>AWOL01S0007859.1:452866-481315 GCA_000715115.1 Nicotiana otophora
ACAACAACAACAACAATAACCCAGTATAATCCCACTAGTGGGGTCTGGGGAGGGTAGTGTGTACGCAGACCTTACCCCTACCCTGGGGTAGAGAGGCTGTTTCCAAATGACCCTCGGCATCCTTCCCTCCAAGAACTCCCCACCTTGCTCTTGGGGTGACTCGAACTCACAACCTCTTGGTTGGAAGTGGAGGGTGCTTACCATCAGAGCAACAAATGCGGAAATAAAGTCTGAAATCAAGTGAATAATTCATAATAATCGCGATATCAAAATACCATCCTAGAACTGGAGTAGCAACTGTACGAGCTTCTAAATGAACCGTATTGTAGTCCAACACATGTGACCCGTCGACATGATACCTTCGAAGCATAGACACCTGGAAGACCGGATGAAATCCCGATATACTGGGAGGCAAGGGAAGCTCATAAGCAACCTCCCCAACTCGTCTCAACGCCTCAAATGGACCTATAAACCTTGGGCTCAACTTTTCCTTCTTCCCGAACCTCATGATTCCCTTTATCGGCGAGACTTTCAAGAGAACCTTCTCGCCTACCATAAATGACAAATCACGCGCCTTCTGATCTGCGTAACTCTTCTGTCTGGATAGGGCTATGCGAAGTCGTTCCTGAATCAACTTTACCTTTTCCAAGGCATCTGTCACCAAATTAGTACCATATAACTTAGACTCGCCGAGCTCAAACCATCCGATGGGAGAACAACATCGCCGACCATATAAAGCCTCAAATAGAGCCATCTCAATGTTGGATTGATAATTGTTGTTATAAGAAAACTCTGCCAAAGGAAAGAATCGATCCCACTACCCTTCGAAGTTAATCACACATGCTCTTAGCATATCCTCCAAGATCTGAACTGTCCGCTCCGACTGCCCATCGGTCTGCGGATGAAAGGATATGCTGAGCTCTACCCGGGTCCCCAACTCACTCTGTACTGCTCTCCAAAAATGCAAAGTAAACTGAGGTCCTCTATCTAATATGATAAAAACAGGCACACTATGCAACCGAACAATATCCTGAATATAAATCTGGGCCAACCTCTCTGAAGAATACGTAGTCACTACCAGAATGAAGTGTGCCAACTTGGTCAACCTGTCGACAATGACCCAAACTGCATCAAACTTCCTCAAGGTCCGCGGCAACCCCACTACGAAGCCATAGTATTCCGCTGCCATTTTCACTCAAGTATAGTCATCTGTTGGAGTAGGACACCTGGCCTCTGGTGCTCATACTTAACCTGATGGCAATTTAGACATCTCACCACGACCAAGCAGCTCTACCTTGAATCCTTACGATCCTGCTTTAACTCTTCTCAAGTCTAATATCTCCAATACCTGGCTCTACACAAAAATGTGTAGAAGTGTAGTATGAGTACACCATGATCGATACCCAGTAAGTATCAAGACTAACCTCCGTGGAGTAGAGACGAGGTACAGTCAAGACACTCACTAGTCTAATAGCATGTGCAATATAATATACAAAATAATAGGAAGCAGCTAACAATAAGGGCAACATAAAACAACCAGTAATATGCACAACAGACAACAAGAATACCATTAAAATCGCTCAACAATTAATAAATACCATTACACACAATAAATCAAATCCTTCAAATAAATGTCTTTCACATATAATTCTTTCAAATAACTCTCTTTCAAATATAATTTTCTCAAATAATTACCCTTCAAATATAATTCTTTCATATAATACATTCTACATAAAAATCCTTTCAAATAAATATTTTGAATATAATTCTTTAATTAAAAAGTCACCATGTGACACCTCATTTCATAATCATAAAACTACGTGTCTCAGCCCATTTTCATATTATTCATAAACACGGGTCTCAATCCATTTTTTATATTTTCACGGCATCTCGTGCCCATAATTAAATCATCATATTTTTCCGGCACCTCGTGCCCTCATTTCATATCACAACTGAACGGACAATTCACGTGCCAAATATCATTATCATTTAATCACAGCACCTCATGCCCATATTTCATATCACAACTTCACGGATAATTCACGTGCCAATATCCTCATTATTTACTCACGGCACCTCGTGCCCATATTCCATTTAATAATACTCATGGCAATAGCCATAAGCTCTCAATTTCAACATAAATCATATTGTCATCACTTTATCAACAACCAGAAAAATTGCACAAGGTATAAAAATAAACACAAGAATAGCACAACATCACATGAAAATCACCAACCCCATATCATCACATATCGTCCCTGATAATAGCCAACCTTATCGCTCCTATTGCCACCCTTATCACTTCTATAGCCACCTTTATCGCTCCGCCCAGACAATATCAATAGCCATCATTATCGCTCCTATTGCCACTCTTATCTCTCCAATTTTCATCCTTATCTCTCCGCACAGACAATATTCCAACAAAAATAACCACAGTGAAATTTCACCCTTATACCCACATAATATCAACGGTGAAATGCCACCCTTATATCTTCAAAATAATAATTAACACAACACAATAATTTACACGAATAATTATCACGGCAACATAATCAAATCAATTCATATCACAATTTTCCCAATGGCTACACCCAAAATTCCAAAGATACAACCAAATCAATTAATTTCACAAAATATAGCTGAAGGCTCCACACAATGTGTACAACACCCAAAAATAATCAACATAGATAGAAATTACTCAACATAAAGCAAAGTCTTCACTAACTCCAAATTTTCAATAATTATATAAACATCTCTTCTTAAGCTCATTTAATTAATTATTTGCAAAGGAAAAATCCAAAATAAAATTAAATTCCAATAATTATCAAACCAGCAAATTCACGGAATTTCATAAATAATCAAGTAACAATTACATAAAATTGTCATATAACAACATATTCAACAACAAGGATTTAGGCACGACAAATAGAGGATTAAATATATGCCAATAATTATCCAATAACTACACAATATGCTCGAGACTTTAACTCAATAAATTTTGCACATATAAACCAAGTACGTACTCGTCACCTAGCGTAAATGGTTTTCAATTATGCAAATTGCACATATAACTCAATGCCTAAGGGGTAATTCCCCCCACTCGAGGTTAAGCAAGATACTTACCTTTTTGAAATTATGCCCATATTCCAAAATCGCCTTCTTACGTGAATTGACCTCCGGACCACTCAATTCTATCCAAATTAATTGTATAACTTCATTAAACTTTATCGAAAATAATTTCGAATAATAATACGTCGACTTAAAAACTTATTGCAAAAAGTCAACAAAAATCAATGTGAGACCCGCCCCTTGGAACCCGACATAATGTTCATGAAATCAGAACACCCATTCCAATACGAGTTCAACCATACTAATTTTATCGAATTCCAATAACAAATCGACCTCCAAATCTTAAATTTGTGGTTATGAAGTTTCTACAATTTTCCCCAAATTTCCATCTCAAAGTACTAATTAAATGATGAAATCAGTGATATATTCATGTCTAATAACCCAATCTGAGTTAGAATCACTTATCCCGATGAATTTCTTGAAAACCCCACGAAATATCATCACAAACCGAGCTCCCTAGGTCTAAAATATGAAATAATACCCTAAACCCCATTTATATAGTACACCTATGATCTCCCACTTCGTGGTCTGCGGAAGTTTGAGCGCGTCTGTCCCCCAGGTCCCGCGGTCGCAAAACACTGGTGCGTCAGTAAAATTCTTGGGGCTGCACTTCCAGGCTTTAGTATTTGGGCCATAACCTTCTCTACAAATGTCTGAATGATGAATCCTTTATCTTTCTAGAAACTAGACACGAAGGGCTACAACTGAAGTTTTTGAATCATCTCAAAATTCCTTATAGATCAAAAGATGTAGGCTTCCGAAGTCGGACCAGTGGATCTGCAGAACTTCCAACCGCGGTCCACGAAAGTCTGACGCGGTCCGCGAAATTTTACCGCGGTCCGCGAAATTCCTAGCGCAGCCGCGAAATTCACTGCTGTCCGTGCCTCTCCTTCGCCTCAGCACCCCAAAATGTGCGGTCCGCGCCCCCAAAAGTGTCAGAATAATATTAGAGTGCCGAAATGTCCGGACTCACTCAAAACTCACCCCGAATCTCAGCCGGAACCTCCTGGACACAAACCATATATGAATTTAAATCATAAAACACGCTACAGACCTGCTCGCGCACTTAAAACACTAAAAAGAGGTCGTCTTGACCCGAATTGCTTAAATTTACTAATCTCTCAACCAATGATCCAAAACTACACCCAAGCCCCTCGAGACCTCAACCAAATATGCCAACACATCCAAAAATACAATACGAACTTAGTGGAGGCTTCAAATCCCGTCAAACAACGTCATAATTACGTTTTGGAATCTTTCAACTTCTATGTTTTGCGCCGAAACGTATCAAATCAATCCGGAATTACTGCAAATTTTGAACACAAGTCATAAATGACATAACATAGGTATTCAAATTTTCAGAATCGGATTCAGGCTCCAATATCATAAAATTAATTCCCTGGTCAACTCTTTTCTTTAAGCTTCTTAAATAAGAATTGTTCTTTTAATTAAATTCCGAATCTTTCGAAAGCCAACTCTACTACACCCGCGGGTCATAATACTTATTAGGAAGTTGCTCGAGACCTTAAGTCACTGAACGGGGCGTTACAGGTGTGAGCTAAAAGTGGTAGAGAATAGGTTGGGGAATGATGGAATCGTTCACAAAAGGGCCATAAAAACATCAATGCACACCTAGTGTTTGATAATGTGCTCAAATGAGCTAGAATCATGACCATATTCCTAATTTTGGTCCAGCTTATTATATTTCTAAAATAGATCAAAGTTGCTATGAATTTCGGAATATTTTAGTATTTAACGGAAGCTCAATTGAGGTATGTTAGCTAAATCCCTTTCTTCTTAGAATTGAATCCCACGGTGTTCATGTAATTGGTGTAAGTCCCAAATTGATCATAATAGAATTGGCTATTCCAAAATGTGATAGTGTCGAAGGATATATGCTCAATATGTATTGTAAATGATTCATCATATCACCTTATCATTGCGAATGTGTTCAAAACATGGAATATGTGTTAAAAATGTTAAGACTTCAAGTCAAGATCGAAATAAAGGTTGTTATGCCAAATTATATGAAAAGCCTCTATGTGCCTAAGATTCCCAAATTGTTCATATATGAATTTAATGTCTTGAATGGGAAGCTTTATTGTTGTTGATAATGATAATGATGTTTGAATATGGAAAGGGGAACTGGAATTATGAAATACGGCCAAGTGCCAAGAATGACTTTATAATTATGGCCACTATTGCCAATGAATCGAAATGATATGAAAGAAGTATGATGTGAGATGATTGACTGAAAAGGGTAATGTCTCGGGTGAGACGGCCTAGCCGATCCGGCCGTGATCGGACGCCATGCCGCACACATGCTGGTGACTGTGCTAGAAATTATAATAAAATTGTGGTTATGGTTGATGTCTCAAATGAGACAACCTAGCCGATCGGGTCGTGATCGAACTCCGTGTAAGAATACAATGGTATTGTGAATTATATTATAGCGGCACTAAAGATCACCAATGTAATAACATGGAAATTGACTTGAAAACTTATGTAATCCTTAACTTGATGTTTTAGTATTATTTGAAGCTCTTATTGAATTCTTGACAGTCCCCCCTTGTAGTATTATTTATTCTATTGAGAAGGTGTTTAGTTTTACATACTAGTACTATTCGACAGTACTAACGTCTCTTTTACCGGGGGCACTGCATCTTTAAATGGATGTAGGTGCTTCCATAGAAGGCAGTGTTGATCAGCGATAGTGGTACATCCTCTTCACAACAGACTTGGTGAGCCCCACTCCATCCCGGGGTTAGGTATTATATCTTGTGTTCATATTATTATCACGTCTCGAGGTATAGCCATGACCTTGTTGCCGACATTATCATAACACTCTTTTGTAACTTTCAGAGGCTCCGTAGACACTATGTGGTTCGTACATGGGTGCTAGAAAAGTCAAACAAGATATGTTGTGTTTTGATCACTTGTTCCACTCAAACTATAAGAATATGTGTATTTTGAGACTAAAAAGTGAAGTAACTAATGAAATGATTTAGTATTATGTGCATGATCTCCCTACTGTATAATTAACGAAATTATGTCTTCTCTTAATCATGGGTGCATTGGGTAAAAAGCGTCTAACAGGATTGCTTGAACAGGTTCACTCGGTTTGGTGCCAGTCACGCTTTCTGAGTTTGGGGCATAACAAACACATAGGAGAACTCCCGGACCACGGGCTTTAAATCAATAACCGGAGTCTCTACGACCGTATCCCGAACATAGACTAGATAAGCCAAATAATTCTTCTCTACCTTTTGTGGAGCCTTCATGAAAGAGATAATATGACTAGGTGCACTTATAGACGAACCCTTCCACTCTAGTCTAGGAAAGTCTGGATTCGCCAAGGTAACAATCTTGGCATGGCAATCAAGGATGCCATGGTATGGAGGCAACCAATCTATGCCTAGGATGACCTCAAAGTCGGTCATATCAAGCAACATAAGATCCACTCTAGTTTCATAACCACATAAAGTCACGATACAGAACCAATAGATTCGATCCATAACAACATAATTGCCGACTAGCATGGACACATATGCAACAATACCCAAGGACTCGCCAGGAACACCCAGAAAATGAGCAAACAGAGATGACACATATGAATATGTAGACCCTGGATCAAATAGTAATGAAGCATCCCTACCGCAGACAGAAATAATACATGTGATCACGGCATCTGAGGCCGCTGCATCTGGTTTGGCTAGAAAGCATAGAACCTAGCTGGAGAGCCTAGTGACTGGCCTCCACATGACTGGCCTCCACCTATCTAGCCTCCACCTCTAGAACGACCCCTACCTACCTGTTCTCTGCCTCTGGGTGGCCGAACGACTGGTGTGGTAACTGGCGATGTAATCATAGGCTGAGAACCCTCATGTACTGCCTTGCCCTGAAGCCTGGGGCAGAACCTCCTCACGTGACCAAGCTCCCAACACTCGAAACAACCTCTCGGTATGGCGGGCTGCTTGTCTGAAGTCTGACCATGCTGGCCTAAATACCCGATGAGCAGTAGGAGCTCTCGGGAATGGCACTGAAATAGGGCCACACTGGAGCACCCCGAGAAGGCGGTGGTGCTGGATATATGGGCCTGCTAGACTTCCCTCTCACAAACTGACCTATGCCCCCAGACGGGGCACCACTGAAACCTTACGAATAATGAAACTGCTTATCCCGCGTCATATGCTCTCGACTCTGCTGACCAACACCTTCTATCCTCCGAGATATCTCTATAACCAGCTCGTAATAAGTCCCCATCTCAACCTCTTGGGCCATAGTTGCATGGATACCTAATTGCAAACCCGTAATTAACCTCCGCACTCTCTCTGCATCAGTAGGAGGTATCATAAGTGCATGGCGAGACGACTAAGAGAATATCGCCTCAAAGTCGGTCACTTACATCTTACCCTGCTGCAACTGCTCAAAATTGTAACGACCCGGCCGGTCGTTTTGAGTATTTAAACCTTGTTTCCCCCTTTACTGCTCAAATTGTACTTTACCTTTGTTGTGTGAATTGTCGCGGTAAATGGTTCTGGTCCGGTGAGGTGTTGGAATGAATTGGAACACTTAGTTCCAAGGTTTAAAGCTTAAGTTAAAATAGTGACCGGATGTCGACTTATGTGTAAACGACCTTGGAATTTAATTTTGATGATTCCAATAGCTCCGTATGGTAATTTTAGACTCAGGAGCATGTCCGAAAAATTATTTGGAGGTCCGTAGTGGAATTTGGCTTGAATTGCCGAAAGTTGAATATTTTGGTATGTTTGACCGGGGGGGTTGTCTTTTTGATATCGAGGTCAGAATCCAGTTCTGAAAATTTTCATAACTCCGTTATATCGTTTATGCCTTTTGTGCAGTATTTGAGGTCAATCGGACGCGAATTGATAGGTTCCGTAGTCGTTTGTAGAAACTAGAAATTTCAAAGTTCATTAGACTTGAATTTGTTTGTAATTCATGGTTTTAGCGTTGTTTGAGGTGATTTGAGGGTTCGACTAAGTCCGTATGATGTTTTAGAACTTTTTGGTATATTTGGTTGAGATCCCGAGGCGCTCGGGTGAGTTTTGGATGGTTAACGGATCATTTTTGGCCTTGGTGAGATTGCTGATATTTGTTGCCGCATTTGTCGGATTTTCTCTTTCGCGTTTGCGAGTGGGCCCTCTCATTTGCGAAGAGGAATTTGTGGCAGACAGGATTTACTCTTCGCGTTCGCGAGGGGGTCTCGCGTTCGTGAAGACAAGCCGGGTTGTGCATCGCGTTCGCGTATGGAGTATCGCGTTCGCGAAGGGAAACATAGTGGGCATGGGTTTTTGCCTTCGCGTTTGCGAAAGGGAGCTCGCGTTCGCGAAGAAGGGCTCCGTAAAGAATCACGTTCATGAACAGTGTCTCGTGTTCGTGAAGAGCAAATGTTGGGAAGCACATTTTGTGCTTCGCGAACGCGAGGGACCAGTCGCGTTCGCGAAGAAGGGCTCCGTAAAGAATCACGTTCATGAACAGTGTCTCGTGTTCGTGAAGAGCAAATGTTGGGAAGCACATTTTGTGCTTCGCGAACGCGAGGGACCAGTCGCGTTCGCGAAGAAGGGCTCCGTAAAGAATCACGTTCATGAACAGTGTCTCGTGTTCGTGAAGAGCAAATGTTGGGAAGCACATTTTGTGCTTCGCGAACGCGAGGGACCAGTCGCGTTCGCGAAGAAGGGCTCCGTAAAGAATCACGTTCATGAACAGTGTCTCGTGTTCGTGAAGAGCAAATGTTGGGAAGCACATTTTGTGCTTCGCGAACGCGAGGGACCAGTCGCGTTCGCGAAGAAGGGCTCCGTAAAGAATCACGTTCATGAACAGTGTCTCGTGTTCGTGAAGAGCAAATGTTGGGAAGCACATTTTGTGCTTCGCGAACGCGAGGGACCAGTCGCGTTCGCGAAGAAGAGAGGTCTGGAGAGAAAGTTTAAGTTCAGAAAATGGGACTTCGTCCCATTTTCCATTTTTAATGATTTGGAGCTCGGATTGATGCGATATTTGGGAGATTTTCAGAGAAAACAATGGGGTAAGTGTTCTTAACTTAATACTGGTTAAATTACCCGAATCGATGGTTGTTTTTAACATTTAATTGCTGAATTAAGTTGGAAACAATTGTGAAAACCCCTCTTGGTTTAATTTGGAGATTTGAGGGTCAAGTTGATGTCGGATTTGAGTAAAATTTATATGGTCGGACTCGTGGTTGAATGGGCATTAATATTTTGTAACTTTCATCAGATTCCGAGATATAGGCCTCATGGGTGATTTTTGGGGCATAATTTTAGATTTTGTGGAAATATTAGTATTTCGATATGGAATTAATTCCTATAAAATTTGTGGGATGAATCAAATTAATTATGATTAGATTCGAGCCTTTTGGAAGTTGATACACGCAGAGTGGAATTTTTGGAGCATTACTTAGCTTGCTCGACATTGGATTTGGCTTGTGCGAGGTAAGTAACTTTTCTAATCTTGGAGTTGAGGGTATAAACTCTGAATATATGTATTTTGTGAATTGTTGGGAGGTGACGCACATGCTAGGTGACGGGCGTGTGGGCGTGCACCATAGAAATTGTGACATAATTGTTTCTCTGGAATTTTATAGTTAAATAATCTTGGCATTTTTCATGCGGTTTTATGTGTTAAAGAAATTGAGCTGAAATGCATATTAAAAATCATGTTGAGGCTATGTGCCAGTATTATTGGGACCCACAGAGGTCATATTGCTGTGAATGATTGTGTTAAATTGAAAATTCATACTCAGTCATATTCATTTCATTGCATATCATAACTCAGTTTTATGACTCTATTTTGATGCATATATATGTTTTGGGCCGAATGCAATCTTTTACTGAAATACCCGAGTAACTTGAGAGATTTATGACTGAGTGAGGCCGAGGGCCTGGTTTATGTTGCATATTTATAGGATTGGGCCGCACGCCACAGTATGTTGCATGTTTATGGGATCGGGCTGCACGCCACAGCATGTTTGATATTAGCCGAGGGCCTGATTGTGAGGATGAGTGTGGATCGGGGATGCCCGCCTGCAACATACTTTATAATTATGGCATGTGAGTTGTCCGTGCAGCACGTGAGTTGTCCGTGCAGATTATAGCGCTTGGGCTAAAGGAGCCCCTCCGGAGTCTGTACACACCCGTAGTGAGTGTAGGTACCTACTGAATGCGAGTGCCGAGTGCTGAGTGACTGGGAGGCATGAGTGATTGTGAGGTATGCCCGAGTAGCAAGAGTGATTGTGAGGTATACCCGAGTGGCAAGAGTGATTGTGAGATATGCCTGAGTGGCATGAGTGACTGTGAGGTTTGCCCGAGGGGCTGTATATGAGTGATGTTCTATTGAGGGGTTGTTTATGATTTTATCATTGAGTTGCATTGCATTGGCATGCACACATGACATACATGCATAGAGATGTATTTCCTCATGTGGTACTGCATCACATCATTCATGATTTTCACACATTGTTGACAGATAGGCATAGTGATGTATTTGTTTTTACACGGGTTATCCGGAAGGAAAATGAAACATCTTATTTATTATTGACAAGATTTTGGGAGAAATTTATTGTTTTCAAACTATTCATATTTGTGGAAACTCCAGCAAACGATTTGGGTTTTCCCTGAGGTATTTGAAAGAAAGAACTATAATTTTTGAAATCATTATTTGGCTGAGTATTTTATCCCTCAGTTACTTCTGGTATTATTTGCTTTATGTTGTTATGGATTGTTGTGAACTATTAGTTTTGGACCCGACTTGGTGGAAGCTCGTCACTACTTTCAACCTACGGCTAGGTTTTTTACTTACTCAGTACATGAGATCGGTTGTACTGATACTACACCTCTGCACATTGCGTGCAGATGTTGGCTGCTATTGTTGCTGTGCTCTATGGTTGCGGGACTTGAAGATGTACCTGCGTACGTGTTGTAGCTGCCGTTTGTTCAAGGTAGCCTTAGATTTATAAAAGCACTGTTTATGTATTATTCAAAAAGACTATGTATTTATTTCATCTCCGCTTTGTATACAATATTTTTTGAAGCTCATGATTTGTACTACCAGTTCTTGGGGAATGTATAAGGCTAAGATAATTATTTACTTAAATTTCTTTAATAATTGTTATTGGGATTGAATAGTTGAAAGTTGGCTTACCTAGCGGGTCGGGTTAGGTGCCATCACGACTAGTTGAATTTTGGGTCGTGACAAGGTGGTATCAGAGCGCTAGGTTCATAGGTTCTACAAATTATGAGCAAGTGTCTAGTAGAGTCTTGCAGATCGGTATGATGATGTCCATACTTATCTTTGAGAGGCTACAGGGCATTTAGGATATATACTTCCTATTTTTCTTTCCTTATCTTTCGAGATTGATCCATCTTGAGATATAAACTCTTTGAATTCCTTCCACGTATTCGTATGCGCACATGAGCGCTCAGTATCAGGTGTGCATCGCCAGCTTGTGATTTTATGAACGAGATTCAAGAGGTGTATTATGTGTTTTGGTGATGGGCCAGTCTAGAGGACTTGAGGCCAGGTTTAGACCGTAGCTTAGGCTCGGTAGCTTCAGTTGTAACCTGTACATTTGAACTCATATGTCCGGTAATTGTTATGGTTCGATGAGCGGCAGAATGGCTTTGTGATGAGTATGATGTAAATGCGGGATGTGTTAAGACGATTTAAATATGACGAGAAGTGGTTCCTTGAAATGTAAAGGAAAGGCCATTGGGTGCTTGATTTTCGAATTGATGTGGCATACAGTCTCCAGTATGAATGTTTTGAAGGATCTTTCACATTGTTAAATTTTGGGATAAAACTAAATTCTCACATCTGGTTAATGAGTTTGGACTCATATAGACTAAGTGATTGCATAGTAATTGTTAATGAGAATGAGTATACGAAGACACCAGATTGAGGCTAAGCAGGTGGATTATCCCCTGCGGAGTAATCTACGCAGGTGTAATCCTTATGATGTGAGTAGAGAATTTCTTTTCTGCCGACGTGGTGTATGGGTGGAGATTTGAATCTGAATCTGGTTGAGAAAGTTGACGTGTGTGTTAAGAGGATGAATACGAGCTTAGCGGATAATTGAGGTATTTTTATGGTTGGCGTTGTATGAACGAGGTTCAAGAGGTGTATTATGTGTTTTGGTGATGGGCCAGTCTAGAGGACTTGAGGCCAGGTTTAGACCGCAGCTTAGGCTCGGTAGCTTCAGTTGTAACCTGTACATTTAAACTCATATGTCCGGTAATTGTTGTGGTTCGATGAGCGGCAGAATAGCTTAGTGATGAGTATGATGTAAATGCGGGATGTGTTAAGACGATTTGAATATGATGAGAAGTGTTTCCTTGAAATGTAAAGGAAAGGCCATTGGTGCTTGATTTTCGAATTGATGTGGCGTACAGTTTCCAGTATGAATGTTTTGAAGGATATTTCACATTGTTAAAATTTGGGATAAAACTAAATCCTCACGTCTGGTTAATGAGTTTGGACTCATATAGACTAAGTGATTGCATAGTAATTGTTAATGAGAATGAGTATAAGAAGACACCAGATTGAGGCTAAGCAGGTGGATTATCCCCTGCGGAGTAATCTACGCAGGTGTAATCCTTATGATGTGAGTAGAGAATTTCTTTTCTGCCGATGTGGTGTATGGGTGGAGATTTGAATCTGAATCTGGTTGAGAAAGTTGACGTGTGTGTTAAGCGGATGAATACGAGCTTAGCGGATAATTGAGGTATTTTTATGGTTGGCGTTGTATGAACTTGGGAAGAAGTTTCATTGGACTGACTGTGGCATTATGGCAGTAAGAGAGTATTGGTTTTGTGAGTTATGTAATGTTTTAATCTATTGCCTTGAGCCAAGTGGGGGAGTCTGCTATTGACAATTTGATTTCATGGTTAGGTGTTAAATTTTTATTTTTGTCTGAGGCATACTTGTGGGTTAGCTATGACTTGCAGAAGTTGAGATCGAGGATGACTCGAATAAGGAAATTCCTGGTTAATGATTATATTTCACGTATGAGTAAATGAAATTCGCGGGATGAGTGAGTTGTTATTGGTGAATGATATAGTGCGCACGGAGTATGAATTTGATATGTGGTGTTAAAGTAGAGTTACTTCTTTGAGTGTTGTGGTGCTAATGGGGCACGTGTCTTTTGGCCCATTTGGGCGGTGCAATTAGATTTGAGCAAAGTGGGTGACTCCCGAGAAAATTCTAGTGGGTTTGAGAATTATATATAGCAATTGAGAATGTTTCCGGACGTATGTATGGATTCTACATTTTTGTGTAAGGAAGGTAAGAAGAACAATTCCAAATTCACATAATGTATTCTCAGAGTGAGTGTTGTAGTTCTGGTATTTTTGAAGGTTCTTAAGAAGAATACAGTTGCTTATGGGCCGTAGGGCGTTGTGGTTCTATGCTAATGTTTGTGGGGTAAGTTGTGGTTAAAGATCATGGTATTTTAGCAAGAAGAAGTATCAATATGAAGACAAATTCGGAAGGGACTTGGAGAAATAGGACATCTTGGTTGTAGGTTGGATTAGTATGGTAATGGATATGATCGGTTCTTTAAGTGCTTATGATGTGGGGGTTTTCTACAGGTGTTTTATGGCAACACACCTAGACTTGGCGACTTGCGTGGCTTGGTCAATTTAGAAGAATTTAGTTTTAAGGGCTTGATTACGTGCAAATGGATTCCAAGGTATTCTTGATGGTCTCTACCGGTGTGGAGAACGTATTGTGTATTATAATTTCCTCCTGGAAAGAAGCAAAAGAGAGGTTTCTAACTAAACTAAGTGGCAGTACAGTCTTGAAAAAAGGTAACGAATGTTGGACAACATGGGCGGTTTAAATAACTAGATAAATATTATTACTACTTGGTGTTGTATGAGAAAGGGGCAGACTTCAGAAGGCGCATGGTATTTTTACTTATAGAGGTATAAATTAGTATTGCAGTACTCACATGGTCGATAGACTGCTGATATTCAAATTTTATCAATTGGTACGAAAGAACTTTTAAAGCATTTCTCATGGGATGATCATGTATGAGAGAGTTATTAGGCATTCGGGCTGTGGAGATGGAATCAAATATGGAGATTCGCGTGTTCTATGGATTTGGAGATTCGGAGTTCTCAGGGCGGATTGTTTCATATGGATTGTGAAGATGTGGCCGGAGCTAGCCATATGATAGAATATGTTATGATTCAGACTTTATGGATTTTTGGAAATTTTGTTATCTATTTGTGGGTAACTGAGTTAATTTGGGGGTCCATAGGTAGGCCCAACTAAGACATGTATTCTACACCGAGTCGGAATGGTTGGCTCCATACTGCTATTATTGAGGGATGTGTCACTTGGTTGATGTTGAACTTATTCATATTCTCAAATGATCTGTGAGTTATTCCTTTATGCTATGAGGAGTTGTGATTCATTGGTTATGTGCACAGATGGTGCGGTTCTATTTGAGCTTTGTAGTGGAATTTGAGTGTGATGAGAAATTGAGTATTGCATGATCGATAGCGCAATGGTTATATCCTTTCAGGTTTTTGTGTGGTATTTTTGTGATTTGCCTCTCCGTCGTTATTAAATTGGAGCAGGGTGGCTCGAAGTATATAATATGAACCTCGTCTTAGAATCGGGTGATGGTTCTACGGTGTATCATGAATTTTTAGCGTTTTGTTGTGACGGTACTTGTTAATCTGGCGGGGCAGTTCTCTCATTTGAGTCATTTTCCATAACTGGGTACATTGGAATTGTTGTGTATTAGTGCACGGATGGCACGAGTTGTGGCTCCAAGTTATATTGGTGCGGTATGTCTATGAAGCAGCTATGTTTATTAATATAAGCGCATTGGAGTATAATATTGAAAGTCGGCTCAGAAAGTGATTACGGTTCCAGTTGGGGAAAGAGACCTCCACGACTTGTTGGTCTGATAAAGGGTTACGAGATTCTGCATTTTTCTATTATTATCAACAGTGTACGAAGGTTTTGGGATGAGGTTTGGTTCGATATGGGTTTAATACTAGTATGCAGTTGGTTTTGGAGTAGTCACTGCGATCAGGAATGGTGCTACGAGCACGCGAGTTATGTAATATGCTGGGTGATTATATCCGTGGTAATAGTTATAGCTCGATGCAGCTTATTCAGACTTATGCAGAGTGTAAATGTAAGATTCGTGTCCTGAAAGAAATTCTAAAGGTTGGAAATTAAACTCCAAGGTTTATGAGCTAAGGTTAAATTAATAATTTTCAGTTGTATTGTGTAGTCAAGCCTATGTGGGATAGGGTGACGTGGGTTCACCCCCGGGTACGTGTGTGGTAAGATGGAACAGTGATTTGATGGAGCGTGTCCGAAAAATTAATTATGATGATTCCAATAGCTCCGTATGGTGATTTTGGACTTAGGAGCGTGTCCGGAAAATTATTCGGAGGTCCGTAGTGGAATTTGGCTTGAATTGCCGAAAGTTGAATGTTTTGGAAAGTTTGACCGGGGGTTGACTTTTTGATATCAAGGTCGGAATCCAGTTCTGAAAATTTTCATAGCTCCGTTATGTCGCTTATGACTTGTGTGCAAAATTTGATGTCAATCAGATGTGAATTGATAGGTTCCGGAGTCGTTTGTAGAAACTAGAAATTTCAAAGTTCATTAGGCTTGAATTGGGGAGTAATTCATGGTTTTAGCGTTGTTTGAGGTGATTTGAGGGTTCTATTAAGTCCGTATGATGTTTTAGGACTTTTTAATATATTTGGTTGAGATTCCGAGGGGCTCGAGTTAGTTTTGGGTGGTTAACGGATCATTTTTGGCCTTGGTGAGATTCTTGATATCTGTTGCTGCATTTTTCAGATTTTCTCTTTTGCGTTCACGAGTGGGCCCTCGCGTTCGCGAAGAGAAGCTTAGTTTTGCATCACGTTCGCGTATGGGGTATCGCGTTCGCGAAGGGAAACATAGTGGGCATGGGTTTTGGCCTTTGCGTTCGCGAAGAAGTGCTCCGTAAAGCATCGCACTCACGAACAGTGTCTCGCATTCGTGAAGACCAAATGTTGGGAAGCACATTTTGTGCTTCGCGAATGCGAGGGACCTGTCGCGTTTGCGAAGAAGAGAGGTCTGGACAGAACGTTTAAGTTCAGAAAATGGGACTTCATCCCATTTTCCATTTTTAACGATTTGCAGCTCGGATTGAGGCGATTTTTGGGATATTTTCACAGGAAATAATGGAGTAAGTGTTCTTAACTCACTATTGGTTAAATTACCAGAATCTATGGTTGTTTTTAACATTTAATTGGTGAATTAAGTTGGAAAACATTGTGAAAAACCCTCTTGGTTTAATTTGGAGATTTGAAAGTCGAGTTGATGTCGGATTTGAGTAATATTTATATGGTCGGACTCGTGGTTGAATGGCCGTTAATATTTTGTAACTATCGTCGGATTCCGAGATGTGGGTCCTATGGGTAATTGTTGGGGTGTAATTTTAGATTTTGTGGAAATATTAGTATTTTGATATGCAATTAATTCCTATAAAATTTGTGGGCTGAATCAAATTAATTGTGACTAGATTCGAGCCATTTGGAAGTTGATACACACAGAGTGGAATTGCTGGAGCATTTCTTAGCTTGCTCGATATTGGATTTGGCTTGTTCGAGGTAAGTAACTCTTCTAATATGTGAGTTGAGGGTACAAACCCTGAATTTATGTATTTTGTGAATTGTTGGGAGGTGACACACATACTAGGTGACGGGCGTGTGGGCGTGCACTATAGAAATTGTGACATAGTTGCTTTTGTGGAATTTTATAGTTAAATAATCTTGGCATTTTCCATGCGATTTTATGTGTTAAAGAAATTGAGCTAAAAAGTAGATTAAAAATCATGTTGAGACTATGTGCCAGTATTATTGGGACCCACAGAGGTCATATTGCTGTGAATTATTGTGTTGAATTAAAAATTCATACTCAGTCATATTTATTTCATTGCATATCATAACTCACTTGTATGACTTTATTTTGATACATATAAATGTTTTGGACCGAATGCTCTCTTTTACTGAAATACTCGAGTGGCTTGAGAGGTTTATAACTGAGTGAGGCCGAGGGCCTGATTTGTGTTGCATATTTATTGGATAGGGCTTTACGTCACAGCATGTTGCATGTTTATGGGATCGGGTTGCATGCCGCAACATGTTTGATATCAGTCGAGGGCGTGATTGTGAGGATGAGTGTGGATCTGGGCTGCCCGCCTGCAGCATACTTTATAATTATGGCACGTGAGGTGTCCGTGCAGCACGTGAGTTGTCCGTGCAGATTATAGCGCTTGGGCTGAAGGAGCCCCTTCGGAGTCTGTACACATCCCCAGTGAGCGCAGGAACCTACTGAGTGCGAGTGCCGAGTGCCGAGTGCCTAGTGCTGAGTGACTGGGAGGCATGAGCGATTGTGAGGCATGCCCGAGTGGCAAGAGAGATTGTGAGGTATGCCCGAGTGGCAATAGTGATTGTGAGGTATCCCCGAGTGGCACGAGTGACTGTGAGGTTTTCCCGAGGGGCTGTATATGAGTGATGTTCTGCCCGAGGGGCTGTTTATGATTTTATCATTGAGTTGCATTGCATTGGCATGCATACATGTCATACATGCATAGATATGTATTTCCTCGTGTTGTACTGCATCACATCATTCATGATTTTCACACATTGTTGACAGATGGGCATAGTGATGTATTTTTTTTTACACGGGTTATCCGGAAGGAAAATGAAACATATTATTTATTATTGATAATATTTTGGGAGAAATGTATTGTTTTCAAACTATTCATATTTGTGGGAACTCTAGCAAACGATTTGGGTTTTCACTGAGGTATTTGAAAGAAAGAACTATAATTTTTGATATCATTATTTGGCTGAGTATTTTATCCCTCAGTTACTTCTGGTATTATTTGCTTTATGTTGTTATGGATTGTTGTGGACTATTAGTTTTGGACACGAATTGGTGGAAGCTCGTCACTACTTTCAACCTACGGCTAGGTTTATTACTTACTCAGTACATGGGGTCGGTTGTACTGATACTACACTTCTGCACATTGCGTGTAGATGTTGGCTGATGTTGTTGTGCTCGATGGTTGCGGGACTTGAAGATGTACCTGTGTACCTGTTGTAGCTGCTGTTTGTTCAGGGTAGCCTTAGATTTATAAAAGCTCTGTTTATGTATTATTCCAACAGACTATGTATTTATTTCCTTTTCGCTTTGTATACTATATTCTTTGAAGCTCATGATTTGCACTACCAGTTCTTGGGTAATGTATAAGGTTAAGATAATTATTTACTTAAATTTCTTTAATAATTGTTATTGGGATTGGATAGTTGAAAGTTGGCTTACCTTGCGGGTTGGGTTTGGTACCATCACGACTAGTTGAAATTTGGGTCGTGACAAGGTGGTATCAGAGCTGTAGGTTCATAAGTTCTACAAGTCATGAGCAAGTGTCTAGTAGAGTCTTGCGGATCGGTATGATGATGTCCATACTTATCTTCGAGAGGCTACAGGGCATTTAAGATATATACTTCCCATTTTTCTTTCCTTATCGTGCGAGATTGATTCATCTTGAGATATAAACTCTTTGAATTCCTTCCACGTATTCGTATGCGCAGATGAGC
Source organism: Nicotiana otophora (assembly GCA_000715115.1). Taxonomy (NCBI): domain Eukaryota; kingdom Viridiplantae; phylum Streptophyta; class Magnoliopsida; order Solanales; family Solanaceae; genus Nicotiana; species Nicotiana otophora. The sequence continues at coordinate 471,649 of AWOL01S0007859.1, forward strand.
GCTCAGTATCAGTTGTGCATCACCGGCTTGTGATTTTATGAACGAGGTTCAAGATGTGTATTTTGTGTTTTAGTTATGGCCAAGTCTAGAGGACTTGAGGCCAGGTTTAGAACGCAACTTAGACTCGGTAGCTTCAGTTGTAACCTGTACATTTGAACTCATATGTCCGGTAATTGTCGTGGTTCGATGAGCGGCAAAATGGCTTTGTGATGAGTATGATGTAAATATGGGATGTGTTAAGACGATTTAAATATGACGAGAAGTATTTCCTTGAAATGTAAAGGAAAGGCCATTGGGTGCTTGATTTTCGAATTGATGTGGCATACAGTCTCCAGTATGAATGTTTTGAAGGATCTTTCACATTGTTAAATTTTGGGATAAAACTAAATTCTCACATCTGGTTAATGCGTTTGGACTCATATAGACTAAGTGATTGCATAGTAATTGTGAATGCGAATGAGTATAACAAGATACTAGATTGAGGCTAAGCAGGTAGATTATCCCCTGCGGAGTAATCTACGCAGGTGTATTCCTTATGATGTGAGTAGAGAGTTTCTTTTCTGCCGACGGGGTGTATGGGTGGAGATTTGAATCTGAATTTGGTTGAGAAAGTTGATGTGTGTGTTAAGAGGATGAATACGAGCTTAGCGGATGATTGAGGTATTTTTATGGTTGGGGTTGTATGCACTTGGGAAGAAGTTTTGTTGGACTGACTGTGGCATTATGGCAGTAAGAGAGTATTAATGTTTTAATCTATGGCTTTGAGCCAAGTGGGGGAGTCTTCTATTGACAATTTGATTTCATGGTTAGGTGTTAAATTTTAATTTTTGTCTGAGGCATACTTGTGGGTTAGCTATGACTTGCAGAAGTTGAGATAGAGGATGACTAGAATAAGGAAATTCCTGGTTAATGATTATATTTCACGTATGAGTAAATGAAATTCGCGGGATGAGTGAGTTGTTATTGGTGAATGATATAGTGCGCACGGAGTATGAATTTGATATGTGGTGTTAAAGTAGAGTTACTTCTTTGAGTGTTGTGGTGCTAATGAGGCACGTGTCTTTTGGCCCATTTGGGCGGTGCAATTAGATTTGAGCAAAGTGGGTGANGTTTGAGCAAAGTGTGTGACTCCCGAGAAAATTCTAGTGGATTTGAGAATTATATATAGCAATTGAGAATGTTTCTGGACTTGTGTATGGATTCTACATTTTTGTGTAAGGAAGGTAAGAAGAACAATTTCAAATTCACATAATGTATTCTCAGAGTGAGTGTTGTAGTTCTGGTATTTTTGAAGGTGCTTAAGAAGAATATAGTTGCTTATGGGCCGTAGGGCGTTGTGGTTCTATGCTAATGTTTGTGGGGTAAGTTGTGGTTAAAGATCATGGTATTTTAGCAAGATGAAGTATCAATCTGAAGACAAATTTGGAAGGGACTTGGAGAAATAGGACAACTTGGTAGTAGGTTGGATCAGTATGGTAATGGATATGATCGGTTCTTTGAGTGCTTATGATGTGGGGGTTTTCTATAGGTGCTTTGTGGAAATACACCTTGACTTGGCGACTTGCGTGGCTTGGTTGAGTTAGAGGAATTTTATTTTAAGGGCTCGATTAAGTGCAAATGGATTCCAAGGTATTCTTGATGGTCTCTATCGGTGTGGAGAACGTGTTATGTATTGTGATTTCCTCCTGGAAAGAAGCAAGAGAAAGGTTTCTAACTAAAATGGGTGGAAGTACAGTCTTGAAAAGAAGGTAATGATTGTTGGACAACATGGGGGATTTCAAATAACTCGATGAATATTATTACTACTTGGTCTTGTGTGAGAAAGGGGCAGACTTCAGAAGGCGCATTGTATTTTTACTTACAGAGGTATAAATTAGTGTTGCGGTACTCACATGGTTGATAGACTGCTGATATTCAAATTTTATCAATTGGTACGGACGAACTTTTAAAGTATGTCTTGTGGGATGATCGTGTATGAGAGTGTTATTAGGCATTCAGGCAGAGGAGACGGCGCGTGTTCTATGAATTTGGAGATTGGGAGTTCTCAGGAGCGGATTGTTTCATGGTTGTGGACTGTAAAATTGTGGCCAGAGCTAGCCATATGATAGAATATGTTATGATTCAGTCATTATGGATTTTCAGGAGATTGTTTTATCTATTTATGGGTAACCGAGTTGATTTGGGGGTCCATAGGTAGGCCCAACTAAGATGTGTATTCTACACCGAGCCGGAATGGTTGCCTCCATACTGCAATTATTGAGGGATGTGTCACTTGGTTGATGTTGAAGTTATTCGTGTTCTCAAATGATCTGTGAGTTGTTCCTTTATGCTACGAGGGGTTGTGATTTATTGGTTATGTGCACAGACGGTGTGGTTCTATTTGAGCTTTATAGCGGAATTTGAGTGTGATGAGTAATTGGGTATTGCATGATCGATAGCGTAATGGTTATGTCCTTTCAGGTTTTTGTGTTGTATTTTTGTCATTTGCCTCTCCGTCGTTATTAAATTGGAGCAGGGTGGCTCAAAGAATATAATATTAACCTCGTCTTAGAATCGAGTGATGGTTCTACGGAGTATGATGAATTTTCAGCGTTTCGTTGGGACGGTACTTGTTAATCTAGCGGTGCACTTCTCTCATTTGAGTCATTTTCCATGACTAGGTACATTTGAATTGTTGTGTATTAGTGCACGGATGGCACGAGTTGTGGCTCCAAGTTATATTGGTGCGGTATGTCTGTGAAGCAGCTATGTTTATTACTATAAGCGCATTGGACCTGGAATAGGTACTATCAGGTTTACTTTCGGTATATTCAGGAGTATAATATTGAAAGTCAGCTCAGAAAGTGATTACGGTTCCGGTTGGGGCAAGAGACCTCCATGACTTGTTGGTCTGATAAAAGGTTATGAGATTCTGCGTGTTTCTTTTATTATCAACAGTGTACGAAGGTTTTGGGATAAGGTTTGGTTCGATATGGGTTTAATACTAGCATGCAGTTGGTTTTGGAGTAGTCACTGCGATCAGGAATGGTGCTATGAGCATGCAAGTTATGTAATATGCTGGGTGATTATATCTATGGTTATAGTTATAGCTCGTTGCAGTTTATTCAGACTTATGCAGAGTGTAAATGTAAGATTCGTGTCTTGAAAGAAATTCTAAAGGTTGGAAATTAAACTCCAAGTTTTATGAGCTAAGGTTAAATTAATGATTTTCAGTTGTATTGTGTAGTCAAGCCTATGTGGGATAGGGTGACGTGGGTTTACCCTCGGGTACGTGTGTGGTAAGATGGAACAGTGATTTGATGGCTTGGAAACAACTCTTGACACGTTCGAGGACGAACGTATGTTTAAGTGGGGGAGAATATAAACCCGGCCGGTCGTTTTGAGTATTACAACCTTGCTTCCCCCTTTACTGCTCAAATTGTACTTTACCGTTGTTGTGTGAATTGCCGGGGTAAATGGTTCGGGTCCGGTGAGGTTTTGGAATGAATTGGAACACTTAGTTCAATGGTTTAAAGCTTAAGTTAAAATAGTTACCGGATGTCGACTTATGTGTAAACGACCTCGGAATGTAATTCGGATGATTCCAATACCTTCGTATGGTAATTTTGGACTTAGGAGCGTGTCCGGAAAATTATTTGGAGGTCCGTAGTGGAATTTGGCTTGAATTGCCGAAAGTTGAATTTTTGGGAAGTTTGACCGGGGGGTTGACTTTTTGATATCGAGGTCGAAATCCAGTTCTAAAAATTTTCATAGCTCTGTTATGTCGTTTATGACTTGTGTGCAACATTTGAGGTCAATCTGACATAAATTGATAGGTTCTGGAGTCGTTTGTAGAAACTAGAAATTTCAAAGTTCATTTGGCTTGAATTGGGGTGTAATTCATGGCTTTAGCGTTGTTTGAGGTAATTTGAGGGTTCGACTAAGTCCGTATGATGTTTTAGGACTTGTTGGTATATTTGGTTGAGATATCGAGGGGCTCGAGTGTGTTTTGGATGGTTAACGGATCATTTTTGGCCTTGGTGAGATTACTGATATGTGTTGCTGCATTTTTCGGATTTTCTCTTTCGCGTTCGTGAGTGGGCCCTCGCATTCTCGAAGAGGAATTTGTGGCAGGCAGGATTTACTCTTCACGTTCGCGAGGGGGTCTCGCGTTTTAGAAGAGAAGCTGGATTGTGCATCGCGTTCGCGTATGGGGTATCGCGTTCGCGAAGGGAAACATTGTGGGCATTGGTTTTTGCCTTCGCGTTCGCGAAGGGGAGCTCGCGTTCGTGAAGAAGGGCCCCGTAAAGCATCGCGTTCGTGAACAGTGTCTCATGTTCGCGAAGAGCAAAGGTTGGGAAGCACATTTTGTGCTTCGCGAACGCGAGGGACCTGTCGCGTTCGCTCAAAAGAGAGGTCTGGACAGAAAGTTTAAGTTCAGAAAATGGGACATCCATTTTTAACGATTTGGAGCTCGGATTGAGGCGATTTTTGGGAGATTTTCAGAGGAAACAACGTGATAAGTGTTCTTAACTCAATATTGGTTAAATTACCAGAATCCATGGTTGTTGTAAACATTTAATTGGTGAATTAAGTTGGAAGCCATTGTGAAAAGCCCCCTTGGATTAATTTGGAGATTTGAGGGTAGAGTTGATGTCGGATTTGAGTAAAATTTATATGGTCGGACTCGTGGTTGAATGGGCGTTAATATTTTGTAACTTTTGTTGGATTCTGAGAGTATTTTATCCCTCAGTTACTTCTGATATTATTTGCTTTATGTTGTTATGGATTGTTGTGGACTATTAGTTTTGGACCCGAATTGGTGGAAGCTCGTCACTACTTTCAACCTACGGCTAGGTTTGTTACTTACTCAGTACATGGGGTCGGTTGTACTGATACTACACTTCTGCACATTGCGTACAGATGTTGGCTGCTATTGTTGTTGTGCTCGATGGTTGCTAGACTTGAAGATGTACCTGCGTACCTGTTGTAGCTGCAGTTTGTTCTGGGTAGCCTTAGATTTATAAAAGCTCTGTTTATGTATTATTCAAACAGACTATGTATTTATTTCATTTTTTCTTTGTATACTATATTCTTTGAAGCTCATGATTTGCACTACTAGTTCTTGGGGAATGTATAAGGTTAAGATAATTATTTACTTAAATTTCTTTCATAATTGTTATTGGGATTGGATAGTTGAAAGTTGTCTTACCTAGCGGGTTGGGTTAGGTGCCATCACGACTAGTTGGATTTTGGGTCGTGACAAAACTGAAACTGCAACTCTTCCCTTTGAGAGGATGGAATATACCTATCCAGAAAGGTACTTGTGAACTGGTCCCAAGTTAAGGGAGTAGAACCTGTTGGTCTGCCGAGTAGATATGACTGCCACAACCTACGGGCCCTGCCCTCCAGCTGAAAGGTGGTAAAGTCCACCCCATGGGACTCCAATATCCTCATGTTGTGCAGTCTTTCCCTACACCAATCAACAAAGTCCTGGGGTCCTTATGTCGCTTACCTCCAAAGACAGGAGGATGTTTCCTGGTCCATCTATCCAAGAGCTTCTGCGGCTCGCCGGCCGTAGTTGGTCTAGGCTCAGGTATAGCTGTTGCAACTGGCTGGGCTCCTCCCACGGGTAATGTGCCCGAGTTCTGATATACGGCAGCTGCATGCCCAGGAACTTGAGTGGTAGGGGTCTGTGTTCCCCCTTCCGTCTGAGATGTTGTTAGGTCTGCTAGAAATAAATCATCTTTTCATGGAATCCATGAACGGCAGCATACGACCCATAGCCTCCTGGAATCCGGGTGCGGACATGTAATCCACTAGGGATGGACCTGCTGCACGCACCTCGCCCTGCTCCTCAATGACAGGATCCTCTACTGGATCTACTGGTGGTACAACTGGAACAACTCTGGGATGCCCTCTTCCTCTACCTTGGGCTGGAGCCCTCCCTCGGCCTCGGCCTCTAGTGACTGGGGGAGAATCTCCTTCATGGTCGGGTACATCTAACGCGCGTGTCCTCACCATCTGTGAGAGAATAAAAAATATACATAGAATAACATCAATTACACGGTAGGATAGGAAGAAAGAGTAGTTTTCTAATACCATATAGCCTTTCGAAGATAAGTGCGGACGTCTCCGCACTGATCCATAAGAATCTACTAGGAATGCACATAACTTGTGAGACCTATATGAACCTAGTGCTTTAATACCATGTTGTCATGACCCAATTTCCGTGATGGCACCCAACGTTGCCGCTAGGCAAGCCAACAGTAAATTAATCATGCAATTTTTCTTTTTAATAAATTTTCAAGTAATTAAATTCCATTTACTTATAAAATAAGAAGTAGACAACCTAATAAAGTAAGCGAAGTTTGGCCTTTACAAATTCTTTATAAAGTTTCAATAAAAGTTAGGCACTTTAATTAACAAGTAGAGTGCAAACATTGCAAGTATTTCATGATTTGGGTTCTAAACTACCTGGACATAAGCATAATTAGTAGCTACATATGGTCTCTTGTCACCTCGTGCATACGTAGCCCCCCACAATTAGAAGCAATTAGTAATTTAAATCACCTATGGAGTACATTCCCTCTTACAAGGTTAGGCAAGAGACTTACCTCGTCTCAAAGCTCACTCTCGGCCCACAAATTCGTTCTAAAGCCTCAACTCGGTGCCGAACAATCCGAAACTAGTCAAATGCTATATAAATTAATCAATACATGTTCAAACGTTGATATTTTAACTATTAGAGTAATTGCCCAACCCAAATTGAAAAGTTCCTAAATTCTACCCCCGGGTCCACATGCCCGGATTCCGAAAATTTCCGAAGAATAGTGTTACCCATAACCTCACGAACTCAAATATATATTTTCTAGCAAATTCCATAATTATTTTCATGGTTAAATCCCATTTTTTATCAAAACCTAGGTTTTCAACTAAACCCATAATATTTTAAAATTTTCATGTTAAGATCTACCCATAATCTATGTATTAGGCTTACATTGGGTAGCAATTACTTACCTTCAATATCTAGGTTGAATCCCCTCTCTAACAATCTCCAAAATCACCCCAAGAAGTGAAATAAATGAACAAAATATGGCCTAATCCGTCTTAAACGACCTCACTGCCTTCAGGGATTTCGCTTCTGCGGACGGTCTCCCGCTTATGCGGAACCGCTTCAGCGGAAGCTACGTCACATCTACGGTCCAGGCCTAGCCAACCTCATCTCGCACTTGTGGTCCCTTTATCGCAGAAGCGAGTCCGTTTATGCGGAACTCCCTCCGCTTCTGCGATTTACATGCCATAGTCTTAGGCCGTTTCTGCGATAAAAATCCCGCACATGCGCCTTCGCAAACGAGGTCAAATCCCCGCTTCTACGACCATTGGGCAGTCCACTCCGCTGCGCTTCTGCGGCCCTTGGATCACTTCTGCGAGCTCGCACCTGCAGCCTTTGCCTCGCAGGTGCTGTTACACCAGAAGCTTGTTGCTTCAGCCAATCCTTCCAAGTCCAAACGACTTCTACGCATCGTCCTAATGGCACCCGAGGCCCCGTCTAAATATACCAACATGTTCGAAATTATAAAATAGACTCGCTTGAACTCTTGGAATGCATGAAACAACATCAAAACGAAGAGTCATACTCCAACCAAATTGAATCAACTTATGAACTTCAAGTTCTTCCAACTTACTCCGAACGCGCTGAATCATACTTAAACTATCTAGAATGACTCCAAATTTTACGTGCAAGTATTAAATCACCATATGGAACTATTCTCAGGCTCGAAATCCCAAATGGAACTCGATAACATCAAAACCTACTCCAAACCAAATTTAAAGAACTGTAAAGCCTTCAATGAGCCAACTTTCAATATTAAGCGTTGAAACGCTCCTGGGTCATCCAAAACCCGATCTGAACTTACACCCAAGTCCAAAATTATCATACGAACCTATTGAGATCATCAAATATTGGTTTCGAGGTCATTTACTCTCAGCGTTTACTCAAGTCAAACTTAGCCCTTTTTAGCCAACATTAAGGAACCAAGTATTTCGATTTCAACTTGAACCCTTCCAAGCCCGAACTAACTATCCCCGCAAGTCATAAAACAGTAAAAGCACATACGAGGAGTCTTATTTAGGGGAACGGAGATCTAAAAAGTAAAATGATCAATCGGGTCGTTACATGTTCATGCAAGTCGCATTTGACACCTGAGACTTATAAATCGCATTTGATACCTGGGATGTGCCTCTAACCGAGAAAAACAACAATCTTTTCCGACACGAAGATAGGTATAACTCTCTCATATGATATCTGAATCCGACGATTCTTTTTGTATAGATCCGTAATTTCAATACGGATCTAATGCTTCAATCAAAACTGAATTTGGAGCTCATTTGCTTAATGTGGTACCACTTATGCTTGAAGAAACGACGCCGAAACCTATCAAATAAATTCTGATTAATCTCAAATTTTGCATACAAGTCATAAATATCATAACGAAGCTCTCAACACTTCAAATAGCTGAACGGAAGTGCAATTGCTCAAACAACCGGTTGAGCCGTTATACTTGGGTAGGGGTCTCTTGAAACAATAGTTATGAATTTATATAGGCAAAAGTAGAGGAATACCATAAAGTATTTTAAAATTTTAAATTAAATATTTGGGGGTTATGAAAAGCATAGGAGTTATGAATATTATTAAGAGTGGAGTTAAATAGGTGTGAATAACGAAAATAAAAATTTTAAAACAAATAAAGGACAAAAGATAAATATTGTCATAAATTTATATATTAAATATGTGAGAGTTATGGATATAGAAGGCAAGAGAGTTATTGAGATTATTAAAAATATAAGTTAGGAAGATAATGAGATGAGACTTATGAAGATAGAATAATGATAAAAACTCGAACAAATGAGAAAAATAATAAATATGTTTCTTGGCGTAAGAGAGGTGCCACCTCACTTTTGTATAGCCCTTTTTATATATAGATATAGATTAGATCTTCTAAAATAGTAAAAACGTTTGTTATATTTAGAATAAATAATAAGTACTATTATTTATGAGAATACTCTTTAAAAAGCGAGCAACTGCGCAAATATCTCTTATATTATATATAACTCGATGGTTTTGGCCCGTGCAAAGACGGGCTCAATAATTTAGTTATTCCCCTGTTAGATTTTAATTAGGGAAACTACCAGCTATGCCCATTATAACTAGCTTATTATAAAAATTGGCCAATTTATAAAATATTACTAATATTAGCCAATTAGCTATTTGTAGCCATAAAAATATTATTTTGATTTCTTTTGAGTGGATGTTACTAGAATAGATTGGGTATATCTTGAGGAGTTTGAATCTCAATTTTGGGATGATTTGGTGGAGTTTTGAGGTAGTTTGAACCGAAAATTCGAAGTAGAAGAAGTGTGTATCACATATGTATCATATTTGTATCAAATGTGTATCAAATGCATATCGATATATATCTATGTGTGTGATACATGTGCCGCACAAGAATTTTTTTAACTCGATTTTAACTACGAATTTTGATATCAAATCAGTCCAAATTACCAATCTTCCTCAAATTTTTATATTGACTCATTTATATGTTTTCAATGAATTTCAACCATACCCATCGAAAAAGGTCCCTTTTTTTCTTAGATTTTTGGAATCTTTTATATATATATATATATA
>AWOL01S0007861.1:0-49216 GCA_000715115.1 Nicotiana otophora
TCATAGAGAACTTTCCATATGTTATCCACTATAAGCAAGGGAAGGATAATGTAGTTGTCGATGATTTGTCTAGGAGATATTCTTTGATGAACACCTTTACCTCTAGGTTGATGGTTTTTGAGAGTATGAAAGAAATGTAACCACTAGATGATGAATTTAAGGAAGCCTATGCTAAGTGTGATCAAACAGAAAAATTCAGGAGACCTAGTGAAATGGAGGATGAAAAGTTGATGAGGTTTCATATGTTTGATGGGTTCTTATTTAGAGGAAATAGATTGTGTGTGCCTAAGTAATCTTGGAGAGAGTTGTTGGTTAGGGAGGCGCATAGTGGAGATCTTATGGGTCATTTTGGAGTAGCAAAGATATTTTGAAGGAGAATTTCCATTAGCCTAAGATGAAGCGTCATGTAGAGAATATTTGTAGTCAATGCGTTGACTGTGTAAGTGCTAAATCTATGACATATCCCCATGGATTGTATACACCTTTGCCCATATCTAGTTCACCTTGGATAGACATTTCTATGGATTTTGTGCTAGGACTGACGAGTACTAGAAAGGGTAGAGATATCATCTTTCTGGTGATAGATAGGTTTTCTAAGATGGCACGTTTTATTCCTTTCCACAAGAGTGATGATGCTAGTCATGTTGCTACTTTGATTGTTGAGAATGTGCTTAAGTTGCATGGTGTACCAAGAACCATAGTGAGGGATAAAGATTCTAGATTCTTGAGTCACTTTTAGAGGAGTTTGTGGGCTAAATTGGGTACTTATTATTGTTTTCTACTTCTTGTCACCCCCAAACGGATGGTCAAACCGAGATAGTCAATAGATCGTTAGGGAACATGTTGAGGGCTATAGTGAAAGGGAAGTACACATCTTGGGAAGAACAATTGTCTTTGGTTGAATTTGCTTACAATAGATCTTTGCATTCTTCCACTTGCATGACACCTTTTGAAATTGTTTATGGCTTAAACCCTTTGACTCCTTTGGATTGTATTCCTCTTTCCCAAGATTTTGTTGATTTAGATGTAGATGAAGGTTCAAGCCACAACTTGAGGAGAAATATCAACAAGTAGCTAGCAAAAGGAACAAAGGAAGGAAGAAAGTGATCCTTCAACCCGGTGATTAGGTGTGGGTAAACCTAAGGAAGGATAAATTTCCAAGCAAAATGAAAGGAAAGCTTATGCCGAGAAGAGAAGGCCCTTACCAAATGTTGGATAAGATCAATGACAATGCCTACAAGATAGACTTGCCAAGTGAATATCAAGTTCATAATGTTTTCAATATTAGTGACTTGCTTCCATGTGTTGTAGGTGATTATGATGATCCACATTTGAGGACAAATTCTTCTCATGAAGGGGAGAATGATACACCCCAAGGAACACCAATGGCATCTAGGTCATTCACAAGATCTCAAGCTAAGGAACTGAGGGATTTGCACCTCTTCACCAAGCATTGGATATCTTGGAAGCGTTGGAAGACAATGGTGGAGACCCTTGAAGGCATACAATGTGTTAAGGGTGAAGATCTTGGAGGAGCATGGAGATTTTGATGGTGACCACGTGGAAGGCCATGCCTACGTAGATGGTGATAGGCGCACATGTGTGCCCCCTTAATGACTTGGATGCAAGCATATGGACCTAGGTCATGCTTGCCAATGATTGGAGACTTGAGTATACGATTTACCTTGCGGGCATAGTAGTTGTCTCCATTAGGGGTACTTACGTATTTCTTACCTTATTTGGACCTAGTATAAACAACATATGATGAGATCATTTTCTAGCTTAGCTTATCTTTGAATATTGAAGAATTGTGAGGAGCATGTATTTCCAACTTGTTGATTCAAACTCTTTCAAGTTGTATTCACATGAGGAATTCCATTCCTTTAGAGGGTAATACTATAGTTTAGGTCTACTAAGTATTGTAATTTATTGGGTAATTGATTATTTCAATTATTTGACAATTACTTCTTTGTTGTGTCTATTCTCAATTTTTATCTTGTCTTTAATTTCTTCAATTTTGTACTTAGATTCATATCGGTCTATGTCGGATAACTGGAATAACTGCTTTAGGAACCCCGTGCAGGTGGTGCACCAAAAGATAACTGCCCCATATGAGTACTGTGACTAGCAGGAACACCACGGGTAATCTGAAGTTCGGGATGGACTGGCCAACTACCCGAGCCTCTGCCATGATGGGTCATCGTTGAAGAGTGGAATCCACTGAATCCTCCAAAACCTTGAGACATCTTAGTCTCCTTATCCTCCCTCTCCTCATCCCGTATATGCTCTAACCTCCTGGCAATCTCCACAACCTACTGAAATTGAGTATCAGTATCCAACTCCCGAGCCATGCTAAATCTAAGACCATAACTGAACCCCTAAATAAAATTGCGGACTCGCTTTCTGACTGTAGAAACCAAAGTAGGTTCATGATGAGATAACTCACTGAACCTGATGGAATACTTTGACACCGTCGTGGTGCCCTGACGCATGCAGTCAAACTGTGCACACCACGCATATCGGAGGGTATAGGGAACAAACTCCCTCAAAAATATCTCTAAAGACTAAGCCGAAATGGGTGGTGTTGCATCGGCTGGTCTACCTTCCTCATAAACCTCCCACCACTGATACGCTACTCCCGACAGAAACTATACTCACCTCCACAATACCCATGGTGCGGAGAATACAGTGACAGTTCTCTAGAAAACCCTATGCATCTTCGGTAGCTGTGCCACAGAAAGTAGGTGGAATATACCTCTTGAACCGCTCAAGCCTCTTCTGCTCCTCCTCTGATGCCCCCGGCCTAACCTCAGGCTGGACCGGAATAACAGGCTGTACCGGCACCACAGCCAAAACTTGAAAATGTGAGCCTGCTGCTCTGGAGTACGGGTAGTGGGAGTTTGAGCTCCTCCCCCAATCTGCCAAGTGGCTGGTGCAACGAAGATCAATCCCTCCTGAGCTAATGTACCACACATGTTCAGGAACTGCGCTAAAGTGTCCTGAAGTCCGAGGGTAAAAACAGGCGCCTCTGGGGCCTGTCCCCCAACCGGAACTACTGGTAGTTCCTCAACCGCTGCTCTGACAGGTGCTCTAGCTACAGCATGTGCCCATCCTCAGCCCCGGCCTCTTGCAGCTCTAGCAAGGGGCGCAGGTGTCTACTCAGCTGATCTGGTAGTGTGTGTCCTCGCCATGCAGTCAAACTCTACACATCATGCATATCGGAGGGTATAGGGAACAAATTCCCTCAAAAATATCTCTGAAAACTAAGCCGAAATGGGTGGTGTTGCATTGGTTGGTCTACCCTCCTCATAAACCTCCCACCACTGATACGCTACTCCCGACAGATGAAATGTTGTAAAAGCAACTCTACTCACCTCCACAATACCCATGGTGCGGAGAATACGGTGACACTTCTCTAGAAAACCCTACGCATCTTCGGTAGCTGTGCCACAACAAGTAGGTGGAATATACCTCTTGAACCACTCAAGCCTCTTCTGATCCTCCTCTGATTCCCCCGGCCTAACCTCAGGCTGGACCAGAATAACAGGCTGTACCGGCACCACAACCAAAACCTGAAAATGTGAGCCTGCTGCTCTGGAGTACGGGTAGTGGAAGTTTGAGCTCCTCCCCCAATCTGCCAAGTGGCTGGTGCAACGGAGATCAATCCCTCCTGAGCTAATGTACCACACATGCTCAGGAACTGCGCTAAAGTGTCCTAAAGTCCGAGGGTAAGAACAGGCGTCTCCGGGGCCTGTCCCCCAACCGGAACTACTGGTAGTTCCTCAACCGCTGCTCTGACATGTGCTCTAGCTGCGGCACGTGCCCGTCCTCAGCCCCGGCCTCTTGCAGCTCTAGCAAGGGGCGCAGGTGTCTACCCAGCTGATCTGGTAGTGTGTGTCCTCACCATACGTGAGAGAATAGAGATACAAAGGCTCAAACTTTGAAATCAACAAATCCGCACGATAGGAATAAAAGAAGGGGAGATTTTTCCTAATAGTTCTATAGCCTCTCGACGATAAGTACAGATGTCTCTGTACCGATCCGCAAGACTCTACTAAACTCGCTTATGACTCGTAGCACCTATGAACCTAGATCTCTGATACCAACTTATCACGACTCCAATTTCCCTCCATAGGATCTCGTAATGGCACCTAGGATTTAAGACTAGGTAAGCCTAACACTTACTGAATAAATGGTAAAATTCAACCAACAACTATTAAATATGAAACAAAAATTTCTATACAAGGCCAACAATCCCAAAACCGGTATTACGAGTCATAAGCCCTACTGAGTTCGCTAGAAAATCACTAAGTACAACTGTTCAGGAACAGAAATAAACTATACACAAATAACTTCTGAAGGTGACTCTGAGGCCTGCGAACACGATGATAGGTATACCTTGAAGTCTCCATAGCAATATTTGGTCCACTATCTAACAACCCACAGACTCTGAAGTACCTAGATCTGCACAAAAATGTGCAGAAGTGCATGATGAGTACACCATGGTCGATACCCAGTAAGTATCAAGACTAACCTCAGTGGAGTAGTAATGAGGTACAAGTCAAGACACTCACTAGACAAAGTAACTCGTGCAGTACACAAAGTATAAAGCTAATAATGGAAAGCAAAAATCAGTAAATGACAACAAAATCAACATGTGATATAAACAGTAAAGCAACAAGAACACCGAGAAGTATCGTTGAAACCAAATAAGGAACACAGAGGATAATCAATTAATCAAGTCGTGCTAACACAAGATTCACTACAAAATCACCCCGTGATACCTCATCTCATAGTCACAAGTCACGGGTCCCAACCCACCATAATGTACTCACGGCACCTCATGCCCACATCTCGAATTACAACCGCACGGACAACTCACGTGCCAATATCTCAATCCGCCCGGCATGATCACAAGCTCACATTCACAATTTGCCCGGCGTGGTCACGGGCCCACAATCACAATCTGCCCGGCATGATCAGAGGCTCACAATTACAATCCGCCCGGCATGGTCACAGGCTCACAATCACAATTGGCCCGGCATAGTCCCATGCTCAATATCAACATGGAAACAGATAATACAAGAACACATGGGCATGATCAATAAATATAAAGTTTCATACTCCCGAGCTAGTATAAGTGGCATGCTACAGTGTATGCTTGTGCGAGTGTACTACTGCAGCCCAAGTCAACAAGTAATAGCAAAGACATCGAGTAGCTCATCGAAACAACAAAGCAAGTCATCACATCCTTATCTCCAAACCATCATACATCATCCCTGACATTACAACCCTTATCTCTCTGGTAGCCACCCGAATCACTCCAAGTAATAGCCACCCTTATCACTCCGCCCTGACAATAACATTTGCCACCCTTATCTCTCCGATAGCCACTTGTATCACTACGTATAATAGCCACCCTTATCACTCCGTACATTCAACAATGGTGAAATGCCACCCTTATGCTCGCATTACAACAACGGTGAAATGCCACCTGAATACTCCACATAACAACAACGGTGAAATGCCACCCTTATACTCTGCATAACAACAATAGTGAAATGCCACCCTTATACTCTGCCTAACAGCAACCAAAATCACACAATAATTATCAAATGCTAACATTATAACAACACGGCATATCAACTCGTAACACAAGTGCCCATAGGCCACAACCTTTCCAAAGATCTACCAATATCAATATTTCTACAACAAATAGCCCATGACTCAAACACAATGTGTATAAAATCTCAATAACNTTCACAATTTGCCCGGCGTGGTCACGGGCCCACAATCACAATCTGCCCGGCATGATCAGAGGCTCACAATTACAATCCACCCGGCATGGTCACAGGCTCACAATCACAATTGGCCCGGCATAGTCCCATGCTCAATATCAACATGGAAACAGATAATACAAGAACACATGGGCATGATCAATAAATATAAAGTTTCATACTCCCGAGCTAGTATAAGTGGCATGCTACGGTGTATGCTTGTGCGAGTGTACTACTGCAGCCCAAGTCAACAAGTAATAGCAAAGACATCGAGTAGCTCATCGAAACAACAAAGCNCACAAGATTCACTACAAAATCACCCCGTGATACCTCATCTCATAGTCACAAGTCACGGGTCCCAACCCACCATAATGTACTCACGGCACCTCATGCCCACATCTCGAATTACAACCGCACGGACAACTCACGTGCCAATATCTCAATCCGCCCGGCATGATCACAAGCTCACATTCACAATTTGCCCGGCGTGGTCACGGGCCCACAATCACAATCTGCCCGGCATGATCAGAGGCTCACAATTACAATCCGCCCGGCATGGTCACAGGCTCACAATCACAATTGGCCCGGCATAGTCCCATGCTCAATATCAACATGGAAACAGATAATACAAGAACACATGGGCATGATCAATAAATATAAAGTTTCATACTCCCGAGCTAGTATAAGTGGCATGCTACAGTGTATGCTTGTGCGAGTGTACTACTGCAGCCCAAGTCAACAAGTAATAGCAAAGACATCGAGTAGCTCATCGAAACAACAAAGCAAGTCATCACATCCTTATCTCCAAACCATCATACATCATCCCTGACATTACAACCCTTATCTCTCTGGTAGCCACCCGAATCACTCCAAGTAATAGCCACCCTTATCACTCCGCCCTGACAATAACATTTGCCACCCTTATCTCTCCGATAGCCACTTGTATCACTACGTATAATAGCCACCCTTATCACTCCGTACATTCAACAATGGTGAAATGCCACCCTTATGCTCGCATTACAACAACGGTGAAATGCCACCTGAATACTCCACATAACAACAACGGTGAAATGCCACCCTTATACTCTGCATAACAACAATAGTGAAATGCCACCCTTATACTCTGCCTAACAGCAACCAAAATCACACAATAATTATCAAATGCTAACATTATAACAACACGGCATATCAACTCGTAACACAAGTGCCCATAGGCCACAACCTTTCCAAAGATCTACCAATATCAATATTTCTACAACAAATAGCCCATGACTCAAACACAATGTGTATAAAATCTCAATAACAACAACAGGAATGGGAAAGTAACTCAATAAGGAATGACACCCCCTTTTTACACAACTTTAATTAAAATTGATTAATTACTTTCGATAACCTCAATTCCAATTAATTATTTAAGGATAAACTCAATAGTGAAAGTATTTCAATGAAATGGAAAACTTCGACTCCTAGTGTATGAATTAGGCTAGCAATGAAAGAGATGGCACGAACTAGTACTACGTCTAAATGCATGAGAATAACCTGACAACAAAAGGGATATCATGTACAATAACTTCAACTAAGAATAACTCCACAATAAAAGAAATCACATAATGATAAAAGTGATAATTCATATAAAGCATACAAGAGAAAACTCGACAAGTAAAGAATATGACAGGTAACGACAACTTCAAATAAATCATGTTATAATAGCCATGACGAATAAAAGATATAACATGTGCTAACAATTCTAAATGAATACATAAAAGAAGCCTAAGAGTCTAAACTGGTCAATTTTCACATAAAGCCATAGTACGTACTCGTCACCCTGCGTACACGGCTTTCACAAGACACAAATAGCACAAACGACACAAATCCTAAGGGGTAGTTCCCCCACACAAAGTTAGGCAAGATACTTACCTCAAAGAATCTAAACTAATACTCTAAAATGACATTCTCGTGTGAAACAGTCTCCGGACGGCTTAAATCTAGCCAAAATAACTTAATATCATAAATAAAAATCATAGGAAATAATTTATGGATAATAAAGCTTCAATCTTTAATGAAAACTAAAAGTCAACCCAAAAGGTCAACCCTAGGCCCACACCTCAGAACTCGACAAAATTTACAAAATACGAACACACATTCAATTGTGAGTCCAGCCATACTAATTTCATCCAATTCCGACTCTGAATCGATGTTCAAACCCCAATTATTCTCTTTAGAAACGTCTTTGATAAAAATCCCCAATTCTCCAATCAAAACATGGATTAATTCACAAATGAACTACTGGAATCATGTTAAAATACAAAAATTAAGATGATATACTGACCCCCATGAAAATACGAGAAGAACACCGCGAATATTACCTCAATCGGAGCTCTGCTTTCGCACCCAAAAGGCCTCACCTGCGTATTTCCAGCTGTCATTTCCACTTTCTAACCATTCTTTGCACCTGCGGGGTCACAGATGCAGACCCAACTTCGCATATGCGAAGAACCAGCACCAGCTTTCTTCTCCGAAACTAAAATGAGCATAACTTCCTCACACGATGTCCAAATGCGATGATTCATTTTTATATGGCTCCGTAATTACGATACGAATCTAATGCTTCAATAAAAACAGAAACTGGAGTTGATTTTCTTAATGTGGCACCATTTATGCTTGAAGAAATAACGTCAAAACATCAAAATCGAGTGCAAAATAACACAAATCTATCTGAAACTCACCTGAGCCCCTCGGGACACGTCTGAATATACCAGTAAGTCCCAAAACATAATGCGGAGCTGTTCGAGGCCTCAAATCACATCACACAACATCTAAACTATGAATCACACCTCAAATCGAACTTAATGAACTTATGAACTTTCAACTTCTACAATGTGCGTTGAATCATAAAACATTAACTCGAAATGACATAAAATTTTGTATACAAGTCCCAAATGACATAGCGGAGCTATACCAACTCCCAGAATCAAAATCCGAACTCGATATCAATAAATTCAACTTCCGATCAAACCTCTCAACCTTCCAAACCTTCAACTTTCCAACTTTCGCCAAAATACATCAAATCAACCTACGGACCTCCAAATCCAAATCCGGACATACGCCTTAGTCCAAAATCACCATACGAAGCTATTGGAATCATTAAAATACAATTCTAGAGTCGTCCACACAGAAGTCAAACTCCGGTCAACTCTTGCTACTTAAGCTTCTAAAACAAAAATCATTCTTCCAAATCAATCTTGAATCATCCAAAAATCGAACCCGGCCACACACGTAAGTCATGATACATAATACGAAGTTTCTTGAGACCTTAAGCCACCGAACAGATTTCTAATTCTTAAAACAACCGGTCGGATCATTATACCGAGCTTATTACTTAGAGTTTTGGCCGAATGTTTAATTATTTATGGAAAATTTATGTTCCTTTATGGTCTTATCTTGGGGTTGTAAAAATATGTTTCGTAGTCCGAAGAATTTTCCTATTCCTATGGACCGGGCCGAATGCTTCAATAATATTTATATATAATGCGATACATTCATGGATCGGGTCATACGACCTCGGTAGTGTATGTACACAATTGTTACGGATCGGGCCATATGACCTCGGCATAACTCGTGTGTGAAGTCGCTAGGAGTTCGATTATACTCAATGCTTCCTTTATGACTTGACAAATTATAATTACTTGCTCGCCTTTATTTGTTGAGATTACCATGTGATATTTGGGGACTTTTAACTTGTTATTTTTATTAACGACTCACTTATTTAATTCCTCTTATTCCATTGTTACTGTTGTATTTCATGATCGTTTATACTTTTTGCACTTTATAAATATATTGACCACTAGTAAGTATCGATGTCGACCCCTCGTCACTACGTTTTCGAGGTTAGACTAGATACTTAATGGGTACATGTTGTATATGTACTCATGCTACACTTCTGCGCATATTGTGCAGGTTCTGAGGCAGGTACATCTAGTGTTTTTCCAGGTGCGCATCCGCATTACTTGGAGGCCTAGTGGTGAGCTGCTTCCATGCTCCGTTCTGCAGCACCTGGAGCCTCCTTTTGTTGTATTTATTATTTTCTGTCTATTCTGCTTCAGACAGTAGGTATAGGGGGCTTTATATATTCTACTAGATGCTCGTGTACTTGTGACACCAAGTTTTGAGTATTTCTAGTTGACGTTCATAGTTTTGTCTATTAATATTATAGCTTCACTCTCACATTTTATGTTATGCCTATTTCCACTGTGTCCTTTTATACTTGTTTTACTCTATTAAATAAATAATTCATGATTTTAAAAGTAATAAAGTGAGTAATAAAATGGATAGTTCACCTTTTGCTTCCCCTGCGACGATGTTGGGCGCCATCACGGCCTATAATGGGAATTGGGTCGTGACAACTTAAATGACTCTAAAATTTTCACGACCTTCTAAACTAAATCTTAATGCATTTCACAGTAGTTAGATCACTTTAATTCAACCGTAACAATTCTCTTCCTTTAACCCATAAATTCACATTTTGAGAAGCGTTAGTGAACTTTTAGGCATGAATAATCCATAATATTCAATTGCGAACTTGGTTGTGTAGTGTGATTGCTTGACATTTTATACAACTTCAAATAACTTCAATCATTTTAGCCTTAACTAATTTTTAATTTAATCAATCTTTTGTCATAGACGTGAATTTGCTTGTGTAGCGTGGTAGTGACATTTAATTCCCAAGTTACTTTCACATAAAAAAGTGTAATAATAATTTTTAAGCTTAAGCTATGACTATTTGATTGTTATGATTGCAGATGCTCTTGCATGGCAGAATCATGACGATTTAATAGCTTTTCATCTCCATCATGAATTTGCTTGTATAGCGTGGTTACGCCAACCTAATTCTATCCAAACTTCCTTTAATTAATAACCAAGTGATAAAGCGGACATAGGCAAAAATATAATCCCTACAAACATAGACTTATTCTAATTGATTAAAGACCAGATATAGTTAATCAAGCGACCATGCTAGAACCACATGATTCAGGAATGCCTAACACCTTCTACTCAGTCAACAGAGTTTCTTGCTCAATCTTCTATTTTTGTAGACCAATAAAAAGAGTCAAATGTTTCATTGACTACAAATATTTGTAGACGCAATTCCAGGTGGCAACTCTTAAATAAATAAATATTTTCCTTTTAAATTCATCACTTTAATTGAAAAAATTCTTTTTGAAAAAAAGGAGATATGACAGATAGCACAACTACCAATGCAAAATACGTAGCTCGTTAGTGTTCTTCTTATCAAGATCGTGCAGGTGAAAGTAGGGGATTTATTGCTCTTCTCGTCTTTTTTGGCAAATGCTATGTTCAATTATGCCCACCCTCTACATAATCTAAGTCTACAAAACCAATCAAAGTGTTAATATTTCTTTCAAACTCAAAGAAGTACTTCACACCTATCTAAGAATCTATTTCATATCCCGCCAATGTATTTTACCAGGACAAGTCATATATCGTCTTAATGCACTCACATCTTGTGAAATATCTAGATGAGTGCGCTCTATTATTTGATAAAAATACTAGAGACAACTCTGCTAACATGTTCACAAAATTGCTTCTAGTTTGCATGTTCAAGCAAAATTGACATCTATGAAGAATAATTTAGCCTATAAGGATTTTTTCCAAAAGGATGGAGCAAATTTACTTTATCAGCCAAAATTAGGCTAAGGTGAAGATTTGTAATTATCACGACCCAAAATCTTAACCAATTAGAGTCATGATGGCGCCTAACAATGATTACTAGGCAAACCAATATGCAACAGATAAATAGGAAAAACGTTATAAAGACTGACAATAGAACAATAAGATAACTAAAAGGCAATTTCTGATATAAGTATAATAAGTCTAAAACCAACATCTAACGTGAATACCCCAAGATAGGGAGTCACAAGTACATGAGCTTCTAGATCAAACTAAATGCAATATTGTGAAAGAAATACAACATTGTCCGAAACAAAATGAAAATAGTACAATAAAAATTGGAAAGTGACTCTAAGGCCTACGAACGGAATACAACTTTACCTTGAATCACCGCTTAGTATCTGCTAAGTACCCCTTGAGACTCCGCTGGCACCAATGTCAGGATATGCACAAGAATTATAGAAGTATAGTATGAGTACATCCGACCCAATGTACTAAGTAAGTGTCGAGCCTAACCCCGACGAGGTAGTGACGAGTCTAATACAAGACACCTACTATAGACATGTGCAGTTATATAACACAAGTAACGAAATAACAAGTAAAGAATCCAAAGTAACGTCGGGATAGGGGCATATATAAGGGGGAAACAATCGAGAATATAAAGTAAAGTATCATGGAGTAAATCTCTTTCACAAGTAACTAACGAAACCACAAAGCCAAGTTCAAAATCCAGATATCAAGAGAAACAATGAAATCAACAAATATGCACGCCATCACCCTTCGTGCTTTTACTCTCATCCTCACCATATAATATAAAAGCAAGTGCACAGCATCACCCTTCATGATTTTACTCTCATCCTCACATGCAAAATAATATAAAGCAAGTGCATGACATCAACCTTCCTATTTTATCCTCACGTTCACTCAAGTAATGATATCAATATGCAAATTAGACTTGGCGTCACCCATTGTGCTTTTCACTCTTCCTCACCAAGCAATCACAACAACACAATACCAAGCAATGTGGGAAGAAAACCAACTTCGACAATAGTATTTGAGCATAACTCATCATATGAGAATCTTTCAACATTTAGTGCCAACAACCAATCAATAATTTTCACGTTCTCAACACCCAATATCGCAATAATCGCAACACAGGAAGTAACTTGAAAGTGAGTAATCAAAGAATTAACAATTTATCTAAGGTATGGAAGACATAAGATACAAAATGACATGGTACAAGTAAGGCAAATTCCACCCGTATGCTAATCATATGGCCAATGAATATACACTCATCATCTTGTATATGTGCCGCACCCAACACATAATTCACATATCAAATAGATTCGATTCTACCTTAGTTCCCTCAAATCAAGGTTAACTAGGACACTTAGCTCTTTTCAAAACAAAATCAATAATTAACCACGACTTTTCCTCTAGAAAAAGCCTCCAAACCAATCGAATCTAGCCAAATATTGTTCAAACATTTCAAAATAAGCTTTAGAAACTACTCACGAATGAAAAAAGTTCAATTTTTAACTAAATTCAAAAAGTCAACTCGGGCCCACATGGTCGAAATCTGATATTAGGACCAAATCTCAATTACCCGTTCACCCCCGATCCCAAATATGTGTTTTGTTCGAAATCGAACCTCAATTCGAGGTCTAAATCTCAATTTTATAAAATTCATAAATTCTATCCAAAAATCCCAATTTCTACTTTGAAATTCATAGATGTGATGATAAAATTCATGAAAAAGTAATTGAAATTGATTGAAAACAAATTAAAGTTGCTTACCAATAAATTTGGAAATAAAATGCTATCCAAAAGTCTCTATGGTGTGTAGGATTGAAAAATGGTGTAAAATGATCTAAGTCCCAAAATTTCCAATAAATACATCAACATGAACACCATATAAATAATGCCGCCATATCTTAAATTCATGGACAACAGAAGCTAACTCGAGGTCGTGGGTCAGATAATTCCTCTCGTGCTTCCTCAACTGCCTTGAAGCATACGCAATTACCTTCCCATGTTGCATCAGAACACATCCTAACCCGAAACCTGAGGCATCACAATACACGGCATTACCCTCTGGACCCTCTGGAAGTGTTAGAACTGGCGCTAAGGTCAACCTATTCTTAAGCTCTTGGAAACTCCACTCTCAAGCCTCTGTCCACTAAAACTTAGTTGCTTTCCGAGTCAGCTTCATCAATGGTGCCGCAAGGGAAGAAAAACCCTCTACGAACCTCCAGTAGTATCCTGCTAAGCCTAGAAAGCTACGAACCTCTGTCGAAGTGGTAGGTCTGGGCCAGGATTTCACGACCTCAATCTTCTGAGTGTCTACCTTTAGACCTTAATCGGATACAATATGCCCCAAGAATGATACAGACTTAAACCAAAAATTACATTTAGAAAACTTAGCATACAACTTACGATCACAGAGGGTTTGGAGTACCACTCATAGATGGCCCGCATGCTCCTCCTATGAATGTGAATAAACCAGAATATCATCAATAAATACTATCATGAACAGATCTAAAAATGGCCGGAATATGCTATTCAACAAGTCCATAAATATGGCGGGTGGATTCATCAACCCGAAGGACATGATAAGGAACTTGAAGTGGCCATATCGGATCCTGAAGGCTGTCTTTGGAATAGCTTTCTCCTGAACTCTGACCTAGTGGTACCCCGACCTCAAATCTATCTTTGAAAATCATCTAGCCCCCTGCAACTTATCAAACAAGTCATTGATCCTCAGAAGTGGATACTTATTCTTAATGATTACCTTGTCCAACTGCCTATAAACGATACATATCCTCAGCGAGCCGTCTTTCTTCCGCACAAACAGTACTGGTGCACCCCAAGGTGAGGTATTGGGTATGATGAAACCTTTCTCTATAAAATCTTTTAACTGGTCCTTCAACCCCTTCAATTCGGCAGGTGTCATTCTATACGGAGGGATGGATATTGGTTGAGTTCCCAGAAGCAAATCGATGTTAAAATCAATATCTCGCTCTCGAGGAATACCTGGAAGCTCATCTGGAAACACATCTGCGTACTCTTTAACTATTGGAATAGACTGAAGTCTAGGTATCTCAGTATCTGCATCTCTAACTCGTACAATATGATAAATGCACCCTTTTGCGATCATTTTCCTCACCTTCATATAGGAAATAAACCTACATCTGGGTGTCACTGTATTACCTACCCATTCAAGGACTAGCTCACCCGGAAGATGAAATTTGGCTGCCTTTGCTCGACAATCAACTATGGCATAGCAAGCTTCCAACCAGTCCATGCCCATGATAGCATCAAAATCCATCATCTTTAGCTCAACTAGGCCGGCTGAGGTCCGATGACTACAAACTGTCACCGTACAACCTTGATAAAACCCGTGTCGCAATAATCAGTTCTCTGGCCGGTGTAGATACCGCAAAAAGATCACTTAGTATTTCAGGCACTATACCAAACTTCCCCGCGACAAATGGGGTAATATACGATAAAATAGATCCTGGATCTATCAAGGCATAAGAATCGTGAGAGAAAATGGTCAATATACCTGTCACAACATCTGGTGAAGACTCCTGGTCCTATTGACCCGCTAAAGCATAGATACGATTCTGATTACCACCTGAACTGGAACCTCTACCTCTGCCTTGACCTCTACCAGCCGAAGAATGAGACTCGCACCCTGAAGGATGCACATACATAGATGATCCTGTTGTTGAACTCGCTGGTCGTGCCATACCACCAGAATCTCTATTTGGGAAATCTCGCATCATATGCCCCGGACGCCCACATGTATAACAGGCGTCAGAACCTGCTCGGCATTGGCCCAATTGTCCTCTACCACATATGTCACACCACGACGAAAATGACCATGTCTGCCCTGAACCTCGCTGTTGCTACAAACCCGACACCCGTGAGCTCTCACCTGGTCCTGACTGAGTATAGCAGTCATACCTGTAACCTTGTAACTGAGGTGGCGGAGGCCTAGGTGGTTGTCCGAAGTACTAGGGCCTATAACTACCCTAAGATTGCTCTTGAGACCTGGCAAATCCCATCCTCTTATGTTGCCCTTGCTCAGTCCTCTTTGTACCATGTTATCGACGCTTACCCCTTTCTATATTCTGGGTGTGCGCCTGAATCCGGGAGATATCCATATTATACCGCAATGCAGCGGTGGCACATACCTTGGTCAACTTTGGGGCCAACCCTGCTATAAACCTGTGGATTCTGTCCCGCATAGTAGCAACTATGGATGGTGCATATCTGGCCAATGATTCAAAACAGAGACTATATTCTCGAACACTCATATTTCCCTACTTGAGAGCTAGAAACCGGTCGACTCGATTCTGTTAGATCTCCTACTATTAGTACTGGTCAAGGAAGGCATCTGAAAAAATCTCCCAAACAACTGGAGGTGCATCCTATCCCCTGGACCTCTCCCATCCCTCGTACCAAAGGATGGATATAGCTCGGAGTCGAAAAGCTGCTAGCTCAACTGCCTCTTTCTCCGTGGCATACATAACCAGAAAGATCCTCTGAAGCTGATCTATGAAATCCTACGGGTCCTCCCTCTGATCTGTCCCCATGAACTCCGTGGGACTCAAAGCAATAAATTCTCGGACCCTTGAACTCCCAGGCCCCTCAGAAGATCCTTCACTAGCTAATGCCCTAGCCTGTTGATGGGTAGCTACCATCTTTGTCAACAAATGCACCGCACTCCTCAAGTCCTGATCTGATGGAAGTGGAGGGGGAACTGGATGTGCGGTATCCCAAGGAATCTCCTCAGGTGGTGGAGGAGCCAGTAATAGCTGAGTAGGGGTCTCGCGCTGGGCCTTAGACTGGGCCCCATCTATTGGGGGTACCCTGCTGGTCCCCTCACCTACTACTGTGTCTCTCCTCTGACTAGTCGTAGTCTTCCTAGTCATCGTCATCTGTGTATGCAAACACCAACACGTAAGTTTAACTCAAATTACCTATAACTCAGTTCTACAACACGATTTAGATTTGAAGAAGGGTAACTAACTCCTAAATGCCGTGCAGTTCCCTGCTTATATAATGTGGTACAGAACACATCTATAAACAATATCCTACTAGATATGACTTGTAGACTCCATATGATAGAACTTCTCTAATACCAAGTTTGTCACACCCCGAACCTGGGGGTGAGACCAGCACCCGGTGCTTCACTTAACCTAGCGTACCAACTTGCGACTGAGGGACTCTGAACATACAATGTCATACTTTGGCCATGGGGCCACATTGCAAGACAATTTGCGAAGCAAAATATAAAACACAATGGAAACTAGCCCCGACCTACCCATTACATATATACATATATCACAACATGTACACAAAACCCTAGATCCAGCAACTCCGAAGGACATGAAGCTTACCAATCAAGCTGAACTAGGGCAACACCTACTGAGCAGGTCTACATGTCTGTCTATATGAACCTACACACATGAAATGCAGCGTCCCCAGAAAAGGGACTTTAGTACGAAATAATGTATCGAGTATGTAAGACAATAAAATAACTTAAAGCTAAAACTGAACTGATAATATAATAATTGAAAGAAACTGGGAGTCAAAGATGATCTAGAGATATACTTACCCGCTGATACTGACTCAACTCTCTCAATATAGTAAGTAAAATAAATGTC
The DNA here is from genome assembly GCA_000715115.1 of Nicotiana otophora. NCBI lineage: Eukaryota > Viridiplantae > Streptophyta > Magnoliopsida > Solanales > Solanaceae > Nicotiana > Nicotiana otophora. The sequence continues at coordinate 17,141 of AWOL01S0007861.1, forward strand.
CGACCCTATAAGGCTCGATATGTGCAACTGCTCCACCGTAGTAGGCTCGCTCATAGGCGCTCGACCATACTAGGCTATGTATGTCAGCCATTCTGGGCTCTCTCATTGGCGCTACATAGAAGACTCAGTATATAACTTACCATATGATCAGAGGTTTCTCAATAGGGGCCTGCCCACCGATTATAGCTCGGTGGTGGTGGAAATACTGTAATACTATATATATATATATATATATATAGACTCTATGCTCTCCTGACTGAAAGAAGACAATACTCAACTAAATATAAATTCCTGATAAGGGAGAATACAGTAGTTTATGAGACTAGGATAATGTACATAAATTCAGGAATATGAACTTGTCTTTATGCCTCGCTATCTAACGCATGTAGTTACGGGATCATGCCAAAATAAAGGAAAGGTTTAGCCTTAACATGCCTTATCACAAAATTTCCAATCACCAAGGTGAACTCGCCTCTTCTCACCCTAATCTACAATAACAATAATAGTACTATCATTAAGTTACGAAAGGTACAACTATCGCACAATGAACGACAAGCTTATTTTGTATTAAAACGGAAGCATCTCCCCTATAATCTTTACTTCCTCCAAATTTATGATAACACCAACAATACAAGAAAACAAAAAAAACAACATATATACATTATTTTCCAACCTTATATACACCACAAAATACTACAAAACAGCCCACCACACCCCAATCGCTTCATACACAAAACAACCACCGTAGTAGTGTCAAACAGCCCAAAAATATTACGACGAATGACCAGCCCACCATCCTGAATTTATGTGGTGTTTCTCCACACCCTTCCTCCTACAAAACTCCATAAAACAGTAGTAAAATAAGCAATCCAACAGCAACACGAAACAGTCCACAAAATAGTCCGCTACAAGTGAATAACTCGAACTCACGGCTTCCTATCACCATCCCATGAGTTCTTACAATTATAGAACGACTTTCCATACATATCCAGCAGAAAAAAATGGATAAAAGATATCAGTAATCTTACCTTATTTGTTGAATAACACAGCTCCTATATTGGTTCTTCAAACACTATGTTATGCCTTCAACTAGAACTTGAAAAGGAGAGAAATTCAATTAGGGTTTGTGTGTAATTTTTGGGAGGATGTTTGCAGGGATTAAGGTCTGGTTATTGTACCCTCTTATCAGTGTATTATATGAACGATATAGTCCTTTAAAATGTATATTTGGATGACCTGAACTGGCCCATTCTCGGACTCTCATTTAAGCAAGTAGGTGACACACCTACTTGTCACCTAGCAGCTTGCGCAGTCGTGCAAAACCGTATATATATCGCTACTTCGATATCGTATTTACAAACGGTTTAATGAGTTAGATAATAGACTCATAGATATTCAATATTTTGTGTGGAACACCCTATAACTCTAAATATATTGGTAGAAAATAGCAATTACATTTGACCCAAATTTCAGTAAAACTTATGAACGTAACTTGTGATGACTTTCATCGACTTTTGTTCCACAACTCGCTTGACTTCAAAACATAACACACGCATATCATAAGACTAACATAAATTATAACATAACCTCTTTATCATGTTAATAACCCTAGTATTACCCCAAAAGTACATGTTATAACATTCCCAACTTGTCGACTTTCGACGAAATATTATTTTCTTCAATTCCTTTAGCTTCTGAACCTTCCAACCCTCTTTGTACTTGTTGTTCATGATCTTCAATATTGGTAACCTCCGAGGTAACATGATTAACATACTTTATATACTTTCAAAGATGATCTCATGTTTGGTCCTACATTAATTTGCTTACGACGCACTTTTACGTACGAAAATATAGGCTGTAACATACATGTATTCTTGTATATATGTTTCTTGTGTGATAAGGTTTTGACTAGTGACACATGAACACACCGTGTGGATTGTGATTATTTGCACGTGAACACACTGTGCGGTAGATATTATTGGCACGTGAACACGCCGTGTGAATTGTGAATTATTGGCACGTAAACACATCGTGCGGTTGACATTATTTGCACGTGAACACGTCGTGCGAGTTGACATTATTGGCAAATGAACATGCCATGCGTGTTGTGATTATGGAACGTGACTACATCGTGCAGTTGATATTATGGCACGTGACTACGTCGTGCAGCGTATGGATAAGGATCCATTCCCCTAGGGTCACCCTCTCATGTTTCTCTCTTTAGTCATTGTGTTTTGAGGAAAACATACCAGTGTTTGTTTGGTTATTGCATTACTTCTCTACTTGTAATTTCCTTGGATGTATACATGATTTTTGCTATATCTCTTCTCTATTTTCTAGCTCCCAAGTTTATACATGCCTTTGTGTATATCATCTCTATATGCTACCTTACTTAATGAGATGAGACACGGTACATATCTTCTGTATATGTGAATCTGTGTGACTTGACTTGTTTAATCACGCATGTCTTCTCTATATGCAAGTTAGATGATTTAATAATATTGGACGCATAGCATTTTTTGTTGTGTACTTGTGAGATATATGAATGATGTTTGGCTATAAATGTACATTTTTAGTGCATTGTTTGCCTAACATTTTAGTCCTTTAATGATTAATTGTGCGATGTTTGAGCTTAATTGGGTCATTTTTATATGTAGGATCATTGAAGGATGTAAATGCGTGAAGGCTGCACACAAGGATGACAAAGATACACAAAAAGACTACGAAAAGGCAAAAATCGGACAAGGCCTAGAACCATGTGCCAGGTGATGCCTTGCTCCAGGCGAGGTTGACCGCACAACAGAACAGGCCTTGCAAGCCAAAATGCGCATTACAAGCCAGGCCACACGAGCTCTGAAGTCTGGTCCCTTTCCGAGTTTGTGCATTATACATTTTCCACTTGGTTTTGGACTTGGGGACTAGGACCCTATCCTATAAATACCTCCCTAAACGTGGTTAATGGGGGGTTGGTCAGTTATGAAGGTGGCAAAGGCATAGAAACAAAAACGGAGCACAGAATTCATCGATTCTTCCATCTTTCATCAAGTATTTATAGTTTTTATGTATAAAAATAATATTTTGTTTATTGTCATTAACATGAGTGGCTAAAAACCTGATTATTCTAGGGTCATGGGCTGTATTTGACTATTGTAGTTTGACGATTGATTGTGTTACTTGAATTCTCACATTTGTTTATTCAATCTTGCATTTAATTATTCTATTGCGTAGCTAACAGTAGAATACTATCTATGAATTTATAGTTGAACTCGAGAGTGAGAACTATAGATTGCATATAAGATTGAGTAGAGTAAGCTCTTGAATCCGGGCATCGGAGAATAGATTCGCGATTAGGATAGAAATATTCTAGTTGCCTTACTTGGTTATTTTCGCAGGAAATATACATGCATTCTTATTAATTCTGATTCTATAGACATATAGTAGTAAGTTGCCTTGAATAGACATGCGAAGTGTAGAAAGAACTTTGTGAGCATAATAAACCATGTTAATCAATAAATTAGATAAATCAAGTGATTAAATCAACCATAAGAACGCAATAGGAGAGACATTAATCCCATAACCGCGGAATATTCCCATCTCATTGAATTATCTCTAAGTGTTTGCTTTTTTTCTTTGCACCTTTGCATTCTTGATTGTTTAGTACTTTTGTAGTAATTCTTAGTAGTCTAAATCACAATCACCTTCTTCACAACCATTGGAGCATTAAATTTATAAATAGTTAATATTGGACAATAGTTGATCATAAATCCTCGTGGGATGATACTTTCTTGTCACTTTATTAATTATCGACCTCGTATACTTGTGTGTGCGTTTGGAGCCAACAAATTATTAGCGCTTTCGTTGGGGATTTAGAAATTAGCTACTTTTTTGAAATAAGGTTTTATTTTGTTTTTGCTCAAGATTTTATTTGTTTTATTGTTTCTGACTCTATTGGTGTTCACATTGAATGCGAAGAAGACGTAACAGTTTGAACAATCTTCCTCCTTTTGATCCTGAACCCAAAAGACTCTTAAAGTTAAGGAGGGAGGCAAAAATAAGAGCAAGTGCTATAGAGTTGGGCATTGCAGTCCATCCACAGCCAATCAAGATGGCAACGAATGATGAGAGACCGGTGATTGAGATCGCAAGGCTTAATCTCGTGAACATGACTCAGGCTATCAAGAAGCCTGACATAACTGGGCACTTCGAGCTGGAATAGTACATGATGCAGCTGATTCAATCCACAAGGCAACTTGTAGGTATGTCGAATGTGATCCGCAAAGGTACATACAGAACTTTTTAAAGATTACTGATACATACAACTATCTTAACATCTCTAAAGACTATGTTAGACCAACTTTATTTCCTTTTTCTCTATTGGGGGAAGAAAAGGAATGGTTGAACAAAGAGCCAGCAAACTCAATCTGCCCATAGGATGATCTAGCAAAGCAATTCCTCATCAAATTCTTTCCTACAAAGAAAATAAAGTCATTGAGAAGCCAAATTCTGGGGTTTAACAAAAAGATGGTGAGACCCTGCGTCAAGCCTGGGAGAGAAACAAAAAGCTACACAGAGATTGCCCGCATCACTGTCAAACTAATGAAGTGTTGGGACATACCTTTGTGGATGGGTTGGACAAGACCTCTAAATTGAGTCTAGATTCAGCTTATGGAGGTAGTAGCATGCAAAATCCATACAGTGAGATTTAGACTCTACTGAACAATTTCACTATAAATGATCATAATTGGCAAGGTAAGGGTGAACCAAGAAGAATGATAAGATAGAAAGCAACAGGTACACTCGAGTTGGATGAGATGTCAGCCATGCGAGAAAAAATGGATAAACTAACCAACCAAGTGGCTAAGATGGCAATAGGTCAAGGGCATCAGATGCAGCAAGATCAAGGGATGCCCATATGCTCTGAACTTTGTGGAGATGGTCACACGAGTGACAAATGTCCAGTGAATCTAGAATCTATTTATTATGTCGTCCAGCAGGGTAGAGGTCCAATGAACTAAAATGCATAATATGGGAACACTTATAATCCCAACTAGAGGAATCACCCAAACTTCTCATGGGGTGGAAATCAGGCTACTCAAAATTAATGCAGAATCAGCCCCAAAAGCCACCCCAACAAGTATAAGAAAGCACCAATGATATGTTGAAAAAGTTGTTAGTTGACAACCAGTAGCTTCAAACAGACAACCAGCAACGGAGGATAGATTTTTAAAATTTAGAGAGGCAGATGGTTGCACACCAAAATACCCGCCCTGCTTTGGCCTTTATAAGTGATACATAGAAGAATCATCAATTAAATGTTGTAACATTGAGGAATGGTAGAGAATTGGAAGAAGAACCAAAAAGAAAGAAAGAAAAAGTTACTCTCGAAGGCGAACTGGTTCCTAAAGCTGTGGTGGAAACTGAGAAAGAAATTGAGGAAAGTGACAAGACTACAGTTGCAATGCCACCACCCCCTTCCCACAAAGATTGAAGAAGAAAAGTGATGACAGAATGTTCAACAAATTTCTTGATATGGTGAGCCAAATCTAACTGAATCTCCCATAAGTTTATGTGTGACGTGAAATTCCAAAATATGCTAAGTACATCAAGGATATTATGGCTAATAAAATAAGATTGACAGAGTTTGAAACAACTGCACTTACTGAAGAGTGCACATCACGAATTCAAAGGAAGTTGCCCCAAAAGTTGAAGGATCCTGGGAGCTTCACCATCCCTGTTCGAATTGGTGAGGTAGATGTAGGACGGGCACTTTGTTATTTGGGGGCTAGCATAAATTTGATGCCCCTCTTAATTTTTAGTCAATTAATGTTGGGGGCACCAAGGCCAACCAGTATCATGTTGCAGCTTGCTGAAAGATCTGTTGTCTATCCTGAGGGAGTCATAGAAGATGTGTTACTACAGATTGGGCAATTTATTCTTCCGACGGATTTCATTATATTGGATTATGAAGTTGATGAACACGTTCCCATAATCTTAGGACGACCTCTCTTAGCCATCGTCGATGCTATGTTAAAAGTTTGAGAAGAAAAAATGATTCTCCGTGTTGATAATGTGGAGGCAATCTTTAATGTGTACAAGGCAATTCAGCTTCCAAGTCACTATGAGGATCTAGCTATGATCTTTGTGGTTGAAAAAGAAGAAGAAAAACTGACGTGGGTACATATTTGTATGACTCTTTAGAGAAAGCACTTATGTTGTTCGACATCATTTACTTGGATGATGAGGTTAAGGAGAAGGTTCATCATCTAGATGCATAAGCTTAAATCAAAGTAATAATCAATTTCGTGCCTCTAGATAGACCGACTAGGCCACCAACCAAGTTGTCCATCGAAGAAGCTCCCAAATTGGAGCTCAAGCCCTTATCCTCTCACCTTCATTATGCTTATTCGGGTTCTATTTAAACTTTACAAATATTATAAATTATCCAAAGTTAAGGAACTCATTTCTAGGTAAGTGTTGTCCACGAACTTATACAAATATAGATAAGGTGTGACTTTGTCATTCAAGAGCTCCTCTCTAAGAAACATTACGGCCAGCCCCTTTATATAAGTTAATCATCTTGCAAATCCTCATTTTTTGGGATGTTTTACCAAGCTTAGGAAGAATTCACTCTTGATCATCTTCTTTCCTTATTCAAAGAACTAAGGTAAGAATTAAATAAACCTTTCTAGTTTAGTTGTCTTCAACTTGGAAGATTTCACCTTGGAAGATTTCACCTTAAATAAACCTTTCTAGTTCTTCTTGATGTAGAAGTGAAGTTTCTTGTGGTGTGAGAAAGCTAAGGATCTAATTCTTCATTTATTAAGGTAAGATTTTTGTCCTAGCTTTGTCTAATATTTCGGATGAGTGATTCTAGTATTTATTTGACAAAAGACTCACGAGATGATGAATGGAAGCCATGAGTCTAAGTTATTGTTGTTGTTACAAATTGTCGGAGTATTTGGGTTGTTGTGGTGTATTAGAGGATGTTCTTGTTCTATTGAGGGGCTGAAAATATGGTGTTAAGCATGTAGGTGTGTAATTGTTATTGTTGTTGTTGTAAGATTTAGAAAGAAGAAGGGCGGAGGAGAAGCTTCATTTAGTTAGTTGTAAAGCGAACTTGCTGCTCAAAATAGTATTATACTTGCTTCATTAGTTTGACCTTAGAATTATTGTTATTATTGTAGATTAAGATGTGAGTGGACTGAGTTCTTCACTGTCATTGAGTGAAACGACAAAGTATGTTAATGATATCCCTTCTTTCCTTTTGGCATGATCCATATGATACAAACGAAACGAGCAAACATACGACTTTCATAAATGCCTCTATTCATAGAAGTACTAGGGGTGCCTATGTTCTTGATTCCCCATGTGTCTTATTATTATATCGTCTGTTCATGGGTCTCAAAAAATATGTAAGTTGATAAAGGTTATTCGAAGGCATATTGATCTTATGACATTCCGAGAGATCTTATTGACTTATTTCATTATGCATTGCATTCATTTATACATTTACATTGACCCATGACCAGATGGCATTATATACGCATATATCATATGCACATGGGCTATGGGGAAAGGTTACAACGTTATATATGCGACACCACCTGATCAGTTGGTATACGTTAATGATTTTCCCCACAGAGGCTGAGATGATATGATGGGATGCCCTCAGAGGCTTGATGATATTATGTACGCATACACCCATGCATGATATGACATTTATACGCATATGCATGACATTATAAATATTTCATAATTCACAGAGCTATTCAGACTTACAGGTTGAGTCCTTTACTCTATGTTTCATTCATGTCTTTTATATACTGCCTTTCATACTCAGTACTTTATTTGTACTGACATCCCTTTTGCCTGGGGATGCTGCATTTCATGCCCGCATGTCCCGATAGAAAGGTTGTCAGTCCTTCTAGTAGGCTATTAGCTCAGCGGAAGGTGCACTCCACTTGCTCCGGAGTTGCCTATTTTGTCAGTATGACTTGGACATGTATTGACTGGTATAACGGGGCCCTGTCCCGACCTTGATAATGTTTATGTACTCTTAGAGGCTTGTACACAGATGTCATGTATATGGATATTTGTATGGTCTTTTCAGCCTATGTTTTGAGTGTATAAATGATCATGTCACCCTTATAGGCCCGTATGTTATATGTATAAGTTTCTATATCATGTTGGGTCGTCCTATGTCTAGTATTCCCTTATGTATTATTCTGGTTATCTAATGATGGCCCTTTTGGCCTATTTACCCATGATGGTGTGATAATAAAGATACGTTACATTGGTACTCGGTTGAGTAAGGCACCGGATTCCTATTGCGGCCCTCCGATTTGGGTCGTGACAAAAGTAGTATCAGAGCAGTTTTGTCCTAGTGAGTCTGCAATCCGTGTCTAGTAGAGTATTGTTTATGGGTGTGTTGTGTATCACACTTATAAGCATGAGGCTATAGGGCATTTAGGACTGTCACTCTTTCTTCTTACTTTAGATCATGTGGTAGAGCTCAGTTGTAAGAATTTAAACTCCTTTATTCTATCTTGTTCGTAATACAATGATACCTACATCTAGAAAGACCATTGGTAAGAGATTGAATGTGGATGTGGAAGAATTGAGCCAGAGGAACTCGATTTTGCATCATGCTTATGATGAGTAAATGTAAGTTCTTCAGCATATTATGTGTGTACTAAGATGTGTAAGCTTCTCTAAAAGGATCCCTAAGGCATGAATATCTATCCACCCATGTGGTAAAAAGCAACGAGAGAATCGAAAGGTAGATACAAGTTTCAACAAGTAAAAGAAGCAAGGTGAAGAAGGGTATAAGGTACCCAGTTAATGAAGATTATCAGTATTTATAATTCAGGCAGAGAAATATAAGCATTTTGAGTTACCTTCAACAGTAACAGAGGTATGTACAATAGGCCACACCCATCTCAGTTATGCCCTATAGGAGCTAACCAGTATAGTTTAAGAGAAGGACAGGATATCAGGATCAAGCTGGGTGATAGTTGATCGACTTACAAAATCTACCCTTTTTCTGCCAGTTAAGACAACTTATACGGCTGAAGATTATACGAGGTTGTATATCAAGGATATTGTTAGGCTTTATAGTGTGCCAGTATCTATTATATCTGACCGAGAATCTCAATTTATGGTTAACGTTTGGAGGTCTTTTCATAAGGGTTTAGGCACACAAGTGAATCTCAGCACTATATTCCATCCGCAGACTGACGGATAAACTGAACGTATCATTCAGACACTCAAAGATATGCTACAAGCATATGTTCTATATTTCAAAGGGAATTGGGATGACCATATTCCACTCATAGAATTTGCCTACAATAATAACTACCATTCCAGTATTAAAATGGTCCTTTACGAGGCACTGTACGAGAGGAGATCTAGATCACCAGTTGGATGGTTTGAAGTTGGTGAAACCGAATTATATGGGCCAAATTTCATTCACCAAGCCATTAAGAATGTTAAAGTGATACAAGAACGACTGAGGATAGCACAAAGCAGGCAAAAGTCTTATCCTGATGTCCGATGTCATGATCTGATGTTTGAGGTTGGTGATTGAGTTTTCCTAAGGATCTCACCGATAAAGGGTGTTATGCATTTTGCAAGATTCTTTGGCGAATTAGACAGGTTGCTTATGAGTTAGAATTGCCATCCGAATTGGAATTTGTCCACCCGATATTCCATGTATCTATGTTGAGGAAATGTATTGGAGACCCTTCTCGGGTCATCCCTATCAAAGATGTGCAAGTTACAGAGGATCTATCACATGAAGAAGTGCCAGTGGCTATATTAGATCGAAAAGTCCGCAAGCTGAGAACAGAGGATGTAGCTTCCATCAAAGTATTATGGAGGAACAAGTATACAAAAGAAATGACATGGGAAGCAGAAGAGGAGATCACTCTAAAGACCCTTACCTATTCCAGATTGAAGATAACAAGGATGCTAGGGGAATGCAGGACGCAATGGAAACTGAAACGGCTCTATGAGGTAAGAAATAGTTTGAGAATACTCTTCCGTAATACAAAATAGTGGTATGCAGTTAATGTACATATCCATAATGTATAGACTTGTGAGGCCGTAGGCTTGGTTTAACTGCTTGCAAGTTTGGCTAATTTCCATTTTATAGGGAAAACTCTGCCGGAAATTTCCATCAAAATCCATAATGAGTTAGACCCCCATAAATGCTTACATTCGAGGATGAATTTTCCTAAGGGGGAGGGTGTTACAACCCATATTCGCGTATGTTAGATCGTGCCATAAGTTAGTCGACGTAAATCTGAGAAGAGATTATCTTTGAGATGATAAGAAGTTAATCCTATAGGTCTTAAATGATACAAGGGTGTATAAGAGTGGTTAACAAGTATTAGAAGTAAGACGAATCAAGGATGTTGTAACCCATATTTTCGGGTAAAACTAGAGGTGCTTAATATTCTCAGGAGGTTGTATTTTAAGGTATATGAATCATATAATATATGTATCATAAGTCTTGGAATCAAACGAGTTATGAAATAAAAGATGACACAAATTAAGTGGTTTAAGTTCTGTAAAATACTCTCTCAAGTTTTTAATATCAACCCTAGGTGATATCAAGTCTTCCAAAGTGATTCTAGTGCCGAAAAACCAGAATTGATTGGTAGTTTCGCTTCCTTGTTCTTGTGGCAGCACTGGAAGGATATTTCGTGGTGAAGTAAGGTCAAATTGGAGTTGTTCTATCTATTTAAAGGTAAGTAACCTCTTACTCTACATGTATTTAAGATTATTTAAGTTGCGGTTGAGTTGTTGGAGCTAGAACTTGCGAAATATCTATCGAAAGGCTTGTTAGTAATGTTGTTGGTTGGTGGACTATTTTGGGAGACTTAATATGATTATTATTGATGTTGTTTTGTCTGTTTGGTTATTGTTTCTAACTTGTGGTAAGTCATATAAAAAGGGAAGGTGTTGTCCGTTTCATCGTAAAATAGGTTGCGGTCGATATATAATAGTTACGATGCTTAAATGATAACGATAGTATCATTTCTCTTATTGTAGACTAAGGAGTCATGAAATTTGCATAGCTTGAGGTTGGGCAGTATATACAAGGTATGTGAGGCTATCCCTTTCCTTCTTTTTCACGATGTACATAATGTAACGAGCTTCCAAAGATATTCCACTCTTAGAAGCTAGCAGAACTTACATTGTTTCCCTTCTTATGGAACAATTGATGTTGATGTTACTTCTTTTATTCTTATGTTATCAATGTTGTTGGTACTTCCTGATTCTTATAAGATCTATGATGAAGTGTTAGTCCTAATAACGTGTATGGAGGTTACCAACCATACGTCACTCCGAAAGGTTTAGAATGTGATTCCAATGAGTCCAATATGCATTACATATATGTACCTATTTTGCTCTACCGAGCCGCACTATAGTTGGCCGGGTAAGGCACCAATTGTGCAACCACTTATCAGTTCCACGTGGTCGGATACAATTCTACCAAGCCTTATGATGGTCGGGTACATTTTAACCGAGCCTATTATGGCTGGGTATGATATGATGATGATGTTCCCACAGAGGCGTATATATATCATGCATTTCATGTCAGTCGCCCTCAGAGGCACTCAGATGTTACAGGTTGTATATTCTCTATCCATGCTTGCAAAACCGTTCTTATTTATGCTTTCCTGCGTTACATGCTCTGTACCTTATTTGTACTGACGTCTCTTTTATTTGTGGACGCTGCATTTCATGCTGCAAGTCCTTATAGATAGGTAGACACAGCTCCCCCACCACAATAGGCTGCCCAGTTCTGCGGTTATTGGCGAGATCCATTCTCCGGACTTGCCGTGGTCTTGGTATGAACTTTTGTTATAGACATCATAGGTATGTCGGAGCCCTGTTCTGTCAATTTTGCAATACTTATGTTCCTTTAGAGGCTCATAGACAGGTGTCGACTCATGTACAGTTTGGATTGCCTTGTCGGTTGATTTTTGTTGTATAGTCTCTCATGGCAGCTTGTCAGCTCGTACTTATAAATCGCTTCATGCCAGCCTTGTATTCCCATGTTATGTATGTTCATGCCATTATCTGTCATTGTTGGTAGTTCATGATTCATGTTTACCATTTATGTTGATATGGTCGGCCCTTATAGATAATAGGATAGGTTAGATAAAATGTACGTTGGTGCTCGGCAGATATGGCTCAGGTACCAATCATGGCCCTCAAGTTTGGGTCGTGACACTTCGACCGGAAAATAACATTGAATAGCCCAGTCAGCCACTCCAAGCCTAAACTACCAATACTCCTCCAAAATTCTACCGGAATTTTGTCTGGTCCAGTCGCTCTACTCCCTACTCATCTTATGCATAGCTCCTATGACCTCCTCAACCCTAATTCATCTACAGCACCTAATGTCTTGGTGACTCTCAGAATTCCCTAATTCACCTAGCACAATATCCCTGTCCACATCTTCATTCAGAAGTTTATGAAAGTAAGTCTGTCATCTCTGCTTAATTTGTGCCTCTCCCATCAATACTCTATCGTCCTCATCTCTGATGCACCTCACTTGGTCTAGATCCCGATCCTTCCTCTCTCTTTCCTTGACTAGCCTGAATAATTTCTTATCCCCGCCTTTGTCCCCCAATTCCTCGTACAGACGACCAAATGCAGAAGTCTTAACCTTTGTGACTGCCAACTTCGCCTCCCTTCTAGCTACCTTATACCTTTCTTTGTTATCCCTCCTCTCCTCCTCGCATGTGCTCCCTACTAACCTCAGGTACACCGCCTTCTTCTCTTCCACTTTACCTTGGACCACTTCATTCAACCACCAGTCACCTTTGTGACTTCCGGGATAACCCTTCGAGACCCCTAAAACCTTTTCGTCACCTCCCTTATACAGTTTGTCATTGTCGTCCACATAGCGCTCATATCCCCACTACTCCTCCAGGATCCCAAAGTCGATAAGCTCCCCTCCAACTCCTGATCTTTATCCTTAGTAAAGGCTTCCCATGTGATCCTCCGTTGTCCTCGAACAGCCTATTCTTCCTCTTTATTATGATACCGACATCCATCACCAAGAGCCTATTCTACGTCCCGAGGGTCTCCCCCGGGATAACCTTGCAGTCCTTACACAACCCTCTATCACCCCTCCTGAGGAGGAGGTAATCAATCTAAGTCCTCGCCACCAAACTTTGGAAAGTAACCAAATTCTAATCCCTTTTCGGAAAACTTGAGTTCGCAATCACTAGCTCAAATGCCTCAGCAAACTCCAACAGCGAAGTACCTCCTTTGTTCCTAACCCCGAACCTGAAGTTGCCATGCACCTCTCCATACCCATCAGCAGTCGACCCAATATGACCATTGAAATCCCCTCCTATAAATAACCTCTCAACATGCGGAATACTACGTACAATCTCATCCAACCCTTTACATGAGTGCCTCTTAACCTCCTCATCCAAACCCGCCTGCGGTGCGTAAGCGCTAACGACCTTTAGAGTACACTCCATAACCACTAGCTTAATAGTCATTAATCTATCACTCACCCGCCTGACCTCTACCAGACTCTCTAAGATCCCTGTCCACCAAAATACCCACTCCATTCTTACCCTTCATCACTTCATAGTACCACAACTTATACCCGTCTACATCTTTCGCCCTCGATCTTACCAACCCAGTCTCCTAGAGACATGCTATACTAACCTTCCTTATCTGGAAAATCTTTGCCAACTCTATAGACTTACACGTTAGTGTTCCTATATTTTATGACCCAATTCTCAACCTAGAGGCTCCATTCCTACTGCCTCACTCCCCTGGCCTCCCATCCCACCCCCTGAGCCTTACCCCACCCGAGGACATAAACTTAATCTACCATCCTAGACCTCAGCCACTATATCTAGGAGAGAATAAGGAAAATTGCTAGCCCAAAATAGGCAATGGAACAAACTAGAAGAAAACAATTTGTAACTACAAGCACACAAATATTATGACTACACCAATGCGAACTAAAATGACAACAATATAACTAATACAAAGAAAAGAGTCTGAAAAGCGGGAGGTACCAACGCCCGAGAATATAACCTGGATATTCAACTTGGTGCAGCCTTTGCTGCCACTTCTTCAATGACAATCACCGGAAAAGGTCACCTGAAATTTGGTTGAAGTAACTGATACTCGTCGGAACCAGCTGGAAGGTTGTGGGATAGGGAGCTTCTGAAGAGACGACTGCCACCAAGGTATCTTCTGGCGAAATATTTGCCTGAACAATGGCACACTCACCGGTGCATGGTTGGACCTGACTGGGAATCCTAGAACTGTCGGCTCTGTACGCACACACACAAAAGAGAGGGAGGTAGAGAGGGGAATAGATTAGAGGAGAGGGAAGTCACCAGCTCTGTTCAAGCTACCGGCGTAAGAGGAGAAACAGGGCGGAGACAGGGATAGAGTAGAGAGAGGAGTGAAAGGAGGGAAGTGGTAATGAGAGAGATAAAGGGGGGGAGACAGAACGAGAACTTAACTGGTGGTGATGTCCGTACCCGGTGCGGAGCCTGGCTTGTCACCAATGTTTTGTGAGAGAGAGAAAGTTCAAATAAAGAGAGAGAGAGTTCGAAGAGAGCAGCGTGTGAATATGAAATTTTATTCATTAATGAGCAAATAGAAAGTCCAAAAATTTATAGAATTTGCATAGACTACTGGAAATTAAATAATGCTACTAGAAAGTATCACTTCCCCTTTCCCTTCATTGATCAGATGTTAGATAGGTTTGTCGGACAAGACTACTACTTTTTTCCTAATAGATATTCCGGCTATAATCAAATCTTAATTGCATTAGAGGACCAAGAAAAGAGCACCTTCACTTGTCCGAATGGCACTTAGGCTTCTAAGAGAATGCCATTTGAGTTGTGTAAGCACTTGCGACTTTTCAAAGGTGGATGATGGCAATCTGCACTAATATGGTAGAAAAGTTTGTTGAAGTGATTATGGATTATTTTTGTCACAATCACAATTTCCCTCCTTAGGATGTCGTGACGGTATCTAGTCTCTAAGATTCGGTAAGCCTAACATGCGTTGAGAAATAGAAGAAATAATAATAAAACTTCAAATACAACTATGTAAACTATCATAATAAAACTCAACAGTCTGGCTGACAACAACTTCCCAAAACCTCGTGGAACGGAGTCATAAGATCTACAAGAATGTACTAATAATTTCGTAATACAATACTATTTTGAAACAAGAAATAAACAATAGAATGTCTAAAAATAGAAAGTGACTCCGAGGAATGCGGACGTCGTGCAGGTGTCACGCCCCAAACTCGGGGAGCACGACCGGCGCTCAACCGAGAGAACCCGGACAAGCAAGCCTGTTAGATTTCCTTCTACCCAAACTCATCCATGAATAAAGAGGAGATATACTCCATTAATCAATCACTGAAAAGATTTGATTAACAACTTCCTTTTCACTCCCATTAGCAGCTTCATTCATAATTTCCAAAACATTACGAGTTTATAGAATTAATGAAAAACATGATTTCCAAGTACCAACATTTCTAGCTCAATTCCCAACATCAACCATAACCCACAACTTATCTACGGAGCCACTAAGTACAATAGAAGAGTAATATGAAAATGTCGACAACAAGGCCCGACTATACCTCAAAACACAGTACATGAGAAACAAAAGATACATGATCCCGAAATGAAATGGGGCTCACCAAATCAACTGAAAAGAGTCTACTAAAGAATCACTGATCAATGTCGCCTACTGATCAATGTCACCTACTGAAGAACCACCTGCATCTATTAAAGATGCAGCGCCCCCGGCAAAAGGGACGTTAGTACTGTCGAATAGCAATAGTATGTATAGCTAAAAATCCTCTTTCAAAATAGAATGACCTTATAAGAAAAGGCAACACATAGAAATAGCAAGTCACAATCAATAATATCCAAAAGTCCAGTTAAAACATAATAATTTTCAAAATACGAACTTCATATATAATTTTGGTTGGGATATCATTAGCACCGATATACCACCGCCTTTGTTAGCATGGAGTCTGATTATGCTCGATCGGCTAGGCCATCTCCCTACGGACAATGTGGTTTGACAGGTGATGCGAAAGAAAGTTGTTACCAAGAGTAGTACCACCATGTGCGCAACATGCGTCTGATCTACACTCAATCAGCTAGGCCGCCTTCTCACATATGCCGTGTGGGTGACTTTTCCAATCCACAAAGGTTCCAGTTTCATCCCAATTAAGGGGAATAATATCACAATTTTTCAAAGGTTCCAATTTCATCCCAAATAAGGGGAATAATCACAATCCACCCCTACACCGGCACGTGTAGTTTCAGGTGTAGGCCTTGTGACCCACCCTTCCTCGATTTTGCTAATGATGCTCCCAAAAATATTTTTAATTTGATTTGCAAACAGAAATATCATAAATACAATTGTACTCACCTCAACATCTTTCACATTGTATAAATTCTCATTAGTATTTTCAGTCATTCACAACGACAATATTTCCTTGGCTCATTAGGCCATTCACAAGATTCTTTATTCCTGGCACGATGGTCGTATTTCATATTCCACACTTTCACCTCTTTCAGTTTCAAAGATCACCATCAGGTATCAACATATAGGTTATTTTAGAAATTATATACTTCAAATCCATTTGAAATGGAAACTTCAGACACAAATGGTTTCTTCCCAAAGAATGAGGCATACCAACCAACATTAGAAACATACATGAAAAATCATAAACAGTCAATACACCATTTACTCTTGCAATACTCTTCCCCATAAATGATAATGTACAATTTCAACACATGAGTATATAGAAATCGAATCACACTAGATATATTTATAAAGCAAAGAATTAGTTAAAGCAACCACTAATGGGCATGAATTGAGTACAAAAGCTTTTAGGCAATTCTATCTTCGAAGTCATTTGTTTAAACAATTGAGTCGAGGCTCATTTCATATTTGTTATCGCATCTTCTCAAATCATTTGCACTACTAGCCACAATCATAACTTAAATTCTTGGCACGTTGGCCACACTCTATATCCCCAATTAACTTATTTCACTTCCAACCATCTTTATGGATTATCAACAATAAGACATTTCCAAATAAAGACTTTAGGTACACAT
Source organism: Nicotiana otophora (assembly GCA_000715115.1). NCBI lineage: Eukaryota > Viridiplantae > Streptophyta > Magnoliopsida > Solanales > Solanaceae > Nicotiana > Nicotiana otophora. The sequence goes on from AWOL01S0007861.1 coordinate 34,288, forward strand.
ATGAGCAATTAAGAGTCTTAAGAATATTGAGATTTTCTCACACAATTTGGCATACTGTCTTTCATTGAAACACGACTCAAAGCCATAACCTTTTAATACGCAACCCATATTTTGAAAATTACGGAAACAGTATGGAATTCAATTTCAAGATAGAAAGTTTAGCCAACATACCTCGCTTTGAGCTTTCCTTAAATTATTACAACATTCCGGAAATTCTAGCAATCCCAATCTATTTTGATGCATAACAAAATTGAACCATAATTAGGAAGATATTCATGGTCTCAGCTCATTTGAGCATTTTATCAAACACTAGATGTGCAAATTTAACTACAAGGTTCTTCTACAAGATTTCCTTCACTCCACAACCCAACCTTTACTTATTTGAGCTCAAGAATCATCCAACAAACCTTATTAGTACAAGCATGTACAAATAATACTCTTATACCTAAGAATCAAACTCCAATTCAACCTTCTTATACCCAAATTCGAAATTGAAAACTAGGGTATGGTTATGCGGACCGCATATCGGTCGCATAATTGGTGTCCAAAATGACCAAAAACTATGTCTGAGTCTGCGATCACTATGCGGTCCGCATAACTGTTATGCGGTCGCATAATGCACCACAGAACAGTTATGCGGTAACATAGTCGACCTATAATTTCTCCCAGATTAACCCCTTCCTGCCTTACTTCTGCGGCCATTATGCGGCCCGCAGAGTGATTATGCGATCACATAATGGACCGCATAATCGCGCTTTTCCGCCAAAAATTTTCCTTTACTTTCCGGTGCATTGTTCAACCCAAAAAGTCTGAGCCGGGCGAGAAAGCTCACCGAGAAGAATTTCTAAAATCCTTAAACAGGTATACCTACTCCGGCACCACGAAACCTTGAATTCATTTGCGAAATGGGGCTGTACACTTAAATACTTCGACATTTTCTGGGGTGTTACAGCAGGTATACCCCGCTTAGGATCATTGTCCTTGAATGAGGGTAAAAATCCGTCATTAGCATCAAATGTGGCCCAACTCACTAGTAGTTTCAAAATTTGGCTGACTTCCTAAATTCCCAAAAAACTTTCCAAAGTCTCCACTGTAACTGGGCCTACCCACCTGTCAGAGTAACACCAAAACAACTCCTAACAACACATCCACAACTCATCAAAGCATCTCTATGTATATCAACATCACTAATCTCAACATTACATACATTACATTATCTCAAGAAGCATCTGGACAAGAATCTCTCACATATAAATCGTAACATAAAGAGAGTGCCTTTCGATCCACAATCATTTAACTATACACTCAAGTGAGAACATTTTATTTCCTTAACACTTTTGACCCTCAATGTGGCCTCCTCGACTTACAGGCTTCGCCATAACACATTAACGGAGACAATCTAAACTCTAAGACTTTTCTGACAAGGACAGCAAATAGTTGCTCTTCACAATCCCATTATCCATTAACTTCACCTTATTAGACATGGACACATGAAACTCAGGGTACATGGAGAAAAGTAATAGGGAAATATCATACTCATAGTTTGGCATATTTCCTTCAAGATTTCATAAGGCCTAATGTGACCACATCTACTTTAACATTATTAACAATTCGCATAGCATCCTCATGGCGAAAATATATTGAGAATAACCATAAAGTTCCTCTAAGATGTGCTAGCATGAATATGACCATAAATTTTTCTATCCAATATATTTCATCATGGAATGATGCTTCTTCTTTGACATGTTTGAACCTTTAACCCCCATAGGTTTACTAAAAATAGGAACAACGAGGTTTGAGATTTGGGCTGGAATATACCTACTCTGGCACCACGAAACCTTGAATTCATTTGCAAAATTTTATGGGGCTGTACACTTAAATACTTCGAAATTTTCCAGTGTGTTACAGCAGGTATACCTTTAAATCTCCAAAAGCGGCTAGTCAATAAACCTCTAGCATCTGGCACGGGTAGACATACCTGGATCCGCACAAAAATATGCAGAACGTAGTACGAATACACCACAACGGTACCCAGTAAGTATCAAGTCTAACCTCAGTAGAGTAGTGACGAGGATAGGTCAAGACACCTACTAGGACATGATAAACAGAACAAAAATATAATAATGAGAAGTAATAGAAAATAGAGAAATGAATGATAACAAAGCAATTCAATATCGTAACTAATGATAGAATGGTAAGCATAAGATAACAAGAAGAAAGCAATTAATGAGAACCACAAATAGTCAAATACAGACAAAACTGGTAAGACACAGAAGAATAAAGACAATAAGAATTTGTTCAACCGATAACTTTTTTCGACATAAAATGCACAACAAGAATCGTAGCCGAGGTACCCCCTCGTATTCCTCATTTCACAATCACAATAACAATCTTTCCTTATACCGCCACGTGAGCCTTACATTTAGATAGTTTTGAAAATATGTTTTTCCGAAATAACTACACACACTTTAGCCCACCTTATATTGCCGCGGGGCTTCACGTAATCCCCTTACTAGCAACACGCACATAAATTCTGCCTTATGTCGCTGCATACACATTAACCCCTATCATTATGCCGCTATATGCGCATTAATATCACAACACAATGACAACTCTCACCACAAGTGTCCATATGCCACAACTTGCCAAAAATCAATAATATTAATGTTTCCACTACAATTAGCCTATGGCTCAACCACAATGTGTACAAGAATATCAATAATAGCAAATGAATGTGAATTGCTCAACAAGAAAGATGTCTCGACAATTAACAAGTTTGCCTCAATGTGATAATGACTTTCACAACTTCAACACCAATAATTCAACAGGAAGCTATTTCATGAAATAACAACTTTAAGTAAAAGTAATTCAACAATTAAAGATGTAGTAAGGCAATAAGGAAGGCAATAACTTCAACTGAAGCATATAAGAGCAAGATGACAAGTAAGAGGTAGAAGAAGTGTTAACAATATCAAATAAGCATATAAGGGTATATTAACACATGTAAGAGTATATTAACAATGAGAATTATAACATGTTATGACAATTCAATTATAGGCATGGGAAGAGCCTAAAAAGCCTAAATTAGTTAAATACCACATATAGCCCGTGTATCCACTCGTCACCTTGCATACACGATTTTTACATAACACAAATAGCACAATCAATCCCAATCCTAAGGGGTAGTTCCCTCCCCCCCCCACCCCACCCCACCATAAAGTTAGGCAAGATACTTACCTCAACTAGGCCAACTCAACCCTCGAAAATAGCTTTTTCCCTAAAATTTGCCTCCACACGGCTCAAATCTAACCACAAGCTACTTAACATCATCAACCAATGCAAGGGAAAATAATTACAATAGATAAATCTTTGATCTTTACAAAATTCCCAAAAAGTCAACAAATGTCGACCCCGGCTCGCCCGGTCAAAACCCAGGTCCAAGGGTAAATTCTGACAACGTTATTAGTTTTCAAATCCGAGTCCAAATCGACTCTCAAAACTCAATTCATTTTTCAAAAACTTGACAAAATTTCCCAATTTTTCCTCTTTTATTCACATAAATTTGATGTTAAATCGAAGATATATTCATGCAATATAGTGGGACATTGTTTAGAAATGTGAAAAATGAGACTAAATCACGACCTTCTAGCCCTTATGTCCAGCTGCAGATGTCGCATTTGTGAACCCTCGCAATTCCGAATCAGGGATTGCATTTGTGAACCCTGACAACCTCAATAGAAGTCGCAATTGCGACAAAGCTTTGCAATTACGAAGCTGGATACCATCGTAAAAGCGACCAACTGGTCGCAAATGCGAAGGGGTATGTCTCAATTGAGACATCCGACCACCCCCTACCACCTTCGCAATTGCGAGGCTGGTGCTCGCAATTGTGACAACAAAGCACCAACACACCAGCAATTCCATTTTCAGTTCAAACATACTACGACGCATCCGAAACTCAAACGAGCCCTCGGAGCTCCAAACCAAACATTCACAAAAGTCTAAAAATATCATACGAACTCACTCATGCGATCAAAACACAAAAATAACATCTAGAACTACAAATCAAACACCAAAATGCATGAACTTTAAAGTAAAGTTCAAGAACTTTAAGAATTGCAATTAAGCGTCCGAATCTTATCAAATCAACACAAACGATACCAAATTTTGCAGGCAAGTTCTAAATAGCATAAGGACCTATTCCAAGTCCCAAAATCCAATTTCGAACCCAATAGCCAAAAGTCAACCTACGATCAAACTTCTAAAAATCAAATTGTCAATATTTGGCAAAACAACACAAAGCAACCTACGGACTTCCGAATTCGATTCCGGGTATACGCCNCCTCAAATTGCCAATATTTGGCAAAACAACACAAAGCAACCTACGGACTTCCGAATTCGATTCCGGGTATACGCCCAAATCCAAAATCATGATACAAAGCTATAGATCCATCAAATCACTATTCCAGGGTCTTTTCACAAAAGTCAAATATTGGTCAACAAAATCAACTTAGGCTTCTAAGCCATGAACCACAAGGTCTAAATCAATCCGAAATCTTTCCGGAATGAAATCAATCAACCTCATAAGTCATAAAACCAGAATTACACATGTATGAAGCATCAAAAGGGTAAAACGGGCGCAAATACACAAAATGACTGATCGGGTCAATACATTCTCCCCTCAAACTTGCATTGAGACATACCTGAAGAGATAAAAAGGTAAGGATAACGACTCTGTATGTCGTTCTTGGTCTACTTAGTCGTCTCCTCAACCGGATAACCCCTCCATTGAACATTCGCTAAAGCAATGTTCTTTGATCTCAACTCCCGGACATGTCTATCCAAGATAAGCATTGGCTCCTCAACATAGGTCAAATCCTTGTCCAATTGGACTGAGCTGAAGTTTAAAACATGAGACGGATCACCATAATACTTTTTGAGTATAAAAACATGGAACACCAGATGAACTACAGATAAGCTAGGGGCAATGAAAGCTTGTAGGCCACCTCCCCCACTCTCTCAAAGATCTCGAAAGGACCAATTTACCTAGGGCTCAACTTGCCCTTCTTCCTGAACCTCATCACACCCTTCATAGGTGAAACCTAGAGCAAAGACTCGCTCTCTGACCATAAATGCTACATCACGAACCTTCCAATCAGCATAACTCTTCTGTCTATACTGGGTCGTACGAAGCCGATCCTGAATCAAATTGACTTTCTCCAAGGCATCTCGAACCAAATCAGTGCCCAGCAACCTAGCCTCTCCCCGGTTCAAATCAATCGACTAGAGCTCAGTATCGTCTCCCATACAATGCCTCATAAGGAGCCATCTAAATACTTGATTATTAGCTGTTGTTATAGGCAAACTCTAAAAGCAACAAGAACTGATCCCAAGAACCCCCGAAATCAATCACATAGGCATGAAGCATATCCTCTAATATCTTAATGGTGCGCTCGTATTGTTTGTCCATCAGTGGGTGAAATGTTGTACTCAACTTAATTCGTGTGCCTAGCTCATGCTGCACAGCTCTCCAAAAGTGCGATGTAAACTATGTTCCCCCGTCATAGGTAATGGATATCGGCACGCCATGAAGACGAACAATCTTGAGGATATAGATCTGAGCCAACTACTAGGAATAATAGGTAGTCACCACAGAAATAAAATGAGCCGACTTAGTCAACTTGTCCACAATTACCCATATAACGTCAAATTTCTTCAAAGTCTGCAGAAGCCCAACAACGAAGTCCATGGTAACACGCTCCTATTTCCGCTAGGGAATATCAAGTCTCTGAAGCAAACTGCCTAGCCTCTGATGCTCATACTTCACTTACTGATAGTTCAGGCACCAAGCCACATACTCCACTATATCTTTCTTCATTATCCTCCACCAATATTGCTGCCACAAATCCTGATACATCTTAGCGGCACCCGAATAAATGGAGTACTCTAAACTGTGGGCCTCCTCAAGGATCATCTCACGTAACCCATCTACTTGGACACACATAACTGGCCCTGCATCCGCAACACATCGTCTTCTCCGAGAAACTTTCTTGGCATCGCCATGCTGTACTATGTCCTTAAGGACAAGAAAATGGGGGTAGTCATACTGACAATCTCTTATGCGATCATATAAAGAAGACCTAGAAACCAAGCAAGCAAGAACCCGATTGGGTTCAGAAACATCCAATCTCATAAACTGATTGGCCAAGACCTAAACGTTCATGGCTAGTGGCCTCTCTACTGTTGGTAGATATGCCAAACTATCCATAATCTCCGCCTTTCGACTCAAGGTATCGGCCACCACATTAGCCTTCCCGTGATAATATAGAATAGTGATATCATAGTATTTAAGCAACTTTAGCCATCTCTGCAGTCGCAAATTATGATCTTTCTGCTTGAACAAATGTTGGAGACTCCGGTGGTCGGCATAGACCTCACATGGAACACTGTACAAGTAGTGCCTCCAAATAATCAATGCATGAACAATAAGTGCTAATTTAAAATCGTGCACCGAATAATTATTCTTGTGAACCTTCAACTTTCGAGACTCGTAGGCAATCACCCTACTGTCTTGCATCAATAACGTGCCAAGCCCAATACGTGATGCATCACAATACAAAGTGTAAGACCCCAAACCCGTAGGCAGCACTAACACTGGGGTTGTAGTCAAGGAAGTCTTGAGCTTTTGAAAGCTCGCCTCACCCTCCTCATATCATCTGAAAGGAGCACCCTTCTAGGTCAATATAGTCATAGGTGCAGCAATAGATGAGAAGCCCTCTACGAAATGGTGATAATATCCAGCAAACCAAGAACATTACGAATCTCAGTGGCCGAAGACGGTCTGGGGCAATTCTGAACTGCCTCAATCTTCTTCGGATCTACCTTGATCCCCTCACTCGACACCACAAGACATAAAAATGCCACCAAATCAAGCCAAAATTCACACTTTGAGCATTTTGCATACAACTTCTTCTCCCTCAAGGTCTGGACCACGATCCTCAGATGCTTCTTATGATCTTCCCGAAAGTGGGAGTACACCAAGATGTCGTCAATAAACACAATGATGAATGAATCAAGATATGGCTTGAATAAACTATTCATCAGGTGTATAAATGTTATTGGGATATTGGTCAGCCCAAATGACATCACAAGGAACTCATAGTGACCATACCGATTCTTGAAAGCAGTCTTCGGAATATTCAGATCCCGAATCTTTAGCAGATGATAGCTCGACCTCAAATCAATCTTTGAGAACACATTATCACCCTGTAGCTGGTCAAAGAAGTCATCAATGCACGACAATGGGTACCTGATCTTCACTGTAACCTTGTTCAACTGCCAATAGTCAATACACATATGCATAGAACCATCCTTCTTCTTCACAAACAGTACCGGAGCACCCCACGGCGAAACACTAAGCTGAATGAAACCCTTATCAAGCAACTCTTGCAACTGCTCCTTCAACTCTACTGGTGCCATACGGTATAGTGGAATAGAAATGGGTTGTGTGCCCGGGAACAAGTCAATACCAAAATCAATATCTCTATTGAGTGGCATGCCCGGAAGATCTGCTACAAATACATCTAGCAAGTTTCTCACTACTGAAACTGACTCAATGGTACGAGTATCAACACTAGCATCTCTCATAAAGGCTAGATATGCATCACACCACTTCTCAACCATTCGCTGAGCCTTTAGAAAGGACACAACCCTGCTAGGTAAATAATCTAATGTACCCCTCCACTATAACCACGGCAAACCTGGCACAGCCAGTGTCACAGCCTTGGCATGACAATCCAGAATAGCATGATAGGGTGACTACTAGTCCATGCCCAAGATAACATCAAAGTCTACCATACTAAGCAACAATCGATCAACTATGGTCTCAAAACCAGCAATAACAACTAAACATGAATGATACACACGGTCCACAATAATAGAATCTCCCACAGGCGTGGACACATATACAGGAGAACTCAAAGATTTACGAGATATATCCAAATATGGAGCAGAGTTAGATGACACATATGAGTAAGTGGATCCTAGATCAAATAAGACTAATACATCCCTATGACAAATCGGAACCAAACCTGTGATGACTGCATCTGATGTGACAGCCTCCGTCCTACCGGAAAAAAACATAGAATCTCGCCTGGCATCCTCTACCGCTTGACCCCCACCCCTAGTTGGTTGTGCGGGTGGAGTATCTGGATTAGTAACCACAGCCTATAAAGTCTGTGAATAGGTGGAATCCTGGGAGCCTGAGTACCCTGTAGAGGTGCACCCCTCTTAAGTTTGGGGCAGTCCCTCACCATATGTCAGCTATCACCACACTCAAAGCAAGCTCTCGGTGGGCGTGAATGTTAAAACTGGCCCAGGCCTAGTCGACTAGACTGACCGCTGAAGGAACCCCGTGCATGAGGTGCACTAAAAGCTGGCTAAGAAACATATGCAACCTGAGACCTCGGAATAGTCGGAGTACCAATAGAAGCTGCAAGTGCTGAATAAACTGGACAACTCACATAGACTCTACCATGATAGGTTGTAGCTGTAGCGTGGCCACCACTAAATCCTCCAGTACCTCGAGTCCTTTTGGCCTCCCTGTCATCTCCCTCACAGCCCCGCATACCCTCCAACCTCTGTGCGATCTCTACTACTTGCTGATATGGGTTATCTGTCTCCAACTCTCGATCCATGCTGAATCTCATACCATAGTTGAGTGCCTCGATGAATCGGAGGACTCGCTCTCTTACTGTAGAAACCAAGGCCGGGGCATGTCTGGACAACTCACTGAATTTGATGGCATACTCTGACACTATCATAGTACCCTGGCGCAGCTGCTCAAACTTCACGCGCCATGCATCTCGAAGGGTCTGAGGAACAAACTCTCTCAAGAACATCTTTGAAAACTGAGTCCATGTGAGTGAAGCTGCATCAGCTGGGGTACCCTCCTCGTAAGCCCGCCACCACTTATACGCTGCTCCTGACAACTAGAATGGAGTAAAAGCAACTATGCTCGTCTCCACAATACCCATGGTGCGAACAATACGGGGGCACTTCTCTAGATAACCCTACGCATCCTCTGAAGATAGGCCACTATAAGTAGGAGAATGATACTTCTTGAAACTCTCAATTCTAAGTTGCTCCTCCTCATATGCCACTTCCCTAACCTCGGGCTGAACCTGAATAACAGGTTGCACTGGCATAATCTCTGGGACCTGATTGACATGGATCCGCTGCTCTGGGGTACGGACCACGGGAGTCTGAGCTCCTCCCCCAGCCTGAGATATGGATGGTGCAAGTGGAATCAACCCCGCCTGAGCTAGAGTACCGGACATGCTCAAGAACTGTGCTAGGGTCTCCTGAAGTGCAGGGGTGACAACAGGCGTCTCGTGTGCCTGTCCCCAAATCAGAGCTACTGGTCGCTCCCTAGTTGTAGCTCGGGCAGGTGTTCTAGCTGCACCACGTGCCCCTTCTCGGCCTCTGCCCCGACCACGGTCTTTCGCAGCTGTTGCAAGGGGCACGGGTGTCTGATCATCGGATCCAGCAGTGTGTGTCCTCGCCATCTGTGAGAGAATAGAAAGACAAAGATTCATATTTCGAATTCAACATATTTTCATGATAAGGAAATCAAAGAAGTGGAGTTTTACTAATAGTTCTGTAGCCTTTCAAAGATAACTATAGACGTCTCCATACCAATCTGCACGACTCGATAAAAACGTGTAAAAGTGTAGTATGAGTACACCACAACGGTACCTAGTAAGTATCAAGCGTAACCTCTGTAGAGTAGTGATAAGGCCAAGTCAAGACATCTACTAGGACATGATAAACAGAACAAAAATATAATAACGAAAAGTAATGGAAAACAAAGAAATGAATTATAACAAAGCAAATTAATATCGTAACTAATGACATATTGGTAAGCATAAGATAAGTAGAAGAAAGCAATTAATGAGAACCACAAATAGTCAAATACGGACAAACCTGGTAAGACAAGGAACAGTAAAGGCAACAAGGATTTGTTCAACCAATAACCCTTTTCCACATGAAATGCACAACAAGAATCACAACGGAGGTACCACCTCGTATTCCTCATTTCACAATCTTTTCTTATACTGCTATGTGAGTCTTACATTTAGATAGTTTTGAAAATAATATTTTTGAAATAGCTACACGCACTTTAGCCCACCTTATGTCTACCACGTGGCTTCAAGTAATCCCCTCTAGCAACACACACACATAAATCCTATCTTATGTCGCCGAATGCACATTAACCCCTATCTGTATGATGCCGCATGCGCATCAATATCACAGCACCATGACAACTCGCACCACAAGTGCCCATATGTCACAACTTGCCAAAAATCAACAATATAAATATTTCCACAATAATTAGCCCATGGCTCAACCACAATGTGTATAACAATATAAATAATAATAAATGAATATGAATTGCTCAACAAGAAAGATGTCTCAACAATTAACAACTTCGCCTCAATGTGATAGCGACTTTCACAACATCAACAACAGTAACTCAATAAGAAGATATTTCATGAAATAACAACTTCAAGTAAAAGTAATTCACGGATTAAAGATGTAGCTAGGCAATAACTTCAACTAAAGCATATAAGAGCAAGATGACAAGTAAGAGGTAGAATAAGTATTAACAATGTCAAATAAGCGTGTAAGCATAGATTAACACATGTAAAAGTAGATTAACAATGAGAATTATAACATGTTATGACTATTCAATTATAGGCATGGGAAGAGTCTAAATAGCCTAAACCGGTCAAATACCACATATAGCCCGTGTATCCACTAGTCACCTTGCGCACACGGCTTTCACATAACACAAATAGCATAATCAATCCCAATCCTAAGGGGTAGTTCCACCAAACAAAGTTATGCAAGAACATACCTCAACTAGGCCAACTGAACCCTCGGAAATAGCTTTTCCCTTAAAATTCTCCTCCACACGGCTCAAATCTAACCAAAAGTGACTTAACATCATCAACCAATGCAAAGGAAAACAATTACAATAGATACAACTTTGATATTTACAAAATTTCTAAAAAGTCAACAAAAGTCAACCCGAGACTCGCCCGGTCAAACTTTGGGTCTAAGGGTAGATTCTGACAACCCCTAACCCTACGAATCCATATATGTGATTAGTTTTAAATTCTGAGTTCAAATCAATTCTCATAACTGAATTCTTTATTTTTCAAAAACTTGACAAAATTTCTCAATTGTTCCTCTTTGATTCACATAAATTTGATGTTAAATTTATGATATATTCATGAAATATAGTTGGAAATAGTTTAGAATCACTTACCCAATGTTTGTAGATGAGAATCCTCTCTCCAAATCGCCTCATACCGGGTCTAGGGTTCTAAAATGTGAGAAATTAGACTAAATCCCGACTTTTTAGCCCTTAGGCCCAGCTGCAGATGTTGCATTAGCGACACAGGGTTCGCATTTGCGAACCCTCGCAATTCCGAATCAGGAATCGCATTTGCAAATCCTAACAGCCTCAATAGAAGTCGCAATTGCGAAGCTGGATACCATCGCAAAAGCGACCAAGTGGTCGCAAATGCGACCCAAGCCTGGGCCAGCTGACTTAGTAAGCACAAAAGGGTAAGTCACAATTGCGACATCAGACCACCCTCTGCCACCTTCGCAATTGCGAGGCTGATGCTCGCAATTTCAAAAACAGAGCACCAGCATACCAGCAATTCCATTTTCAAATCAAACCATTCTGCAAAGCGTCTAAAACTCAACCGAGCCCTCAGTGCTCCAAACCAAACATCCACACAAGTCTAGAAATATCATACGAACTCGCTCGTGCAATCAAAACACAAAACTAACATCTAAAACTACAAAACGCACACCAAAACGCATGAATTTCAAAGTAAAGTTCAAGAACTTTTAGAATTTCAACTAAGTGTATGAATCCTATCAAATCAACTCCAAATGATACCAAATTTTGCAGACAAGTTCTAAATACCATAAGGGACCTATTCCAAGTCCTAAAATCCAATTTTGAAAAAGATAGCCAAAAGTCAACCTACGGTCAAAATTCTAAACCTCAAATTGCTAATTTTTGGCAAAATAACAAAAAATCAACCTACGAACTTCCGAATTCGATTCCACGCATACGCCCAAGTCCAAAATCACGATACTACGCTATCAGAGCCATCAAAACACCATTTCAGGGTCGTTTTCATAAAATTCAAATATTGGTCAACATAATCAACTTAGGCTTCTAAGCCAAGAACCTAAGGGTCTAAATCAACCCGAAATCTTTCCGGAATTAAATCAATCAACCATGTAAGTCATAAAGCCCACATTACACATGTGTGAAGCATCCAAAGGGAGAATGGGGCACAAATACCGATTGGGTCATTATAAGTTTTCAGTCTTCGGACCATCTTTTGATGAATGCTTAACGAATTTGAGTAAAGTGCTTGCTAGGTGTGAAGAGACAAACTTGGTGTTGAACTAGGAAAAATTCCATTTTTTTACGAGAAGGGATTGTACTCGGGCACAAAGTGTCCAAAGATGGGTTGGAGGTGGACAAGGCAAAAGTGGAAGCAATGGACAAACTACCACCTCCAATTTCTTTAAAAGAGTCAGAAGCATTCTGGGTCATGCAAGTTTCTATCGCAGATTCATTAAAGATTTCTCTAAGATTTCTACTCCCTTCTACAGGTTTCTTGAGAAGGACACACCTTTCAAGTTTGATGAGCATTGCTTGAAGGCATATGAGGAGCATAAAAAGAGATTGGTGACTGCACCAATTATCACTGCCATGGACTGGGGAGCCTTTTGAATTGATGTGTGATGCCAGTGACATGGAAACTAGAGTCGTACTGGGCCAAAGGAAAAATATAGTGTTCCACTCAATTTACTAGGCTAGAAAAACTCTAAATACAACACAAATAAATTACACAATTACAGAAAAAGAGTTGCTAGCGGTAGTATTGGCGTTTGTAACATTTAGGGCCTACTTGGTGGGAACTAAAGTCATCGTCTACACAGACCATACTGCCATCATTTATTTGCTTGGGGAAAAGGATGTTAAGCCTAGACTAATTTGATGGGTTCTTCTTTTGCAGGAATTTGATGTGGAAATTAGAGATTGAAAGGGGACCAAAAATTAGGTAGCCGATCACTTGTCGCGCTTGGAAACCTGCGCGCAAGTTGATGAAGAGAGTCAAATTCAGGAGAGCTTTCCTGATGAACAATTGATAACTGTTACGGCTGGCATAACCCTATGGTATGCTGACTATGTGAACTTCATTGTAAGTAGGGTGACGCCTTCAGAGTTGTCACCCGATGGTGAGAGCAAATTCATGCATGATGTTAGATTTTATCAATGGAATGAGCCCTTTTGTTTAATCATTGTGCATGTCATTTGGCGCGCCGATGTATCCTTAAGGAGATGGAAGTAATTTTGCTTGATTGTCATGCATCACCTTATGGTGGGCACCATGGTGGAGACAAAACGGCTGCAAAGGTGTTGCAGTTAGGATTTTATTGACCCACTCTATTCAAGGATGCATATGCTTTTGTGGAAAGATGTGATAGGTTCCAAAGAACGGGCACAATTTCTAGGAGTCATGATGTCACGCCCCAAACTCAGGGAGCGCGACTGGCGCTCAACCGAGTGAACCCGGCCGAGCAAGACTGTTGGATTTCCTTCTACCCAAACTCATCCATGAATAAAGAGAATACATATTTTCATCAATCAAATAATAAAGTGATCATGTATGCAATACCAATCCTTACCATTTGCTACTTCATTTTAAAGTCTCAAATTTCATACACATTTTTCATAGTCTAAAGTGGAATAAGTAATTCAAACACAATATAACTAGTTTGACTTCCCTAGCACCAATATACAACCCATACTATGTCTTCGGAGCCTCTATAGATACAAAAGAATGTTATGATAGTGCCGAAAACAAGGCCCCGGCTACACCTCGAGACGTGATAATAATATGAACAAAAGATACAATATGTGACCCCGGGATGAAGTGGGGCTCACCAAGTCTGTTGGGAAAAGGATGTACCACTATCGCTGATCAACACTGCCTGCTATGGAACCACTTGCATCCATTTAAAGATGCAGCGCCCCTAGCAAAAGGGACGTTAGTACTGTCAAATAGTACTAGTATGTAAAACTAAATATCATCTCAATAGAATGAATAATAATACAAGGGGGAACAGTCAAGAATTCAATAAAAGCTTCAAATAATACTAAAACATCAAGTTAAGGAAAACATAAGTTTTCAAGTCAATTTCCATGTTATTAGGTTGGGTGATCTTTAGTGCCGATATACCATAATTCACAATACCACTGTATTCTTACACGGAGTACTATCACAACCCGATCGGCTAGGTCGTCTCATTTGAGACGTCAATCATAACCAAAATTTCATTATACTTTCCAGCACAATCACCACCATGTATGCAGCATGGTGTCCGATCACGGCCCGATCGGCTAGGCCGTCTCACCCGAGACATTACCTTTTTCAGTCAATCATCTCACATCATACTTCTTTCATATCNAAACTAAATATCATCTCAATAGAATGAATAATAATACAAGGGGGAACAGTCAAGAATTCAATAAAAGCTTCAAATAATACTAAAACATCAAGTTAAGGAAAACATAAGTTTTCAAGTCAATTTCCATGTTATTAGGTTGGGTGATCTTTAGTGCCGATATACCATAATTCACAATACCACTGTATTCTTACACGGAGTACTATCACAACCCGATCGGCTAGGTCGTCTCATTTGAGACGTCAATCATAACCAAAATTTCATTATACTTTCCAGCACAATCACCACCATGTATGCAGCATGGTGTCCGATCACGGCCCGATCGGCTAGGCCGTCTCACCCGAGACATTACCTTTTTCAG
>AWOL01S0007862.1:0-35804 GCA_000715115.1 Nicotiana otophora
TTGCTATAGATGAAAACCCTTCCACGAACCGACGATAATAACCTGCCAAACCTAGAAAACTCCAGATCTCTGTAACTGAAGTAGGCCTAGGCCAATTTTGAACAGCCTCAATCTTCTTAGGATCCACCTATATGCCTTCTGCCTATACAACATGCCCCAAAAAGGTAACTGAGTCTAACCAAAATTCACATTTTGAAAATTTGGCATATAACTGACTATTCTTCAAAGTCTGAAGTACACTCTGAAGATGCTGCTCATGCTCCTCTCGACAGTTGGGGTAAATCAAGATATCATCAATAAATACAACCACAAAAGAATACAAATAGGGCTTGAACACCCGATTCATCAAATCCATAAATGTTGCTGGGGCATTTTTAACCCAAATGACATCACTAGGAATTCGTAATGCCCATACCAAGTCCGAAAAGCTATCTTAGGTACATCAAATGACTTAATCTTCAATTGATAGTATCCAGACCTCAAATCAATCTTCGAAAATACCTTGGCGCTCTGAAGCTGATCGAATAAGTCATCAATTCTTGGCAGCGGATATTTGTTTTTGATAGTGGCCTTGTTCAACTACCGATAATCTATACACATCTGCATAGATCCATCTTTCTTCTTTACAAATAGTACTAGTGCACCCCAGGGCGAGATACTGGGTCTAATGAATCCCTGATCAAGCAAGTCTTGTAACTTCTCCTTCAATTCTTTCAACTCCGACGGGGCCATACTGTATGGTGGAATAGAAATGGGCTAAGTGACTGAAGCCATATCAATACAGAAGTCAATATCTCTGTCGGGTGGCATCCCCGACAGATCTACAGGAAATACTTCTGGAAATTCACGAACAACTGGTACTGAGTCCATATAAGGAACATCCGCACTGGGATCATGAATATAAGCCAAATAGGCTAGATACCCTTTCTCTACATACGCCGAGCTTTCATATAAGAAATAACCCTGCTGAAAGAATGACCAGGAGTTCCTTTCCACTCTAACAGAGGTAACCCCGGCATGGCTAGGGTCACCATCTTGGCATGACAATCCAATATAGCATGATAGGGTGACAGACAATCCATACCCAAGATGACATCAAAATCTACCATATCAAGAAGTAGAATATCCACACTAGTCTCAAGACTACCAATAGTAACCACACATGAACGATAGACGCATCTACTACAACAGAGTCTCCCATCGGTGTAGATACACACAGAAGCACTCAGAGAATCACAAGGCACAACCAAATATGAAGCAAAATAGGAGGACACATAGGAATAAGTAGATCCTGGATCAAATATAACTGAAGCATCTCTATGGAAAACTGGAATAATACCTGTGATCACAGCATCAGATGACTCGGCCTCAGGCCTAGCTAGAAAAGCATAAAATCGGGGCTGAGCCCCACCACTCTAAATTGCGTCCCTGGGACGGCCTCTAACTAACTAGCCTCCACCTCTAACGGTCTGACCTCCACCTCTATTGGCCTAACCTCCACCTCTAATGGCTTGACCTCCACCTCTAGTTGGCTGAGTAGGCGGTGAAGCAACCGATGCCGGTATGATGGCACGAGAATCCTTCCGAGATCTGTTACTCGCCAACCTAGGGCAATACCTCCTGATATGATCAATGTTCCCACACTCATAACACCCATCTTGATTCCATGGCTGCTAAAGCTGAAGCTGACCCGAATGGGCCGAATAACCATTGTAGTAACTCTGGAGTGGTGGTGCACTGATAGGAGCTGAATGTGCACTAAATGTTGGCTACCTAGAGTAAGGCATAATAGAACTGTGACTCCCTGAAGCACCGTGAGATGCCTGAAGCGCCGAGTGAAACGGTCTGGGAGGATGACCCTTACCAAAATTTCCCCTACCTCCAGACGAGGCACCACTAAAACCACCGAACTAATGATGCCTCTTATCAGACCACTGTCCTCTCTCCTGTGTAAGAACTATCTCGATCCTCCTCACGACATTAGCAGCTGCCAGAAAAGAAATCTCACTTCCGGCCTTCTTAACCATCTGAAGCCTGATAGAGTGAGTGAGTCCCTCAATAAACCTCCTCACTCTCTCTACCTCAGTTGGTAATAAAAGGAGAGCATAACGGGCTAAATCAACAAAACGGGACTCATACTGAGTAACAGTCATACTGCCCTATTGTAAACACTCATATTGCTTGCGGTAATCCTCTCTTAGTGTTATAGGAAGGAATTTCTCCAGAAATAGCTGAGAGAACTGCTCCCAAGTAAGTGCAGGCGATCTAACTGGTCTAGTCAATGTATACTCTCTCCACCACCTCTTGGCGGAACCCATCATCTGAAATACAGCAAAATCAACCCCATTGGTCTCAATTATACCCATGTTCCGCAGCACCTCATGGCAGCGGTCAAGATAATCCTGTGGGTCCTCATAAGGTGTACCACTGCAAAGAACTGGAAAGAGCTTGGTAAAGTTATCCAGTCTCAATAAGGCCTCAAAAGACATGGAGGTCCTATCACCGGTCTGTGCCGCAACAACTGGCTGAACTACCCCAATTGGTGGGGCTGCTGGACCTGATTCTGGGGAGCCATCTGCTCCGGAGCGGGAGTAGTGGGAGTTTGTGCTCCTCCCTCAGCCTGTGAGACGGCTGGTGCCACTGGAAATGTACCACTCTGGGCCACGCCCTCCATAAGACTCACCAAATGGACCAAAGCGTCCTAAAGTACTAGGGTGGCAATGAATCCTTCCGGGACCTGAGTTGGTCCGGCAGGAACAGTCTGGGCTGGAACCTCCTTGTCAAGCTCTATCTGAGGCTCCACTACTGGGGCTACTGCTCGGGCTCTGGGCTGAGCCATGCCCCTTCCTCTGCATCAGTCTCTAGCACGACCTCGTCCTCGACCTATACCCCTGGCCATAGTTGCCACCGGGGGCACTGGTCCTTGTCCATCGGTAGATGTATTACGTATTCTCACCATCTGCAAAAGAATAAGAGTAGAATGGTTCAACCATCGATGATAGAATAAATTCGCACGACGGAATAAGAAAGATGTGATATTGTTCCTAAACTTCATAGCCTCTAAGAGATAAGTACAGACGTCTCCGTACCGATCCTTCAGACTCTACTAAGCTTGCTCGTGATTCATGAGACCTATGTAACCTAGTGCTCTGATACCAACTGTCACGACCCGAAATTCCCACCTTCGGGACCGTGATGGCACCTAACATTTCACTTGGTAGGCAAACCAACGTAAGAATAATATAATCTATTTTAAAATAATTTTTAAATTTATTAATAACAAAAAAACAAATGTGGAAGTAAAATCTGAAATATAGTGAATAGTCCATAAAAATAACGGAGTGTAAATACCATCCCAGAATTGGTGTCACAAGTGCACGAGCTTCTAGAATAATACAAATAAAGGTCTGAATAAAATAAAGCTATCTGTAAACAAATACACATCTAAAATAAGATAGACGGGGACTTCAGAACTGCGGACGCTGTGCAGTTATACCTCAAGTCTCATATGAGTAGCTGAAATCCAAGAAAGTCTACGGTACGCCGCTGGGAACAACTCCAAAATTTGCACAAGACGTGCAGAGTGTAGTATCAGTACAACCGACCTCATGTACTAGTAAATGCTGAGCCTAACCTCGATGAAGTAGTGACGAGGCTAAGGCAGGTCACTTATATTAACCTGTAAGCAATATTAGTAACAACAACAATAATAGAAATAAATCAGGTAACTCATTTTTAATAGTTGAAGCCAACTCAGCAGTCATAATCAATTATTATTTCAACCAATTTCCGTTGCAGCGTACAACCCGTTCCCACAATATATTCATTTTCAACCCTCCAATATATTTATTTTAATCAAGTATATATATATAGACTTTTAAATAAGTTTGTTGCGGCATGCAACCCGATCCCCCAATATGGACTTTATAATAAGTCTGTCGCGGCATGCAATCTGATCCCCCAATATAGACTTTTAAATAAGTCTGTTGCAGCGTGCAATCCGATCCCCCAATATATACTTTTAAATAAGTCTGTTGAGGCGTTCAATCCGATCCCCCAATATAGACTTTTAAATTAGTCTATTGCGGAGTGCAATCCGATCCCCCAATATAAACTTTTAAATAAGTTTGTTGCGGCGTGCAATCCGATCTCCCCCTCCCCCCCCCAATATATGTGTATATATATATATATATATATATATATATACACTTTCATTTCCGTTGCGGCGTGAAACTCGTTCCCCCAATATTACTTCAAACAACTCATAAATGTAATAAACATTACTCCAATAAATACCACGTCTAATGAGAATTAATATTTGACAAAGAATAGGAGAAAAATAATTATTATAACAATTAATTCGTGTCTTAGAACAATTTATAATTTTCAAATAATTATGCAAACAATTAATTTGACGACGTATAGACACTCGTCACCTAGCCTATACGTCGTTCACATGCATTTCAAATAACAAATAATTTAAGGGTTCTATTCCTTCAAGTCAAGGTTAACCACGATACTTACCTCACTTTGCAATTTCAATCAATTACTCGACCACAACTTTTCCTTTTAAATTTGACTCCAAAAGCTTCAAATCTATTCACAAACAATTCGATATACTCCATACAAATCGTAGGAATTAATTCCATATGAATTTACTAATTTTCGGAATAAAATACGAAATTCACTTTAAAAATTGATAGTGGGCCCCACGTCTCAAATCTCGAAAAAACTTACGAAATACGAACACACATTCCGAGACGAGTCCAACCATATAAATATTATCAAATTCCGATGTCAAATGGACCTTCGAATCTTAAATTTTTGTTTTTGGAATATTTTATAAAAATCTGATTTTACTATCACAATTTCACGGATTCATGATATAAATGAGTATGGAATCATGAAATATAATCAATATAGGATAAGTAACACTTACCCCAATGTTTTCCCGTGAAAAGCGCCCAAGCATCGCCTTACCCGAGCTCAAAAATTGGAAATGGTTGAAAATGGGTCGAAATCCTATTTCCAGAACTTAAGTTCTGTTTTTCAGATTTTTATTCATCGCGATTAGGGAAATTCATTCGCAATCGCGTAGAACAACTTCTGCCAGGTCCATTTTACTCTTCGCGTTCGCGGATAATTGTTTGCGATCGCGAAGCACATTTTGGCTGCCTGTTTTATTAACTCTATGCGATCGCGTAAATAGACATGCGATCGCATAGAACCTTTTCTCCGCCTTACGTGATCGCGTTCTAACTTGTGCGATCGCGTAGCACAACTTTGGTGCTTCTGCTTCTGCCTCATTCCTTCTTCGCGATCATAACTTCGTCCTCGGATTCACAGTGTACTGGAAGCTAACCTTCCGCATTCGCGTGCCTATCTTCGCGAACGCGAAGGGTAAAACTCACGGCTCACAATTTCCTTTTTAGCGATCGCAGGAATGGCTTCACGATCGCGAAGCACAATGCACCAGATGATAGCAAAAGCTCAAAAACCATATTTTCTAAGTTCAAAATCAATCCGTAGCCTATCTGAAACTCACCCGAGCCTTCGGGGCTCCAAACCAAACATGCACACAAGGCCTAAAATATCATACGATCTTGTTCGCGCAATCAAATCGCCAAACTAACATCTAGAACTACGAATTGTACTCCAAATCGAATATAATTTTCAAGAAATCTTTAAAACTTATATTTTCACAACCGGACGTCTGAATCACATCAAATCAACTCCGTTTCTCGCCAAATTCGGTAGATAGGTCATAAATATTATAGTGGACCTATACCAGGCTCCGGAACCAAAATACTAACCCGGTGTCAATAAACCCAACATGAGTAAATTCTTAAAAATGATTAAGCATTCAAACTTTTAATTTTTCATCAAAATTCCATATCTCGGGCTAGGGACCTCGGAATTCGATTCTACGCTCAAGTCCCAAATCACGATACGGACCTACCGGAACTGTCAAAATACTGATCCGAGTCCGTTTGCTCCAAATGTTGACCAAAGTCAACTCAGTTAAGTTTTAAAGCTCTATTTCACATTTAATCCATTTTTCACATAAAAACTTTCTGGAAAATTTTACGGACTGCGCATGCAAGTCGAGGAATGATAATTAATACTTTTCGAGGTCTTAGAACACAGAATTAATTATTAAATTTAAAGATGACATTTTGGGTCATCACAAAAATAAGCTGTCTGACAGAAATACACAGCTAAAATAAAGTAGATGGGGACTTCAGAGCTGCGAATACCGTGCAACTATACCTCAAGTCTCTTATGGATAGCTGAATCCGAGCAAATCTATTGTACGCCACTATGGCCAACTTTGGTATCTGCACAAGAAGTGCAGAGTCTAGTATGAGTACAACCGACCCCATGTACCCAGTAAGTGCCGAGCCTAACCTCGACGAAGTAGTGACGAGGCTAAGGCATGTCACTTACATTAACTTGTACACAATAATAATAATAATAATAACAACAATATAGGAGAACATGAATAGAAATTAAACCGGTAAATCATATCAACAATCAAGCCAACTCGGCAGTCATAATCAATTATTCCTTAAATCACTTTCCGTTGCGGGGTGCAACCCGATCCCATAATATATTCATAATCAATTCCGTTGTTGCGTGCAACCCGATCCCACAATATATTCATTTTCACTTAGTTCCATTACGGCGTGCAACCCGATCCTCAATATATCTTTTCAATCGATTCTTTTTCGGCGTGCAACTCGCTCCTCTAATATATTCACTTTCAATCAATTCTGTTGCGGCGTGCAACCCGCTCCTCCAATATATTCACTTTTATTTCTGTTGCGGCGTGCAACCCGCTCCTCAATTATATAATTTACCAATTCTTATAAAAGAAATTATTACAATAAATGCAATAATTAATATGAAATTGTAAGACAACAAGCATATAATAATTATGATTTATTTAGAAACAAGTCATGACAAGTAGCAATTAATTGTGGAAATTAAGGAGAAAATAGGCAATTTAATATCTAGTATGCTAATGTCAAGTAACAATTAAGTCACATAAATCAAATAGGCATGTAGCAAATATAGTATGGATTCAAGGCATAATATTGAGCAAGGAATATGAGAGAAATAATTAATACAATAATTAATTCATGATTTAAAATAATTTATGATTTCCAGATAAATGTGCAAACAATCAATTTGATGATGTATAGACACTCGTCACCTTGCCTATACGTCGTTACACATGAAATTCACGTAACAATAATTCAAGGGTTCTATTCCCTCAAGTCAAGGTTAACCACGATACTTACCTCGCTTCGCAACCAAATTCAAGATTCCAATAAACCTTTGCCTCGCGAATTGATGTCCGAAAGCTTCAAATCTAGTCACAAATAATTCAATATTCTCAACACGAATCGAGAAATTAATTCCATATGAAATTACTAATTTTCTGGGTTAAAATCCAAAATCTATTTCAAAAACCGACAGTGTGAACCATGTCTCGAATCCTAGAAAAACTCAATAAATCCGAACACCCGTTCCGATACGAGTTCAACCATACAAAAATTATCGAATTTCGACATCGGATTAGCTTTCAAATTTTAAATTTTTGTTTTTGGTATATTTGAAAACAAATCTGATTTTTCTTCCATAAATTCACAGATTCATGATATAAATCAGTATGGAATCATGAAATATAACTAATTTCGGATAAAGAATACTTATCCAACTCAAACTCGTGAAAAAAGCCTATGAAATCGACCAAAACCGAGGTCTAAAATTCTAAAAATAAACAAAAATATCGGACTCCGGACATATATATTCTGTCCAAGCAAGTCACACCTGTGAGATGCGACTTATCTCAAAATTTTCAAGCCAAAAATTACGGTACCAACCTTCAGTCAATTGATTATAACTTACTGTACATATGTCTAAATAATGAATGGTTTATCTTTCTAGAAACTAAAATCAAAGGGCTATAACTTTTATGTTTTGATAATTTCCATATTCCTAATAGATTTCAAGATATAAGCTTCCAAAGTCAACCATGTGCATTAGAAACTTCGCACACTGCTGTAAAAAACCAACAGTTAAAATGACCTAAAAATGGTCCGAAACCACTCCGAAACTCACCCGAGCCCCTCGTGACCCCGTCCGAACACACCAAAAAGTCTCAAAACTATGGACCTACTCGAGGTCTTAAATCACCCATAACAATGGCGAAACTACAAATCACGCGTTGATTCGGACTTCCGAGTTTATGAAATTTTCAATTTTATAACTCGCGCCGAAACATGCCAAATCAATTCGGAATGAACTCAAATTTTGCATACAAGTGATAAATGACATAATGGAGCTGTTCTAATTTCCAGAATCGAATTCTGACCCCGATATCAATAAAGTCAACTCTCGGTTACTTTCCAAAAGTACTTTATTTTTCAACTTTCGCCAAAATGCGTTGAATTGTCCTACGGACTTCCAAATCCAAATCCGAACATGCGCCTAATTTTACCATACGTAGCTATTAGAATCATCAAAATTATATTCCATGGTCGTTTGCTCAAAAGTCAAATCTCCGGTCAAACTTTAGAAATTCAAGCTTTATAAAATCAAACCTTTTATTTTTTTTCAAAAACTAACGGAAAACGTACGTACCTCGGAATAACTTCAAATTTTGTACATAAGTCATAAATATTGTTACGAAGCTGATCGAACTCCCGAAATCTAGATCGGGACTCGGTATCAACAAAAACCCAATTATGACCTAATTTAAGAATTCAAACCTTTAAATTTCTAGTTTCTGTTAAATGCTGATAATTTGAGCTAGGGACCTTCAAATTTGATTCCGGGCATACGCCCAAGTCCCAAATCATGATACGGACATACCAGAATTGTCAAAACACTGATCCGTGTCCGTTGGCTCAAAACGTTGACCAAAGTCAACTCAGTTGAGTTTTAAAGCTCTATTTCACATTTTAATCAATTTTTCATATAAAAATTTTCCAAAAAAATTTACGGACTGTGCACATAAGTAGAGAAATGCTGAATAGTGCTTTTCAAGGTCTCAGAACACATAAATGAATATTTAAAATTAAAGATGACATATTGGATCATCACATTATCCACCTCTAAAACAAACGTTCGTCCTCGAATGGAGTTAGAAAAATACCTGAGCTGGTGAAAAGGTGGGGATATCTACTCAGCATGTCCGGCTCGGACTCCCAGGTAGCTACCTCAATTGGCTTACCTCTCTATTGCACTCGAACTGAGGGATAACTTTTAGACCTCAACCGTCGGACCTACCGGGCTAGGATAGCTACTAGCCCCTCGTCATAAGTCAAATATTTGTCCAATTGGACTGAGCTGAAATCTAACACATGGGATGGATCACCATGATATTTCTGGAGCATAGATACATGGAACACCGAATGAACTGCTGATAAACTAGGTGGTAATGCAAGCTTGTAGGCTACTTCATCCACCCTTTCAAGAATTTCAAAGGGTCCGATATACCTAAGGCTTAACTTGCCATTCTTTCTGAATCTCATTACACCTTTCATAGGTGAAACCCGAAGCAATACTCTTTCTCCAG
Organism: Nicotiana otophora; assembly: GCA_000715115.1. Classification (NCBI taxonomy): domain Eukaryota; kingdom Viridiplantae; phylum Streptophyta; class Magnoliopsida; order Solanales; family Solanaceae; genus Nicotiana; species Nicotiana otophora. Next base: position 9,587 of record AWOL01S0007862.1, read on the forward strand.
TCATGAATGCAACATCACAGACCTTACGGTCAGCATAACTCTTTTGCCTAGACTGAGCTGTGCGAAGTCGATCCTGGATAACCTTGACCTTATCCAAGGCATCCTGTACCAAATCAGTACCCAACAATCGAGCCTTTCCCGGTTCAAACTAGCTAACTAGCGAACGACATCACCTCCCATATAATGCTTCATACGGAGCCATCTGAATGCTCGACTGGTAGTTGTTATTATAGGCAAACTCTACAAGTGGCAAGAACTGATCCCAAGAACCTCCAAAATATATAATACAAGCGCAAAGCATATCTTCCAATATCTAAATAGTGTGCTCTGATTGTCCATCTGTTTGTGGATGAAATATTGTACTCAACTCAACCCGCGTGCCAAACTCCAAAAGTGCGAGGTGAACTGCGTACCTCGATATGAAATAATAGACACGGGCACACCGTGAAGGCGGACAATCTCCAAAATGTAAATTTCAGCTAACCGCTCTGAAGAATAGGTAATTGCCATTGGAATGAAATGTGCCGACTTGGTCAACCTGTCCACAATGACCCATAATGCGTCAAACTTCTTCTGAGTTTATGGCAGTCCAACAACAAAATCCATAGTGATACGCTCCCATTTCCACTCAAGAATTTCTAACTTCTGAAACAAACCACTAGGTCTCTGATGCTCGTACTTAACTTGCTGACAATTCCAACATCAAGCTGCATATGCAACTATATCCTTTTTCATTCTTCTCCACCAATAATGTTGCCGCAAATCTTGATACATTTTGGCGGCACCCAGATGAATAGAGTACCGGGAACTATGGGCCTCTTCAAGAATTAATTCACGAAGCCCATCCACATTAGGAACATAAATACGACCCTGCATCCACAAAACTCCATCATCTCCTACATCAACCTGCTTGGACCCACCATGCCGCACCGTTTCCTTAAGGAAAAGCAAATGAGAATCATCATACTATCACTCTCTGATGTGCTCATATAAAGAAGACCGAGCGATTGTGCAAGTTAGAACCCGACTGGCTTCGAAACATCTAACCTCACAAACTGATTGGCCAAAGTCTGAACATCTGCAGCTAGCGGCCTCTCACTAACTGGAATATGCACAAGGCTGCCCATACTCACAGCCTTTCTACTTAAAGCATCGGCCACCACATTGGCCTTTCTCGGGTAATACAAAATGGTGATTTCATAGTCATTCAACAGCTCCGGCCATCTTCTCTACCTCAATTTGAGATCTTTTTGTTTGAATAGATACTGTAGACTACGATGATCTGTGAATACTTCACATGACATGCCGTAAAGGTAGTGCCTCCAAATCTTCAGCGCATGAATAATGGCTGCCAATTCTAAGTCATGAACAGGATAATTCTTCTCGTGAACTTTCAACTGCCGTGACGCATATGCAATCACCCTGACATATTGCATTAATACTACACCGAGTCCAATATGAGATGCATCACAATACACCGTGTACGATCCTGAACCTGTGGGCAACATCAATACTGACGCCGTAGTCAAAGTAGTCTTGAGCTTCTGAAAGCTCAACTCACACTCGTATGACCATCTAAATGGAGCACCCTTCTGGGTCAGTCTGGTCAATTTGCTATAGATATAAACCCTTCCACGAACCGGCGACAACAACCTGCCAGACCCAGCAAACTCTAAATTTCTGTAGCTGAAGTAGGTCTAGGCCAGTTCTGAACTGCATCAATCTTCTTAGGGTCCACTTTCATGCCTTCTGGCGATACAACATGCCCCAAATAGGCAACTGAGTCTAACCAAAACTCGTATTTTGAAAATTAGGCATATAATTGATTATCCCTCAAAGTCCGAAGCACAATCTGAAGATGTTGCTCATGCTCCTCTCGACTGCTGGAGTAAATCAAGATGTCATCAATAAATACAACCACAAAGGAATCCATATAGGGCTTGAACACCCGGTTCATCAAATCCATAAATGCTGCTGGGGCATTTGTCAGCCCAAATGACATCACTAAAAATTCATAGTGCCTATACCGAGTACGAAAAGCTGTCTTAGAGATATCAGATGCCCTAATATTCAACCGATGATAACCAGACCTCATGTCAATCTTCGAAAATACCTTGGCACCCTGAAGCTGATCGAATAAGTCATCAATTCTTGGCAACGGATACGTGTTCTTGATTGTAGCCTTATTCAACTGCCGATAATCTATACACATCCGTATCGAACCATCTTTCTTCTTCACAAACAACACTAGTGCACCCCAGGGTGAGACACTAGGTCTAATGAATCCTTGATCAAGCAAGTCTTGTAACTGCTCCTTTAATTCTTTCAACTCCAGCGGCGCCATACGGTATAGTGGAATAGAAATGGGCTGAGTGCTCGAAGCCAAATCAATACAGAAGTCAATATCTCTGTCGGGTGGCATCCCCTGCAAATCTGCAGGAAATACTTCTGGAAATTTATGAACAACTGGTACTGAGTCCAAAGAAGGAACATCCGCACCTCAGATCGTGAATATAAGCCAAATAGGCTAGACACCCCTTCTTGACCATACGTCGAGCCTTCATATAAGAAATAACCCTGCTGGTAGAATGACTAGTAGTTCCTTTCCACTCTAATAGAGGTAACCCCAGCATGGCTAAGGTCACCGTCTTGGCATGACAATCCAATATAGCATGATAAGGTGACATCCAATCCATACCCAATATGACGTCAAAATTTACCATGTCGAGAAGTAGACGATCTGTCTCTTATACACATCTTGTNTTGATCAAGCAAGTCTTGTAACTGCTCCTTTAATTCTTTCAACTCCAGCGGCGCCATACGGTATAGTGGAATAGAAATGGGCTGAGTGCTCGAAGCCAAATCAATACAGAAGTCAATATCTCTGTCGGGTGGCATCCCCTGCAAATCTGCAGGAAATACTTCTGGAAATTTATGAACAACTGGTACTGAGTCCAAAGAAGGAACATCCGCACCTCAGATCGTGAATATAAGCCAAATAGGCTAGACACCCCTTCTTGACCATACGTCGAGCCTTCATATAAGAAATAACCCTGCTGGTAGAATGACTAGTAGTTCCTTTCCACTCTAATAGAGGTAACCCCAGCATGGCTAAGGTCACCGTCTTGGCATGACAATCCAATATAGCATGATAAGGTGACATCCAATCCATACCCAATATGACGTCAAAATTTACCATGTCGAGAAGTAGACGATCCACACTAGTCTCAAGACTACCAATAGTAACCACGCACGAACGATAGACTTGATCTACCACAACAGAATCTCCCACCGGCATGGACACATATACATACACACTCAGAGAATCATGAGGCACAACCATATATGATGCAAAGTAGGAGGACACATAGGAGTAAGTAGATCCTGGATCAAATAGAGTTGAGGCATCTCTATGGAACACTGGAACAATACATGTGATCACGACGTCGGATGACTCGGCGTCAGGCCTATCTGGGAAAGCATAGAATCGGGGCTGGACCCCACCAATATGACCTACTTCTCTGGGACAAGCCATAGCTCGCTGACCTCCACCTCTAATAGTTTGACCTCCACCTCTAACAGTCTGACTCTACCCTTAGTTGGTCAGGCGGGCGATGGAGCAACCGGTGCCGGTATGATAGCACGAGAATTCTGCTGAGATCTATTGCTCAACAACCTAGGGCAATGCCTCCTGATGTGACCAATGTTCCTACACTCATAACACCCAACCTGCTATCATGGTTGCTGAAGCTGAAGCTGACCCGAACGGGTCGGATAGCCGCGATAGTGACTCTGAAGTGGTGGTGCCCTAATAAAAGCTGAATGTGCACTAAATGCTGGCTGTTCAGGGTAAGGAACGTAAGGACCTTGACTCTCTGAAGCACTGTGAGAAGTCTGAAGTGTTGAATAAAATGGCCTGGGAGGATGACCCCTACCATAAGTACTCCTGCCTCCAGTTGAGGCGCCTCTGAAATTACCAAAATGACGAGGCCTCTTCTCTGACACTGACCCTCTCTCCTGTGAAAGAACCATCTCGATTCGCCTGGCAACATTAGCATCTGTCTGAAAAGAAATCTCACTCCCGGTTTCCTTGTCCATTTGTAGTTTGATAGGTTGAATGAGTCCATCAATGAACCTCCTCACCCTCTCTCTCTCTCTTGGTAGGAAGCAGAAGAAGAGCATGACAGGCTAGATCCATAAAACGGGTCTCATACTGAGGGACCGGACATCTTTAAATTCGATCGGTGTAAACATGATATTAATTAGTCTTTGTCCTTTCTTATGAGACTCCGGACGCTCCTTGTCCTAAGCCCCAAGCATCCGGTTACCTTTGCGGACCTTCGCCGCCTGCTTTTGCGCTATAGTTACTTACGACGTCTCTTCTCTTATGCAATTTCTAACTAGTCGTAGTGTTTCTAAGGACCGGAATAAGAGGTTTCGGCTTTTCGGGGTATTTAACATAACTAATAATTCTATATTTGAAAAGTTTAAAAATTTCAAACAATTTTGATCGGTATTCAACTAAGGTCCCCGTTAAGTAAGATAGGATCCAATACAAAGCTAACAAGCGGGAACCCTGATCTAGACACAGTAGGATCAATTAAGTTAGCAAATCTAATGTGCGTACAAGCATCTTTTTCCTTTTATTTTTTAATTTGGCACTATTTAAATAAAAAAGAACCTACAATAAGGTTTTCTCCCTTAAACACTAACCCGGCCAAGACTCACCAATAAGGTAACTCCGCCTTGTGGTTTTTGGATCAAATCTGGTGACAATTCTCCACTCATGTCCTTACAGCGCTGGGTAAGTGATCTTCAAGGGCATCTCCCCGATCCATTCTTCCCAGCGCTACTCAATCAGACCCATATCTACTATTGCTTGTGCAGGAGTAACTAGAGAACTGAAAATTGTAATAAAGTTGTCAACTAAGAAATACCGAAAGTCCATGCGAGCCGGGCTGATATTAACCAAAAAGATACCCTCCCCGAAAGGGCTTGAAATCAAAGACCCAATCATGGATAAAGTTGAGAATGACATTAAAATTGAACAACTGTGTAGGAGTACTAATAAGTTTTTAAAGGGTATAGTTTATTTAATTTAGTTAAATTAGGCCAGTAATCTTTCTGAATGTGATAGCTGAGAACTGTGATTCTTCGCTCGATCAATTCTTGCCATCACACTCTGGCTTTCGCATCTGCCGAGCACATCTAAGCGAAAAAGCGTGGATGAGGATGGTCTGGGCCAACTCTGCACCGCCTCTATCTTCTTCGGATCCACCTGAATACCCTCACTGGACACCAGGTGCCCCAAGAATGCTACTGAACTGAGCCAAAACTCACATTTGGAGAACTTTGCATAAAGTTTCTCCTCCCTCAATCTCTGTAATACAATCTTCAAATGCTGAGCGTGCTCCTCCTGGATACGAGAGTACACCAGGATGTCATCAATGAAACAACAATGAATAAGTCCAAATAGGGCTGGAATACATTGTTCATCAAATTCATGAACGTTGTTGGGGCATTGGTCAGCCCAAAAGACATTACCAAGAACTCATAATGGCCATATCGGGTCCTGAAAGCTGTCTTAAGAATATTTGAATCCCCAATCTTCAACTGGTGATAACCGGACCTCAAATCAATCTTAGAGAACACCCTCGCTTCCTGAAGCTGGTCGAATAAATCATCAATACGAGGCAAAGGATACTTGTTTTTTACTATGACCTTGTTCAACTTCCTGAAATCAATGCACATTCTGATGGAACCATCCTTCTTCTTCCCAAATAAAACCGGTGCACCCCAAGGTGACACACTAGTCCGAATAAACCCCTTATCAAGGAGTTCCTGAAGTTGTTCTTTCAATTCCTTCAACTCCGCCGGTGCCATACGATATAGTGGAATAGAAATGGGTTGACTGCCCGGCACTAAATCAATACCAAAGCATAAGAAAATTACAAATCTATGTTTTATGACTATATTAGAGAATTATATGAACAAGCTCTCAGGATGTTGGACATATGAAGATATATTTGATGACAACAGCAAGGAGACGACTGAAAACTGCTTTATGACACGTGGTAAAACTAGTGAGGTAAGACCATATGAATGTGATAGATGCAATGAATTGCAAGACATTCTTGATCTCACCCTAAAAGATTCTCAAAAGATTCTAAACGAATTAAGAAGACTGAAAAGGGAAAAGAAGGACTGGAAACTTAAACTTGAAGTATGTGAAATCGAAAGAGACGTACTTCAAGAAGAAGTTCAAGAATTTCAATTGCAGCTCAATGACATGCTCAAATCCTCCAGTCACAGCTCTGTCAGGTCAAACCAAGGGACTTACAAGTCAACTGGAAAAATACCTGTTAAAATTGGATCTACCAGTTCTGACACTAGTGGTAGATCAGAAATTGAATCCACCCATGTATGTCATTATTGTAATAGGACTAGTCATAAGTATTCCTTTTGTAGATCTCACCCTAAAAGATTCTCAAAAGATTCTAAACGAATTAAGAAGACTGAATAGGGGAAAGAAGGAATGGGAACTTAAACTTGAAGTATGTGAAATCGAAAGAGACGTACTTCAATAAGGAAGTTTAGGAATTTCAATTGCAGCTCAATGACATGCTCAAATCCGCCAGTCACAGCTCTGTCAGGTCAAACCAAGGGACTTACATGTCAACTGGAAAATACCTATTAAAATTGGATCTACCAGTTCTGACACTAGTGGTAGATCAAAAATTGAATCCACCCATGTATGTCATTATTGTAATAGGACTAGTTATAAGTATTCCTTTTGTATATTTCGTAAATCAAATATTTCAGGATGGATTTGGAAGTCCAATAACAACCCTGATACTAGTAGAACTAACCAACAAGGACCCAAGAAAGCTTGGGTACCTAAAAGAACGTAATAATTCTATTTTGCAGGAACACCACATGAAGAGTCGAAAAGGCAAATGGTATTTAGACAGTGCGTGTTCCAATCACATAACGGGCAATAAGAATCTATTCAAAGAAGTCACTAAAATAAATAGAGAAAATGTCAAATTTGTTTATGACTCAAAAGGTAAGATTGTTGGCACGGTACAGTTCCATTCAACAACAACTGTGATATTACATAAGTGTATCTTGTGGATGGACTCAACTATAAACTCCTGAGCATAAGCCAATTGTGTGATTCTGGATATGAAGTCAAATTCAAAAAACTAGGTTGTGCCATTGAAGAAGAGGTATGTAATATTATTCTGCCAGAAAATGGTATGGAAATGTTTACATTCTGGACTGCATTGAAAATCTAGACGGTCACATATGATGATCCATGGCTTTCGCATAAGATACTTGGCTATGCGAGCATGTACCTGATTGAAAATCTCTCTAAACATGACCTAGTTATTGGCCTTCCTAAACTCAACTTCTCTAGAAGCCATGTATGTTATGCATGCAAACTTGGTAAATAAACCAGAAACTCCTTCAAACCCCAAGATATTGTGTCCACAACCAAGCCCTTATAGTTATTTCACATGGATTTATTTGGACCTACTAGAACTGCCAACATTGGAGGTAAACGATATGCATTTGTTATTATTGATGACTACTCACGTTTTACATGGGTAATTTACTTATCTCACAAAGATGAAGCCTTGAATAACTTTGAGATTTTCTACAAAAGAATTGAAAGAGAAAAGGGGTATCTCATTTCAACCGACCATGGAGGCGAAGTTCAAAGCAGATCATTTGAATACTTCTGCAATGATCAAGGATATACTCACAACTTCTCAGCCCCAAGATCACCTCAACAAAATGGAGTATTTGAACTTAAGAATAGAACCTTTCAAGATATGGCTATAACAATAATATATTAGAACACTCGCTGCCAAACCATTTTTGGGCAGAAGCAATTAGCACAAAATGTCATATCCTTAACAAATTTCTTATACGGCCAATTCTAAAGAATACTCTATATGAACTGTGGAAAGGTAAAAGGCCCAATATAGGTTACTTTCATCCCTACAGAAGTAAATGCTTCATACATAACAACGGTAAGGATAACCTTGGTAAGTTCGACCCAAGGAGTGATGAAGGTATATTTCTTGGTTATTCAATTAACAGTAGATCTTTTAGAGTTTACAACAAACGTACATTATGTGTAGAAAAATCATTTCATGTTATCTTTGATGATAATAACTCTATGACCGAGAAAGGAATCATTGCAGGTGATAAAGATACAAATCAGGATGTATCGAAGACAACTGAACCACAGGAACAATAAAAATCCACTAACAACAACAATAAATTTATAGAGTCGACTAATGAATCTATAAGTCACCAGACTGAACTGTCACGGCCCAAATCTCAACATGTCGTGATGGCGCCTATCATAGTACTAGGCAAGACGACAATCACAAAATAACTACTCATTTTAAGTTAAAAGTATGATATATTGAGTTTAATAGTGAAAATCTTATAGATAACTGAAAGGACTAACTGCGACTCAAATACAAAATCTCCCAAAATTTGGGTGTCACCGGTACATGAGCTGCTAAATATCAACATAGTCAAAGTTTCTAATACAACTGTCTGGAAAGATAGAGCAGTGCTAAATAAACTGAAAAGGAAGGAGAGTCGAGGTCTGCGGACGCCAAAGTAGCTACCTCAAAAATCTCCAAGCAAGAAATTCTCCAAGTCTAGCAACCACCATGCCCAGAAGTACTTGGATCTACATACGAAGTGCAAAGTGTAGTATGAGTACAACCGACCCAATGTACTCAATAAGTAACAGGACTAACCTTGGGCGAAAAACAGTGACGAGCTCAGATAGGTACAATCCAAATCCAGATAATGACAGTACAAATATGACAAGAAAAATGACAGTAATAACTCCGAGAAATTTTATAATCAGTTTGTACACATTACAGAAATGTAGACATACTTTCAAGTTTAACAGTTTAATCTCAACACAGATAGAATATGCTAAGTGTGACTGATATGAGGAATGTTACTTCTCTATATCTACATGTAAAGTGTGCATTTCATATGTAATGCATCACAATGATAACATCATGTACTTACACTCTCAGTATACTCAATCTGGCTGTCTCAACTCTTACTTATGACACTCAATCACTCAGCACTGTAAGGTACATGCACTCACTACTGGTATATCAGACTCCGGAGGGGCGTATTCTGCCCATGTGCTAATATAAAGCCAATATAGCTTGTTGCCAAATGCAACCCGATCCCATAATAATAGATAAAGCCTATAGGCCTGATGCGGCATGCAGACCGATCGATAATAATAATATATATAAAGCCAAGAAGGCCTGCTGCGGCGTGCAACCTGATCCACAACCTCACGCATAATAGGGCTCTCAGGCACCAAGTCAGTCATCAATCTCTCCAGTCTCTCGAGCTCACAAATCTCATGCCAATCAACACAAACAATGATACATGATTTAACAATAAATAACAACATAGACTGAGATATGATATGGAAATGAACCGAAACTCACCCGAGGCCCCCGGGACCCCATCCAAACATATAAACACATCCTAAAATATCGTACGAACTTAGTCGAGGCCTCAAATCATATCAAACAGCATCAAAACGCGAATCACACCCCAATTCAAGCCTAATGAACTTATGGATTTCCAATTTCTATAATTGATGCCAAAACCTATCAAACCAACTCCGATTGAACTCAAATTTTGTACCCAAGTCATAAATGACAAAATAGACCTATTCTAACTTTCGGAACCAAAATTTGAGCCTGGTAACAATAAAGTCAACTCTCAGTCAAACTTCTTAACTCTCGAAACTTCAACTTTTCCAACTTTCACCATTCAAGCCAAAATCACCTACGAACCTCCAAATCAATATCTGGACACACTCCTGAGTCCAAAATCACCATACAGAGCTATTGGAACTATCAAAACTCCATTCCAGAGTCATTTACAAATAGGTCAACATTAATCAACTCTTCCAACTTAGGTTTCCAACCTTGGGACTAAGTGTCCCAATTCATCTCAAAACATCCCTGGAACCAAACCAACTATCCCGGCAAGTCACATAATAACAAAAGAACAAAAAATAAGCAATAAATTGGGACACGTGCCTACAATACTCAAAATTACCGACCGGGTCTTTACATTCTCCCCCTCTTAAATAGACGTTCATCCTCGAACTGGTCTAGAATCATACCCGGGGTCTCAAATAGGCATGAATATCTGTTCCACATCTCCCGCTTGGTCTCCTAAGTAGCCTCCTTGACTGGCTGATCCCTCCAATGCACTTTCACTGAGGTTATATTCTTTGACCTCAACTTTCGAACCTGTCGATCCAAAATGGCCATCGGCTCCATATTATAAGTCAAATCCCCATCTAACTGAACCGTGTTGAAGTCCAAAACATGAGACGAATCATCGAAATACTTCCAGAGCATGGAAACATGAAACACTGGATAAATACTCAATAGACTAGGTGGCAATGCAAGCTTGTAAGACACCTCTCCAATCCTCTCAAGCACCTCAAAAAGGCTAATATACTGAGGGCTCAAATTGCCCTTTTTCCCGAACCTCATAACACCCTTCATGGGTGAACTGAGCAATACCTTCTCTCCCACCATGTAAGAAACATCACGAACCTTCCGATCAACGTAACTCTTCTGTCTTGACTGTGCTGTGTGAAGTCGATCCCGAATCAAATTAACCTTTTCCAAAGCATCCTGAACCAAGTTAGTACCCAATAGCCTAGCCTCACCTGGCTCAAACAAACTAGCCGGAGACCGATACCGCCTCCCAAACAAGGCCTCATATGGAGCCATCTAAATACTCGATTGGTAGCTGTTGTTGTAGGCAGACTCTGCAAGCGGCAGAAACTAATCCCAAGAACCCTCAAAATCCATGACACAAGCACAAATCCTCCAATATCTAAATGGTGCGCTTGGACTGTCCATCCGTTTAAAGGTGGAATGCTGTACTCAACTCAACCCGTGTGTCTAACTCTCGCTGCACTGCTCTCCAAAACTGCGATGTGAACTGTGTGCCCTGATATGAAATAATGGACATCGGCACACCATAAAGGAGAACAATCTCGTGGATATAGATCCCAGCCAACCGCTCCGAAGAATAGATAGTCCCAACTGGAATGAAATATGAAAACTTAGTCAGCCAATCCGCAATCACCCAAATAACATAAAACTTCTTCAAAGTCTGTGGTCGCACAACTATGAAGTCTGTGGTGATGCGCTCCCATTTCCACTCAGGAATCTCAAGCCTCTGAAGCAAATCGCCTGACCTCTGATACTCGTACTTCACCTGCTGATAATTCAAGCACCGAGATACAAAGCCCACAATATCTTTCTTCATTCTCCTGCACCAATAGTGCTACCTTAAGTCCTGATACATGTTTTGCGGCACCCAGATGAATGGAATACCTCAAAATGTGGGCCTTCTCAAGAATAAACGCATGTAACCAATCTACACTAGGCACACAAATCCGACCCTGCATTCGCAACACCCCATCATCCCTTATAAAAACCTCCTTGGCATCGCCGTGTTGGACCATGTCCTTAAGGACAAGCAAATGGGGGTTGTTATACTGACGTTCTGATGCGATCAGATAAAGAAGACCGAGAAACCATGCAAACTAGAACTCGACTATGCTCTGAAACGTCTAACCTCACCAACTGTTTGGCCAAGGCCTAAACATCCGATGCAAGCAGCCTCTCACCAATAGGAATGTATGCAAGGCTACCCATACTCACCACCTTTTTACTCAAGGCATCGACCACTATATTTGCCTTCTCGGGATGATACAAAATGGTAATATCATAGTCTTTTAACAGCTCCAACCATCTCCGCTACCTCAAATTTAGATCCTTTTGCTTGAACAAGTGTTGAATACTCTGATGATCTATAAATACCTCACAAGACACGCCGTAGAGATAATTCCTCCAAATTTCAATGTATGAACGATGGATGCCAACTCAAAATCATGAACGAGGTAGTTCTTCTCATGAGGCTTCAACTGGTGTAAGTATAAGTAATCACTCTACCCTCCTGTATCGAGACATACCCAATACCAATCTAAGAAGCATCACAATACACTGTATAAGAACCCGATGCTGAAGGCAAAACTAGAACTAGAGTTGTGGTCAAGGTAGTTTTGATCTTATGAAAGCTCTCCTCACACTCATAGAACCACCTGAATGGGACACCCTTCTGGGTCAACCTTATTAAAGGCATGCAATAGACGAGAAACCCTCCATGAAGCAACAATAATATCCGGCCAAGCCAAGAAAACTACGAATCTCAGTAGTTAAAGACGGTCCGGGCTAACTCTGAACCGCCTCAATCTTCTTCGGATTCACCTTGATCCCCTTACTAGACAATACGTGCCCCAAGAATGCCACCGAACTGAGCGAAAACTCACACTTGGAGAACTTAGCATAAAGATTCTTCACCCTCAACGTCTGTAGTAAAATCCTCAGATGCTGTGCATACTCTTCCTGGCTCCGTGAGTACGACAGAATATCATCAATAAATACTATGACAAACGAATCAAGATATGGATGAAATACACTGTTCATCAGATGCATGAATGTTGCTGGGGTGTTGGTCAGCTCAAAAGACATCACAAGGAATTCTTAGTGACCATAGCAGGTCCTGAATGCCTTCTTTAGAATATCCGAGTCCCGAATATTCAACTGGTGATACCCCGACCTCAAATCAATCTTAGAGAACAATCTAGCTCCATAAAGTTGATCAAATAAGTCATCAATGCGCGGCAAAGGATACTTGTACTTAATTGTAACTTTGTTCAACTGCCTATAGTCAATGGACATCCTCATAGTACTATCCTTCTTCTTCTTCACAAATAGAGCCGGAGCACCCCAAGGAGACACACTAGGCCTAATGAATCCCTTATCAAGAAGCTCCTAACTGATCTTTCAATTCCTTCAACTCTGTTGGTGCCATATGATATGGAGGAATAGAAATGGGTTGAGTGTTCGGCACCAAGTAAATACCAAAATCAATGTCCCTATCAGGTGGCATGCCAGACAGGTCTGTAGGAAACACATCCGGAAAGTCTCGCACTACCGGAACAGAATCAATAGTAGGAGTATCAGCACTAACATCCCTCACAAAAGCCAAATATGACAAACACCCCTTCCCAACCATCCGTTGGGCCTTCAGATATGAAATCACCCTACTAGGAACATATTCTAGAGAACCTCTCCACTCGATCCTAGGTAACTCGGGCATCGCCAACGTCACGGTCTTAGCGTGACAATCCAGAATAACATGACATGGGGACAACCAATCTATGCCTAGAATCATGTTAAAATCAACCATACTAAGCAATAAAAGATCAACTCTAGTCTCCAATCCCCAATATTCACCACACACGATCGATACACCCGGTCCACAACAATAAAATTACCCACAGGCGTAGATACATGAATAGGTGAAACTAAAGACTCACGGGGCATATCCAAATAAAAAGAAAAATATAATGACACATATGAATAAGTGGAACCAGGGTCAAATAATATAGAAGCATCCTTGTGGCATATTGAGATAATACTTGTGAGCACTGCGTCTGAAGCAACAACCTCTGGCATGACATGGAAAGCATATCATCGAGCATGACCAACATCTGATTGGCCTCCCCCTCTAGGGCAACCTCTAGCTGCCTAAGCCCCACTCCGAGATGGTTGAGCGGGTGGTGAAATAACTGGTGCGGAAGTCATAACCGGACCCCTATACTGAATTGGACCTCCTAAGAGACGGGGACAATACCTCCTCACATGTCTAAACTCCCCACACTCGTAGTAACTCTGATCCGTCAATGGTGGTGGAGGCTGAATCGGACTTCGAGAACCAGAATAGCTACTAGAAGGACCTGGTGTATATGAACCCTGCACTGATGGAGCACAAGATGAACTCTGCGCTGGGAGGGCACTGAGATATGACTGGACCTAACAAGAACTATGTGAACCATGGCTAGCTAATGCACCATGAACTGGACGAGCCATCTGAGCGGGCCTATAAGGATGACTCCTGTGTGGTGGGACTGACCTCCAGAAGAAACACCCCTGAAACCACCCGAACCACGAGGTCTCTTGGCCTCCCTTTCCTTACACTCGTGACTACGGACCTGTTCTAGCCGCCTAGCAATATCAACCACCTCATATAACCTAGCACCCGATGCAATCTCTCGAGTCAAGACAAAACACAGTCCATAGTTGAGGCCATCAATGAACCTCATAATCCTCTCCCTCTCTATGGGAACCAACCAGATCGCGTGATGAGCCAACTCTGAAAATCTCATCTCATACTGGGTAACGGACATACCCTCCTTGCGTAGCTGATCAAACAGCATACACAACTCCTTCTTGCGGGTCTTTGGAACAAACATCTCCAAGAAGAAAACGGAGAACGCGTGCCATGTAAGTGGTGCACTGCCGACTGGCCTGCTTAACTCATACGATTCTCACCATATGAAGGCTGCCCCCGATAGTTGAAAAGCAATAAATGAGACTTCACTAGTATCCAGACTACCCGCCGTGCAATGGATCCGTTGGCATCGGTCTACGAAATCTTAAGCATTCTCTGACTCAACCCCACTGAATGATTCTCTGACTCAACCCCACTGAATGATGGAGGCGTGAGCCTCCCAAACCATTCTAACCTCTTCTGCTCTTTGTCACTCATAAATAGACTAACCAGGGCCTGAGCTGCTACAACCGGCTAGGCTGGTAGTACCCCCAGTTTCTGAAGTACCTAAACTACCTGCTTTGGAGTACGAGCTGCGGAAGTTTGAGCACCTCCCCTGGCCTGAGAAGTGGCTGGTGCGGCCGGAACCGAAACCGGGTGAGCAAGGCTAGTGCATATAGTTAATATCTAGGCCAGAGCCTCCTGAAGGTCTAGAATGACAATGGGCACAACTGGTGCCTGAGCTGGTCCCACCGGCTCAACCATATCTGGTGTCTACTCCTGAGCTGGAGCAACTAGTGGATTCACATGTGCCGCTCTAGCTGTTGTATGAGCTGCACCTCAGTCTCTACCGCGGCTCCGGCCTCTTGCGGCCCTAGCTGGTGGTAGTGGTAGCCGTCCGCCCGATTCGGTAGCACGTGTCCTCACCATCTGTGAGTGCATAGAATAATAGAAGTTTATTTTCCAGAATCAACAAATTTTCACAACAAGAATACAAGAAGTGAAGTTTTTCCTAATGGTTCAGTAGCCTCTCTAAGATAAGTACAGACGTCTCTATACCGATCCTCAAAACTCTACTAAATCTGCTCATGACTCGTAAGAACTATGTAACCTAGGCTCTGATACCAACTTGTCACGACCCAAATCTCAACATGTCGTGATGGCGTCTATCACAGTACTAGGAATGCCGACAATCACAAAATAACTACTCATTTTAAATTAAAAGCATGATATATTGAGTTTAACAATGAAAATCGCATAAATAACCGAAAGGACTAACTGCAACTCAAATACAAAATATCCCAAAATCCGGGTGTCACTGAGTACATGAGCTACTAAATATCAACATAGTCAAAACTACTAATACAACTATCTGAAAAGATAAAACATTGCTAAATAAACTGAAAAGGAGAGTCGAGGTCTGTGAACGCCAAAGTACTACCTCAAAAGTCTCCAAGCAGGAAATGCTTCAAGTCTAGCAACCATTGTGCCCAGAAGTACCTAGATCCGCACACGAAGTGCAAATTGTAGTAAGAGTACAACCGACCCAATCTACTCAATAAGTAACAAGACTAACCCTGGGCTGAAAGCAGTGACGAGCTCAGATAGGTACAGTCCAAATCCAGATAATGACTATTGACGACCAATTTGCACCTTCCTTTTAAAATTAATTTGCCTATACTTAATAATTTACAATAAATATTTTGAAAGTATTTTCTAGTAATAAATACCCGTTTCTACAAATTAATTATTAAAATAATCACCTGGCACCAGTATTATGTAGTTATAACTATATTTATCATTGTTTAGATTATTAAAACAAAATGCACTGCATAAGTTGTATTATTAATTTAACGAGTCATTTCTCAATTTTAATTAAATAGGTCACTATGTTTATAATTCGAGGTTAGTGTCATGATTTAGGAAATAAACTATTTTACAAATAATTAAAATAATTAGTAGTATATTTGATAATTATAATTTTATCACATTTTATTGAAAATTATTAAGTTTATTTAATTTAATTACAAAAGGGGTCATAAGAGGATAAAGGCTATAATCGCAATTCTCAACTAAAAAACCGTGGCTATTCTTTAAAGCAATTTATGCCCAAATGGCCAAGCTCTGTCCGAAAATACCCAACCAAAACAACCCCTTCAATCCCCGTTGGCAATCTTTGCCATCACTTTTTAACCAATCACGATCTGCCATGCCACTCATATCCCATACTCACAAAACAAACACAAATCATCTGGGCCGTCCATTTCTTAAATACACTGCCCACGATTTTTAACTCTATTTCCTCTTTAATTTTTCAAGCACCTAGAGATTTAATCTCAACCGCTGATCAAACTACCTACACAACTCCTTCCTACGGGTCTTTGGAACAAACTTCTCCAAGAAGATAATGGAGAACGCGTGCCACGTAAGTGGTGCATCGCCGGCTGGCCTGCTCAACTCATAAGATTCTCACCATCTGAAGGCTGCCTCCGATAGCTGAAAAGTAGTAAATGAGACTCCACTAGTATCCAGAATACCCGTGGTGCAATGGATCCGCTGGCATCGGTCTATGAAATCCTAAGTAACGTCCGATTCAGCCCTACTGAATCATGGAGATGTAAGCCTCCCAAACCGTTCTAGCCTCTTTCGCTCCTTGTTACTCATAGATGGACCAACCGGGCCCTGAGCCGCTACAACCGGCTAGGGTGGTAGTACCCCCGGTGTTTGAAGTCCCTGAACTACCTGCTTTGGTGTACGGGCTGCAGGAGTCTGAGCACCTCCCCCAGCCTGAGAAGTGGCTTGTGCGGCCGGATCTAAAACTGCATGAGCAAGGCTAGTGCATACAGTTAATATCTGGGCCATAGCCTCCTGAAGGTCTAGAATTATAATGGGAACAACTGGTGCCTGAGCTGGTCCCACCGGCTCAACCATATCTGGTGTCTGCTGCTGAGCTGGAGAAACTGGTGGATCCACATGTGTTGCTCTAGCTTCTGTACGAGCTGCACCTCAGTCTCTACCGCGGCTCCGGCCTCTTGCGGCCCTAGCTGGTGGTAGTGGTGGCCGTCCGCCCGATTCGGTAGCACGTGTCCTCACCATCTGTGAGTGCATATAATAATAGAAGTTTATTTTCCAGAATCAACAAATTTGCACAACAAGAATATAAGAAGTGAAGTTTTTCCTAATGGTTCAGTAGCCTCTCTAAGATAAGTACAGACATCTCCATACCGATCCTCAAAAATCTACTATATCTTCTCATGACTCGTAAGACCTATGTAACCTAGGCTCTGATACCAACTTGTCACGACCCAAATCTCAACATGTCGTGATGGCGCGTATCACAGTACTAGGAAAGCCGACAATCACAAAATAACTACTCATTTTAATTTAAAAACATTATATATTGAGTTTAACAGTGAAAATCTCATAAATAACCGAAACGACTAACTGCGACTCAAATACAAAATCTCCCAATATCCGGGTGCCACTGAGTACATGAGCTACTAAATATCAACATAGTCAAAACTTATAATACAACTATTTGAAAAGATAAAACATTGCTAAATAAACTGAAAAGGAGAGTCGAGGTCTGCGAACGCCAAAGCGCTACCTCAAAAGTCTCCAAGCAGGAAATGCTTCAAGTCTAGCAACCACCGTGCCCAGAAGTACCTAGATCCGCACACGAAGTACAAAATGTAGTAAGAGTACAACCGACCCAATGTACTCAATAAGTAACAGGACTAACCTTGGACTGAAAGCAGTGACGAGCTCAGATAGGTACAGTCCAAATCCAAATAGTCACTGTTGACGACCAATGTTTACCCTCCTTTTAAAATTAATTTGCTTATACTTAATAATTTACAATAAATATTTTGAAAGTATTTGCTAGTAAGAAATACTTGTTTCTACAAATTAATTATTAAAATAATTACCTGGCACCAGTATTATGTAGTTATAACTATATTTATCATTGCTTAGGTTATTAAAATAAAATTCATTGTATAAGTTGTATAATTAATTTAACGAGTCATTTCTTAATTTTAATTAAATAGGTCACTATGTTAATAATTCGAGGTTAGTGTCATGATTTAAGAGATAAACTATTTTACAAATAATTAAAATAATTAGTAGTATATTTGATAATTATGATTTTATCATATTTTATTGAAAATTATTAAGTTTATTTAATTTAGTTATAAAAGGGATCATAAGAGGCTAAATGCTATAATCGCAATTCTCAACTATATAGAAAGTGGCTATTCTTTAAAGCAGTTTCGGTCCAAATGGCCAACCCCAGTTCGAAAATACCCAACCAAAACAACTCCTGCAATCCATGTTGGCAATCCTTGCCATTACTTTTTAACCAATCACGATTTGACACGCCACCCGTATCCCATACTCATAAAACAAATACAAATCATCTGGGCCGTCCATTTCTTAAATTAACTGTCCACGATTTTTAACTCTATTTCCTCTTTAATATTTTAAGAACCTAGAGATTTAATCTCAATCGCTGGATCACAAGGATCTAACGACCCTCAAATTTTGCCCATAAAAACGTTTAATCTTGAATTATCAGGACCGTTGATCTCAAATATCAACAGCCGAGACTTGATCTTCTAACTTAAACTCAGAGACGGCCTCCCCATCTCCCAAACCCTAATCATTTCTCAATTGACTCTGCCACCTCTCTTTCCTTTTATTCTCTTAGTTCTCTCAACCTGCCATGGAAGAATCGACCAAAGATCTTGCACAAATATGTGCAAGGTCACAAATCTTGACCCAAAAATCATTCCTTATGATTCCCTATCCGTGATTCTCTCCATAACTTACCCCATTTATTCATAGAGATTCAAAAATGTCGAGTCTTCTGACCCAAACACAAAGATGAAAACTCATGTCCTCAGATTTCCTTATGATGCGACCAAATCAGAGCATGTGTGAGCTCCTCATGATGATTATTCTGAACCAGACGTCAAATGCAATGACCTCTGGACTTTCGATCTTTATCATTGTTTAGATTATTAAAACAAATTGCACCACATAAGTTGTATAATCAATTTAACGAGTCATTTCTTAATTTTAATTAAATAGGTCACTATGTTAATAATTCGAAGCTAGTGTCATGATTTAGGAGATAAAGTACTTTACAAATAATTAGTAGTGTATTTGATAATTATGATTTTATCACATTTTATTGAAAATTATTAAGCTTATTTAATTTAATTTAATTATAAAAGAGATCAAAAGAGGCTAAAGGCTGTAATCGCAATTCTCATCTAAATACAAAGTGACTATTCTTTAAAGCAATTTCGGCCCAAATGGCCAATCCTAGTCCGAAAATACCTAACCAAAACATCCCATTCAATCCCTGTTGGAAATCCTTGCCATCACTTTTTAATCAATCACAATCTGCCACGTCACTCATATCCCATACTCACAAAAGAAACACAAATCATCTGGGCCGTCCATTTCTTAAATAGACACCCCATGCTTTTTAACTCTATTTCCTCTTTAAATTTCAGGCACCTAGAGATTTAATCTCAACCGCTGGATAACAAAGATCCATCGACCCTCAAATTTCTCCCATAGAAATGTTTAATCTCAAATTATCAGGACCGTTGATCTCAAAGATCAATGGACCAGACTTGATCTCCTAATTTAAACTCAGAGACTGCCGCCCCATCTCCCAAACCCTAATCATTTTCAATTGACTATGTGGCCTTTCTTTCCTTTTCCTCTCTAAGTTCTCTCAACCTTCCATGAAATAATCAACCACAGACCTTGCACAAATTTGTGCAAGGTCACAAATCTTGAATCATAAATCATTCCTTATGTTTCCATATCCGCTATTTTGACCGTCGCTTTCCCCATTTCATCATAGAGATTCAAATATCTCGAGTCTTCCGACCTAAACACAAAGAGGAAAATTCAAGTCCTCGGATTTCCTTATGCTGCAACAAAAGCATAGCAAGAATGAGCTCCTCATGATGATTATTCAGAACCAAAGGTCAAATGCAATGACCGCTGGACCTCCGGTCTTTACCTGATGGATTCTTCACTCTAATTTCAATCTGTCTCTTTAGATTTTTCCCAATCTTGCTCATATCATCGGTTCATCTTCATCTTCCACTCACGATTTGAATCTGTTGAAACCCTAGAGCCTTAAATGGCACTATAAATAGGGCCTTAAAGTTTCTCACCTAACACACCAAGAATACTTAACAAAAGCAGAAATTTATTATAGTAGTGTTTTAGAGCTTCTTCGGCTAAGGCTAAGTTCTTACTCGAATTCTGATTTTGCTTTGAGGCACTCATTGGTGGAAGTATTTGAGTTCTTGCATCCTAAACGCCTAAACAAACTCTTATTTGATCTGCTACCCTAGAGAAAGCTAGTACACTATCACGAGCCAAAAATCTCACCCGTCGTGATAGCGCCTATCTCAATACTAGGCAAGTCGACAATCTCAATAAACTCCCATATCTTTTAAGTTTAAAAACATAATGATTAAATTCAGTGGAAGAAAATTCATAATTACATATATAAACACTCCCAAAACCCGGTGTCACTGAGTACAAGAGCATCTAATATTAATACAAGTCTGGAAAAAATACAGTCTATAATAGTGTAAGACCAAAATACGGTAAACAATGAGATAAGGAAGGAGAGACAAGGTCTGCGAAACACGGCAGCTACTTCAAAATCTCCGAAAGATCAACTGTATGAGAGAATCAACACCCGCTATATCCAGAAGCACTGGATCTGCACACGAAGTGCAGGGTATAGTATGAGTACAATCAACTCAGCAAGTAACAATAATAACTAAGGAACTGAAGATAGTGACGATCTACAAAGTTATAGTTCACTTATAGTAATTCCAACAAAGAATAGACATGCTTTCAAATCCAGTAGTTTAAGCCAAATCAATATTATACAGTTCATGTTCATGTAATCCGGATATAGAATATTTCAGAGAATTTCACAACAACGACAAATAGCAACTAAATGCAACAACAAATGAAAAAACAAGTACATCCTCTCAGGGCAACAATCACTCAACTAGTCATAACAGCTCAGTCACTCGGCTCTCAGCCCTCAGCACTCACACTCAATGGGTACCCATGCTAACTCGGGGTGTACAGACTCCGGAGGGGCTCCGACAGCCCAAGCGCCATAATCCGCATGGACAACTCACGTGCTGCACGGACAACTCCCGTGCTATAATATCCTGCATGGACAACTCACGTGCCATATATCCTTACCTCACCAGCAGTCCCTCGGCCTTACTCAGTCCTCATCCCCTCTTGCCTCTCGGGCTCTCGAAAATCACAATGATCAGCCCAAACAAAGATAACATAGTAAATCAACAAATATCAAGAAATACTAAGGTATGATGCACAAGTAAAATCATGACTGAGTACAGGACAACAATTAGCAAAAAACTCAACAAGTACGTGACCTCTATGGGTCCCAACAGTACTATCACATAGCCTAAGCATGATTTTTAACATGATTTACAGTCAAGTTTCTTCAACACAAAGAGAGCTTATAGTTAACAACAGGTTATTCAACTTTACAGTTTCACGGGATGGACCAAGTCACAATCCCTTCGGTGAATGCCCATACGCCCGTCACCTAGCATGTGCGTCATCTCCAAAATAGTCACATGACACAAAAATCCGGGGTTTCATACCCTCAGGACCAGATTTATAACTGTTACTTACCTCAAAATGTGAAATTCTTCACTCTGCTATGCCTTTGCCTCGCAAATCGGCCTCCGAATGCGTCGAATCTAGTCACAAATAATTTATTTCGGTTAATAAAATTCATTGGAATTAATTCCATAAGAAAATACTAATTTTCCATAAAAATTCGAAATTTAGCTCAAAAATCGCCCATAGGGCCCACATCCCGGAACCCAACAAAATTACAAAATCCGAAAGCCCATTCAACCGCGAGTCTATCCATACTAATTTTACCAAAATCCGACCTCAACTCGACCCTTAAATTTAGAAATCTTATTTCCAGATTTCTAAGTTCAAATCTCCGATTTACACCTCAAAATCGTGTAATCTAGTTGGATTATTCGATGATAAGTCAATATTATGGAGTAGAAATGATTACAAGGGACTTACCTCAAGTTTTCCTTGAAAATTTATCAAACATTGCCTCTTCTCAAGCACCAATTTGTCAAAAATGGTGAACGGGACGAAGTCCCCTGCTTTATATTTCTGCCCAGACAGCCCTCGATACTTCCTCGATCTTGGCCTTCGATCGTGGTCCTCGATGCTGGGCCTCGATCCTGACCCTCGATACTGGGCCTCAATCATGGCCCTTGACCCTGGCCATCGATCATGGCTTCGATGCAGGGCTCGATCATGGACCTAGACCCTACCTTCGATCGTGGCATCGATACTGGGCTCGATTATGACCCTCAACCCTGCCTTCGATCGTGGCTTCGATACTGGGCTCGATCATGACCCTCGACCCTGCCTTCGATCATGGCTTCGTTACTGGGCTTGATCATGGCCTTCGACCCTGCCTTCGATCGTGGCTTCAATCCTGGGCTCAATCATGGGAGATTTTGGGCTCGTTTCTAGGAGATTCTGGGCTCGCTTCTGGGCTTGATTCTGGGAGAAGGGATTTGCAGCAGAAGAAAATTTCAGCAGCTATGTTAGTCCACTTTTTGATCCGTTAACCATCTGAAACTCACCCGAGGCCCTCAGAATCTCAACCAAATATACCAACAAGTCCTAAAGCATCATACGAACTTAGTCGAGTCTTCAAATAACATCCAACAACACTAAAAACATGAATCACACATAGATTCAAGCCTTATGAACTTTGAAACTTTGGATTTCTACAAATAACGCCGAAACCTATCAAATCACGTCCGATTGACCTCAAATTTTGCACACAAGTCATAAATGACAAAAAAGACCTATTAATATTTTCATAATCGGATTTTAACCCCGATATCAAAAAGTCAATCCCCCGGTCAAACTTCCCAAAAATTTAACTTTCGGCATTTCAAGCCTAATTCCTCTACGGACCTCCAAATAATTTTTCGGACACGCTCCTAAGTACAAAATCACCATTCGTAGCTATTGGAATCATCAAAACTCTATTCTGGGGTCGTTTACACATAAGTCAATATCCGGTCAACTATTTCAACTTAAGCTTCCCACATGAAATTTATTCTTCCAAGCTAACTCCGAAATACCTTAAAACCAAAACCGACAATTCACACAAGTCATAATATATCGTAGGAAGTTATTCAAGACTTTAAATAGTTGAAAGGAGCATAAATTCGCAAAACGACCGATCGAGTCGTTACATACACCTTCACCCTATTCTCTTTTGATCGTCTTACTTGAATATCATGAGCATGTTGTTACCTTTTGTTAATTATATTCGTTATGATGTTTGTAATCAGTGTATAAATGTCATATCCAATTCATGATAGTATGTTGTTAACTTATGGTCATCTGTCATACTTTGAATGTCTCTAATCAATGTTGATTAAGCTGTTATGTCACCTTAATGACTCTCATTTCTGAATCCAAATAGTATACATGATTAAGTTTCCTTGATGTGCCTTAATGACCCCTCATGTTTACTTAGACTTCATAGTTTCAATTTCTGTTGTGATCTCTATCCCTACACACTGTGTTCTTGCATTCTATTGCTTTGTAGTCGAGATTATTGTTGGTAATCCTAACTAGGATAAACCTGAAAGTTCATAAGTTTTTATCCTTTACCATTTAAATGAAGCATGAGAAGTGTAAGTGTTTAAGTGCTCTCTTTCTATATATCCGTGTCTGTTAACTCTGAGAGCACCTTTCTGAGTTATTATTATGATAGTTTTATATTCATGTCTAATTGTTGGTTGCACATATATGAAACAGTATTAATAATATGAACTCTTATGAATACCAATAACCCTCATGTATAGATTCTTTTAAGATTAAGTTATCCTTTTTTCATAAAAATAGATCATATTTTTGTTTGTTATAGTTGCATGGTAATTGTTGTTTACCTAAACACAACTGCCTCATGTTTAGACGGAACTCTCAGTTACATGGATGAGTTAAACCTATTTAGTACAACACTTTTCTTGTCTTTAATCGCTTTTATGACATTGCTGAATTTGTGAAGTTTACTATGTCTTATGTAAGATTACAACCCCATTTAAAGTATCTATGTGTAGTTGATTAAATGTTTCTTGTATTTCTTTTCGTCTGCATAACCTCATGATTCTTATACTCTGTTTTTAAATTACACTTGGTCCTGTCTTTCCCTACTAATGAATTGAACTTAGTCAGTAAACCCTAAGTGAACTTTCTATTGTTGTTGCTTGGACATAATAGTCTACCTATTTCAATACAAGATTAGTATTCTTATGAAGATGTTATTCTGCCCTCAATCCCAAATAAAGTATGGTTGGTAACCTGTGATTCTGTTAAGCATCTTTAAGTATTCCCTGTTTGAATTTGTAACCTATAGTCATGCTAAGAGTCCTGATGTCTTTGATAATACCTATAGTGGTTGCTAATCATGAACATCTGTCTGAATCCTTGTTGATATTTTTTTTAGAAACGTTTCAAGCGGTATTGTCAATTTGTGCATATGCTAGTTGCAAGGCCTGAGTTAACCAATTTGTTGTTAGAGGCATTTGTATTGTTGCATATCTGAACCGTGTGTTCTTTACCTCTCCTTTGACTATGATCCTCAATGTTTAGATCTTTAGCAATAATATTATAATGTTTCTGTCTCTCTCACATATGTGTTTGGAATCTGACCTTTAGACTTACATAATTTGTGTATTATTCATTTGGTATTAGAAATGTAGTAGTAAAAATGAAATTATTTTTGTATCCTTATGTTATTCTGTTAAGAAAGAAAGTATACTTATGTGGTAAGGAGAATTATGGTAGTTAGTTTACATTGAAATGGCCTCTTTGGCACTTAAACCCATAGGGAAAAATTAGTCGCTTGTGATTAGGGGTATTTGGGGGCGGAGTGTAACTCTAGGTTGGGCTGCTCTCCCCGACACAAGCATTACCCTGGACCTTAAGACCCTTGGGTACTTTGAAGTGTCGGTGGATTCAAAGGGGGCATCGACCTTGAGTAGAACTCTCTCCTTAGCCCTTAATTCATTGACACTTGTTGTTCTTTAGGGGTTTAGTGTTTAATGACAACGAAAGATTTTTAATGTAAAGTATTTGCCATGTATAACCATCACACTAGTATAAGTTTCTCATAGTATTTGAGTGTTGATATTTTTTTATATTTTTCTCCAATCATTTATTTACGTGTTTCATACAAAATTGAACATGCATAATCTGTATCTAATGACCTTTGTTTAAACATGTACATCAGTTCGGGCAGCACTTCTGCATTTCTTTGGAAGTTTGAAGTCAGCTATAGTTGCATCTTTTACTGCTCGGCCTATTTCTTTGAGTCCCAAATACCAGATTCCAGACCTCTTTCTCTAAACTCCTTTATCGTTTACTGCTTCATTACTGTCATTTACTACCTTGTTGCACTTTGTCGCATCTTCTGTTGTTGTCTTAATCTCACATGTATACAATACTTATATATTAGATTGCATGCTTTATTTTATACCTTAAGTCATATAAAACTTAGGTAAGCCTTAAATGACTTATGATTAAAAAGAATTAGTTAGTAACCAATCTCCCATTCTCTAATTACAATTTATTTATATCATTACTATATTTTCGATCATCTTGTCGTCTCAAAGATTTTGAAGCCCAAAGCTTAGAAAAATGGCAGCCCCACTTTCAAAAAGGAAAATCAGATCTGAATCACAAGCTTTATCTTCAAAAAGGGAATCAAATTGTTTCAAAAATATGAAGTTTCGTCCCCCAAAAAGAATTTTGAAAATGGCTTTTCTTTAAGTCTAAAAGATCAAGGTACATTTAGGCCTACTCATGCTTTAGGAACAAGTGTTTAATTTAGTTTCCCTTTTCACATACTTTC
>AWOL01S0007864.1:0-13718 GCA_000715115.1 Nicotiana otophora
ACGTTGGGGTAAGTGATTCTAACCCGTATTGGTCTAATTTCCGTGAATCTATGGCTTTGTTCAGCATTTAATTAGGGATTGGAATTGGAAATTTGGGGGTTAAGGGCTTGGGAATTAGAGAGTGAACTTTGGGGGTTTTGGAGGGGCAATTGAGGTCGAATTTCGGTAAATTTGGTATGACTAGACTCGTGAGTAAATGGGCCTTCCGGTTTTTTGACTTTGGTTGGAATTCGAGACGTGGGCCCAGGGGATGCGGGTTTGAGTCAATTTCCGATTTTGACTCTAATTTGATAGTTTTCTTGTAGAATTGACCCTTTTAGCCTATATTAATCGCATTGTATTGCTTGTGGCTAGATTCGGGATGTTTGGAGGCCGAATTAAGAGGCAAGGGCATTCCGGAGTAGGACTTTTCTTGGTTTGAGGTAATAACATTTTCAAACTTGGTTCTGAGGGTTCGAGACCCCAAATTACATGCTATGTGATTGGTATTAAGGTGACGCACATGCCAAGTGACGGGCGTGCGGGCGTGCACTGTGAGAATTGTGGCCTGGTTGATTCCATGGCACTTTATAGTGACTCTATTTTATTGATATCTGTATTTTCATCTTTTGATAAAGTAATTGAGCTGTCAATCATGCTAGATATCATGTTTAGGCTTTATGTCGGTACCGTTGTGACCCCTTGTGGTCATTTCTTGTTGTCATCTCACTGATTTCATTGATATTATGTAATCAGTCATGTTCATGCATTTCATATCATATCTCCATCTCAGTTGTTGTTTATTGATACATCATATCATTGTTTCGGGCTAGTTTTCATGATATTGTGAGCCCGTCAGTGAGACTGGAGAGATTGATGACTGAGTGAGGCTTAGACCCCGATTATGAGTGATAGTTATGGGATCAGGCTGCATGCTGCAGCAGTTATACAGATTTTATGATAGCGCTTGGGCTGTAGGAGCCCCTCCGTAGTCTGTACACACCCCCAGTGAGCGCGGTTGATATTATTGAGGGATGGATGTTCCCTGGATATGGATCTTGTCCGAAGTACTTGATACTTGGAGATGGATCTTCTCCACAGGGATGGATTGGCCTTCCTCGGTACTCGGTGACTTATAGTCATTGATGTATATGTTCTGGGATGGATCTTCCCTGGGCCGTATGGGCCATATACAGTACCGAGTGGTTGAGCATTCGAGAATGTGAGCACATGAGGCTAACAACATGGTGCATCACATACAGCATGTGCATTGGCATGTAGAGATAGCAATGTTATATTCTTTACACTGTTAGGATCTGCTTCACTTTACTGTTTGAGTTACCTATTTAATTTGAAAGCATGCCTATGTTTCTATTCAGTTATTTCTATTTTTTCTGTACCGGTTGAGTTCGTCACTACCTTTCAGTCCAAAGTTTGGACTTGTTACTTACTGAGTTGGATGTACTCACGTTACTCCCTACATCTCGTGTGTAAATCCAGGTATTTTTGGTCACGGCGGCGGTTGCTGATTGCGGCTTCAGAGTTCGGAGACTACCAAGGTAGCTGCACGACGTTTGCAGGCCTTGACTCTTCTCCTCTATCACTAGTTGTATTTTCAGTTTATTTCTCTAAACACTGTAGTGGGCTGTATTCTAATTTAGATGCCCATGTACTCTGTGACACCCGAGTTTTGGGATGGATTGTATCGTATGTTAGATATTTCTATTTTCAAAAAGGCTTTCCTAAATTACTAAATTGCTTCCACCTTTATGTTTAAAGATTTTTCTGTGTTGGGATATTTAGTTGTGGCTTGCCTAATTCCACGATAGGCGGCATCACGGCGGGGTAGGTTTTGGGTCGTGACAAATGTCGTTTGTTGAGTTCGACGAAATTCTTTACTTTTCATTGCCGGTATTATAGAATAATTGTTTCGTTCTATCCTGGGAGAAATTAATCCATTAACCCCGGGTAATAGTAAAGGGATTAAGTTACTTAAGGAAACACAGTTTTCTGTTGAGCTCGAACTTTTAATTCTTCTGTTTCTATTTTTGCTGCATAAATTATTTTCGAATCTCAAATTATTAACATACAATATAAAAATGGCATTTAAAATGCTACATTGTCTCAATATCGGATAATGACTACTATAGCTCTAGCTAAGTTTCAATCTCATGAGAAAGAATTGTAATGCGTGATAGTACACTATATACTTTGACTCACACCTACATCTGCTAACGTAAAATAGTAATGTACCCTTACCTAGCAGATCCTGATGCAGCCCATGTATCATACAACAAGTCCGGAACCAACGTATGGTTCATTTAGACTAAAGAGACACAAATATGTTTTAAAACAACTGGGCACCATTTTATATATAGCACGGTGAATAACCGCGCTATATATAAAATGTGGCCCTGCCAATAAGTCATTTGCACTTAACTGGCGCACCAATAATTCATATGAGTATAGCACGTATTATGGATGTGCTATACATCAAATAATTGTACCCCTCGGGCTTGGTTTTTCCATATTTAAGGAGTTTCAGAATTTGGTAAAAATCCATACAACATCCTTCAAGTCTTTCGAAATATTTGTTCGTTAAGTTATTTTGTATTTTGTCATAATGTTCGAAGAGAGAAAAATTAGGGTTTCATTATATTGGGGGGGGAGGGAGATAGTGGTGCAAAATAACTCAGTACGGTATAGTTGTTCTCCATAGTGTCATGTTATGTTGACACATACAATGGAGTATGATAGATTGGTATCATTTTTATGTAAAAAAAAATGAGTGTGAGCAAACGTTCGGTGAATATTAAAGTAACCGGGAGATATTTGTATTATGTTACTCCGTAAGGGGTTACTTGTTATGCTCAGTTTAACATCGAAGATGATGAAACTCTGACAGATTTTTTGAGGACTCCGGATGAACACTGAAAACTTCTTGTGATAAAAATGTTAGAAATGTACGCCAAGGCTAAAAACGTTTGCAATAATGAGGTTCCACAAAGCATGGATATCCCTCAATCATCGGGTGATTATTTTGGAGCAGTTTTAGCGGAACAGGTTCCGGGTGAAAGAGTTTGGCCTAATCTAAACTTATCTCCATGGGCGAATGAGGAGTGAGTACATAATTTCTCCTCAAGTCTACATAATCCACAAGCGGAGTGATAAACTTCAGTTTTTCATTGTGTTACGATGTTTATTTTTATGTATTGAATTTGTATTAACACTCATATATTCCACAGGGGGTACCGACCAGATATGAATTTTACAAGTTATGAACCAACGGACAGTTGGAATATGCCTAGTTTTGGTGTGTTGGATCATGGTGGTCCATCTGATAGTCATCACCAACAAGATAATGTGCATCATGGGATATCAACACATTATGATTTGTAAGTAAAGTGATAAAGTTTATATGTAAATTTTGGATGAATTTGAGAAACTCATTATTTTATTGGTTGTGCAGTGAAAACAAGCAACTTGAAGGTCCTGTCCTTACTCAATTTTTCGAATACGATATATTTAATCGGGATCTGGCAGATGCGCAGAGTCAGGAAGATGATAGTGATTATGACAACAATGATGACGAGTTTGGATATGACACACCCTTCCCTGATGAGGGTGACGGTGATGAGGACGAGAATGATGAACCTAATTTGACGAGGAAGCATGGTCCACCTCCCATTAGTCCAAGAGTGTACGAGTCCCATGTTTTGTTTCATTCAAGGGATATTCTCTACCTTGATCAGTTACCAAGTATACCGGATGTCCATGCCCTCATAAGGGATCTTGACGAAATTCGGACAGCAGTGTGGGATGAATCTAGAGCAACGGTACTGTCAAAGGGCATGCTTTTTGCTGATAAAGTGTGCCTAAGCAGGGAAGTGTAAATGTATAGCATAAAAGAGTGTCGTGAGATCGTGGTTCATGAGTCAACTCCGGAAGTATACAAGGTTATTTGTCGTAGATGATTTTAAGGTTGTAATTGAATGTTGCATGCGAGAAAGTTGAAAATAAATATGTGGATTGTGGGGACGGAAGAGCTCCACATAGCTAAGCCTCTGGACTAATAATCGGGCACACCAGCTATGAGCGCGTCACTGTATGGCCTCCATAAGAACTATTAATTAAACATAGGAATCGTGAGTAAATGCAACGCATATAAAGTCAGACCAAGTAAATTTAAGTATACATATACCTGCGCGCCTTAAAACAAATCCAACAAATTCATGTAATAGGGGAGATGAGGTCGAGCCTTGAACTCGCGTCCGTAGCCTCGCCTATCAATCCACCTCCAAGCTAAAAGAAGAAACAGTGGAGGTGGAGCATCCAGAGTGATGGGTGGTAGAGGTGGCTGGAACTGTAGGAACCGCTCCCAGGCCCAAACCTAATATAGGTAGTGGACGTAAAATTTAANTGCCACATACAATGGAGTATGATATATTGGTATCGTTTTTATGTAAAAACAAAAATGAGTGTGAGAAAGCGTTCGGTAAATATTAAAGTAACCGGGAGATATTTGTATTATGTTACTCCATAAGGGGTTACTTGTTATGCTCAGTTTAACATCGAAGATGATGAAAATCTGACAGATTTTTTGAGGACTCCGGATGAACACTGGAAACTTCTTGTGATAAAAATGTTAGAAATGCACGCCAAGGCTAAAAACGTTTGCAATAATGAGGTTCCACAAAGCATGGATATCAATCATCGGGTGGTTATTTTGGTGCAGTTTTAGCCGAACAGGTTCCGGGTGAAAGAGTTTGGCCTGATCTAAACTTATCTCCACGGGCGAATGAGGAGTGAGTACATAATTTCTCCTCAAGTCTACATAATCCACAAGCGGAGTGGTAAACTTTAATTTTCCATTGTGTTACGATGTTTATTTTTATGTATTGAATTTGTATTAACACTCATATATTCCACAGGGGGTACCGACCAGATATGAATTTTACAAGTTATGAACCAACGGACAGTTGGAATATGCCTAGTTTTGGTGTGTTGGATCATGGTGGTCCATCTGATAGTCATCACCAACAGAATAATGTGCATCATGGGATATTAACACATTATGATTTGTAAGTGAAGTGATAAAGTTTATATGTAAATTTTGGATGAATTTGAGAAACTCATTATTTTATTGGTTGTGCAGTGAAAACAAGCAACTTGAAGGTCCTGTCCTTACTCAATTTCCCGAAGACGACATATTTAATCGGGATCTGGAAGATGCACAGAGTTAAGAAGATGATAGTGATTATGACAACAATATTGACGATTCTAGAGATGACACACCCTTCCTTGATGAGGGCGACAGTGAGGACGAGAATGATGAACCTGATTTGACGAGGGAGCATGCTCCACCTCCCGTTAGACCAAGAGTATACGAGTCCCATGTGTTTTTTCATTCAAGGGATGTTCCCTGCCTTGATTAGTTAGTTTCCAAGTATGCCGAATTTCCATGCCCTCACAAGCGATCTTGAAAAAATTCGGACAGCAATGTCGGATGAATCTAAAGCAACGGTGTTGTCAAAGGGCGTGCTTTTTGCTGATAAAGCACACCTAAGCAGAGCGGTGCGAATGTACAGCGTAAAAGAGTGTCGTGAGATCGTGGTTCATGAGTCATCTCAGGAAGTATACAAGGTTATTTTCCGTAGATGGTTTCAAGGTTGTAATTGGATGTTGCATGCGAGAAAGTTGAAAATAAATATGTGGATTGTGGATAAATACATAGGCACCCACAATTGTGAAATTGACACATTCAGTGGGAATCATTTTAACTTGAATGTTGGCTTGATTTCTCTTGTCTTGATTCCACACATTGAAGCGTCCATAAGGTACAAGATCAAAGATTGTATAACATCTATCCACCGGGTATATGGATGTACCATTACCAAAAGAAAGGCATTTCTCGAGCGTAATCGTGTGTTTGAAATTATTTATAGTAACTGGGATAAGTCATTTGCCGATCTACCCAGGTATATGGCTGTATTGCAACACTTTAACCCCTGGACTGTTGTTGAATAGAAGCTTGAGCGGAGTCCAAGAATACCAAAATACATATTCAGATATGTGTTATGGGCATTTAAACCAGCCATTGATGGTTTTGTGCATTGTCACCAGGTAATATTCATAGACGACACTCATATCTATGGAAAGTATGATATTAAGTTGTTGATCATCATTGTTGTAGATGTTAATGGAAGTATATTTCCCCTAGCATTTGCTATTTGTTCCAATGAAAGCCAACTGAAGTGGACATTGTTTTTGAACCACTTGAAGGAGCACGTTGTCAAACAGCGTTAAGATATTTGTCTAATATCTTATCGGCATAGCGGAATTTTAAGTTCTATACAGAATTTGTGTGCATGGCAGGAACCGTATGCCTACCACCGTTACTGTGTTAGGCACTTGAAGGTCAACTTCTAGATGTCTTATCCGAACAAGGACTTACATAATTTAATGTTGATGGCTGTAACAGATCACCAAGAGTGTAAATTCGGGATGCGAATGGAATTGATTAGGCAGGAAGATCCAAAAGCCTATCGTTGGTTGATGCGACATGAGCTTGACAAGTGGACTTTGCATGCGTATGGTGGTAGAAGATGGGAATTCTGACAACAAATATGTTAGAGTCTTTCAATGGGTTATTGAAGTCTGCACGTGGATTGCCAGTCACTTCCATGGTGCGGATGTCATTCAAGCAGATGGCAGAGAGGTTTGTTGAAAGATCTAGAGGTGCATCATTATTGATGGAAAGGGGTGTTGAATTTATGCCACAACCAATAAAACGATTTGAGAAATATAGGAAGCGAGCATAGTGGTATTCATTTTTGCACTATTGCAGCGAGCGAAATATTTTTCAAGTTGGTACTGGTCTGCATCACAACTATGGGAATAATACACACACCGTCAATGAAGCCAGAAGATTATGTTCATGTGGAAAATGGTCAATCCATCACTTGTCATGCTCACATGCCATGAAGTGCTTTCAACATACAGATTTCGTGGCAACGAGATATGTTGATAAAGAATATAGTGTTACTGCATACTTAAACATCTCTAGTGGACGGTTGTAACCAGTGGGTGCTGAGCATTATTGATCGCCGGAACCATTTAAAATGTTGTGTAACAAGGATTATGTGCGTCAACGGCAAGTGTAAAAACGAACGTGTATACGGAACCAAATTGATGTTGGTGATACCGTTTATGCGCGTAAATGTGGCATATGTTCCCAAACGGCTGTCGTAAATGTCCTTCAACTAGTTTGGGAAGCGGTGGTAATTCAGCAGCAGGTGGCAGTTCATCCAATGTACCCAATTATCAAGGATAAACGTAGTATTTTATTGGAGTAATTTTGTTGTACTAAATTTATGTAAATCTTCAGGTTGCAAAATGTATGAAATAAAATTATGTTTCCAATGTGGTTAAATCTAATTGTTATTTAGAATTAAAGATTCAATACAATAGTTTAACATACAGCCCAAGGAATAAAAAAATATTTATTCGCCACTATTGTCATTGTTTGGCACTATTGCATTGTCATTTTCTCCATATTCTTCGTCAACATCTTGTACGCACCCTTCGGGACCAAGGGCATCGTAATCTAGGCCCCAGTTGACACACATTTCTCGTATTTCATCGCCATCATCAATAAGACCGCTTGTTTGATTTCTACAATAATATGAGACTCCTACGTCTAACGTTTGTGGTAGAAACTTAGGTAGTCCCTCCCACTCGACAGCTGTTGGGAAAACAGGATACTCATTGTCTCTATGCAAGTTTTCATTTTCTAATACATCCCTGTACTGATCCTCCGTTCCTTCCAGGTAGTTAAGATCATCGATAGCATGATGAACATCAAGTGCCTTTTCCATCTTTGGGATCTCCTTCATCAAGTGCCGAATCATTTCTGGTTCAACTTTGTGTGTGTTTGTTTGGAAGGATGCAGACAGTGCTTGTGGTACAACAAGCCCATGCCAGTGACATTGTACTTCATAATCACACGGTTTTGAATAAAGGGGAACCCATTATAGTTATTCGCCCCAAATTTGCATACCTTCAGGTTTTGTAGAATGCGTTTCTCTCTCAATAAAGTGCCCTGCAACTTTTAGATCTGTGTGTATATTGATAGGCTTATTTTCCAAAGGTCACAGAATACCATACCACTTGTTATCAACCAAATCAGTATAGCAACCTAGCATATTTTTTTCAAGGTAAGGATTGGTAGTGTTTTGACGTGTTCCATTTGGATCTTTTGAA
Source organism: Nicotiana otophora (assembly GCA_000715115.1). Taxonomy (NCBI): domain Eukaryota; kingdom Viridiplantae; phylum Streptophyta; class Magnoliopsida; order Solanales; family Solanaceae; genus Nicotiana; species Nicotiana otophora. The sequence goes on from AWOL01S0007864.1 coordinate 8,242, forward strand.
CTACCTTCACCTTTTTACCTCTTCGTAAACCAATTATTAAATGTTAGTGGCATTTCTGAATTGGATGTTGTTCTGGTTCTTCAAATGGTATTTGAGTATTGATCTCTTGGTTCAACTTAAGAAGAACTAAGCTGCATGTCAACCTGTATGAACGCGAAACATAGCGCCTCACCAATATGCGCTATGTGTATTGTCATATCGAGCTGAAAAAGTTATCGGCCTAAAAACGTTGTTTGACATAAAATACTGGACCCACTTGTACTTGAAGGAATCATTATCACATGAAACATAGCGCCTCACCAATATGTGCTATGTGTCTTGTCATGTTGACCTGAAAAAGCTGTCGGCCTGAAACATTTGCTGATCTGAAAAGCTATCGTACTGAAAAAGCTGGACCCACTTGTACCCAAAGGAATCATTATCACATGAAACATAGTGCCTTACCAATATGCGCTATGTGTCTTGTCATGTCGACCTGAGAAAGTTGTCGGCCTGAAAAAGTTGCTAACCTTAAAAGCCGTCGTACTGAAAAAGCTGGACTCACTTGTATCCTAAAGAATCATTACCACGCGAAACATAGCATCTCTCCAATATGCGCTATGTGTATTGTCATGTCGACTTGAAAAATCTGTCGTACTGAAAAGAATTGGTGACCTGAAAAGTTATCGTACTGAAAAAGCTGGACCCGCTTGTACCCGAAAGAATCATTATCACGCAAAACATAGCGGCGCACTAATATGCGTTATGTAACCTAAAATCACTCTTAGCTGCCTATAAAAACATCGTGCATTGTAGTTATTATTTGCGTCGTAACAAAACAAAAACAAAAACTTTCCAATAATTATCTAATTTCGAGCATTACAACATGTTTGGACACAATCACGTACCAAGGTGTTACTGTAGCAAATGTGCGATTTTGAAGCCATATTGGTCAAATTGCAATCTAGAGCGCAGACGTTGGATGTGTAAACAAGTTGTAGGTTATTATTCTTGGAATAAATGTTTGTTAATACTTTTTATATAACATGTTAATTAATAGTCTTGTGTTATTCTTTCATTGGTAGGACGAAAAGAAATGTGGTTTTGATTAATGGTATGATGAATCCATTAATCAAGAATACTACAAATCATGTTTCTAAACATTTGAAATCTAACTGGTGAATACGAACTCAAGATCGCGAAGCTACAAGAACAACTTGCGGCATTGCAGGAAAAACTGAAAGAGGCAAAAGAAGAAAAAAATAGGTTGGAGGAAAAATTAAGTGGTTGAAGCGCATAATAATGGGCGATAGTGACTAAACAAACATATTGATGCCTTGAGTGTAGTATTTTATTTTTATGTTGTACGTGTCAAGTATTATCTTTAATTGGTAACGAATTTAAATTTTATGTTAATCTGTCATTTTTTTTGTGTTGTACTATTAAACTAATAAATATCTCAGGAAATAAAAATACATGCGCAAATTATGTAAGACATAAATAATGTTGCTATTATATATTTAATGTCATATATACAAAAAATAACAAATGTCAATGTGTTCCACATCCTGTATGCTTTAAAGTATTGGCTGGCCTGAGGTGCATCCCATCCCGCCTGGATACGCTATCAGGATCATCCTCATCATGTTTCCTCTTTATCGGAGGATGCGTTGCAGCATGATCGTCGGTAAGGTATGCAGACTCGGTAGAAGCGGTCGTCGGGCCGGCAGTAACCTACACAATAATAAGATATTTTACTATATGAAATAATAATTACTAACGTACGTGTTAGGGAAAAAATATTTAATGGTCATACTATGGTCTCAGCGGGCTCCTGAATTAGATCATCCGTCTCTGGCATCTCAGTATCACACAATGCGGCCTCCGCGACGGGAGATGTCGATGTCTTAAAAAAAAAATGCTTTACATATTACTGACTAATCAAAGAGATAGAAACAAATAGAAATAATAGTAATACAAACAAACTTGCGCCTGAGTAGCGCCACAACGCTCTATCGGAACATCAAGGTGCAGTAGAGTAGATGGAGTATATGCTAGATCCTCAGCATCCCTCGATGATGAGTCATAACTCAGTCATCGCCCACTATGCACGTCTCGTGTTAGACGATCATCGGCAACCGTCGATGGCTGTGGGAGATCAGGAAAATACTGATCTCACTCTTGTCGCGTAATGGACTTGCACGCGATCAACAATGAAGCTGACGGGGTCAACTGCGAAGTCCATGGCGACAGCTGAAGGCTAAATGACGGCACATCCTAAGGAGCATCGTGTGGCTCAGGGGTGGTCACCGGGCTGATCATCTCTAATATCCTCCACGAGTGCCTCAACGTCCCCTTGCTGGGGACCCCGTCCTCACCGACCACCACGACCTCGTGGGACACTCCTTCCTCTCTGGCCATGCCTACCACGTCTACCACGTTCAGGCTCCACTGGTGGCCCATGATGGTACTCCTCTGGAGGCATATAAGCAGCCTTGTATCCTAATCGCTCATCATCTCGGGCACGCCTCAATGTTTGGGCAGCCAGATCTGTAACCTACCGGCCATACTCGTGCAAAGTTGTCGCTCCCTCACTGGTATGTTGCAGCATCTGCAGTCCCAACTAGTAGAACTGATGTAAGCCAATACCTGCATAACATGTCAAATATTAATTACGGAAGGATAATTTAACGTTATAAGTAAGTATAACAAATAACATACCAGTGCCTCATGCCTCCCGGCATATGGAATGTACCGACCACCAGCACGATAAACGGGATTCCCGACGAGAAGTCGAGTAACACTGCGATACCAGCCCATATACTCATGCTCGCCATCCGTACGCTTAGGTAGAGGGGGTGGCGGAATTAGGTCATACCTCTGGTCCCAAATCTCAATCTGGGCATATAGCCAGTCCAAGTGTGTTTGGTCAACTCTAGAATGATCATCTCATCGATAATGTGTCCTAAGCCAAGCGGGCGGAATAGGTACAAGCTGTGGTCAACCAAACTGGCGAAGTACTTGCTCAGTGGCATGATGCTCAACAATATCGAGATATATTAGTAGGACAGAAGAGATCCACATAGCTCGGTCGCCGGAGCAATAATCGGGTAAACTAGCTATGAGTGCGTCGTTGTATAGCCTCCATAAGAACTATTAATCAAACACAGGAATCGTGAGTAAACGCAACACATATAAATCCAGGCCAAGTAAACTTAAGAATACATGTACCTGCATGCCTTCAAGCAAATCCAACGAAACCCTATAATAGGGGAGATGATGTCGAGCCTCGACCTCGCGGTAAAAATCTAATATACTCGCAAGAACCGCTCCGAGGCCCAAACCTAATATAGATTGTGGACGTAAAATTTAAGGTATTTTTTTACTATGTATGTTATAATCATGAAAAGAATTGACTATGTTTTCACTTGCAGCAGCGGTAAAAATCCAGCAACGTCTCTCTGGGTACCCATGCACGCCCGACATATCTGCCTATACAGGTAACCTAGAACGACTGCACTACCCCAACTATAACCAGATAAATCATCTAGCCTCTCAAAATGATGTAGAAATTTCAAGCTGACTAGGTTTCCCGAAGTGTTCGGGAACAGTGCACCACCAAAACATGAGCAACAACAACAATCTCGTGTGTCGGTCGATAACCTCCGGTGGTGAATCATCTGTAATCTCCGCATCCATCGCCTCTAGATGATGTTGGACGGGCGTCAGCTACAAATGACTGGCCCCACTCAATGCAGTCTCCTCCGCTGGTTGGAATCCGGTGAGCCGCTACAACATATGTAGTTAATGCAATCCCCTATAGTCTCTAAGAGCATGCGAGTAAGCTACAGGCAATCCATCAACCGTCAGCCCAAAAAGAACCTCCACGTCCTCAAGCATGATGGTAGTCTCACCGATGGGTAGATAAAACGTGTGCGTCTTCGGTCTCCACCGCTCTACCATAGTCGTGATCAATGCCCAGTCGAACTGCAACCGGCCGATCTCTTTGATCTTGTAGAAACTCATATCCTAAAGGCGTCTAATTATACGGGGATGGAGTGGGTGGTCCCTAATGAACTCCCACATATCGTCTATACGTCTGGGGCAGAACGTCTGGGGTTACCTATGGTTGGCCTGTAGCAACAGTAGCTCTAGAGATGTAGGTCCGGGATGCACATGGGAACCTCCATGACAATGTCTGTAAATTGAACAATATTAATTAAAGTAATTTTTTTTTAATTGCTTAACATCTTTAAATATAATGCAATATCTTTTAGATTAATATTTAATCGATATTTTACTATATTGTTACTTAGGTTGATATATTTTCTATATTATAATTTTATATGTTAATTTATTATTTAATATGGTAGTTTATTATTTTATATTTTACATTAATTATTTTATATGTTAGTTTATTATTTATATGTTAGTTTATTATTTATATGTTAGTTTATTAATTTAGATGTTTGTTTATTATTTTATATGTTTATTTACTGTTTTATATGTTTATTTCTTATTTTATATGTTTGTTTATCATTTTATATAATACTTTATTATTTTATATGTTAGTTTATTATTTTATATGTTAGTTTATTACTTTCTATATTTGTTTCTTATTTTATATATTTGTTTCTTACTCACCTATTTTTGGGTATAATAGAATTAAATAATTAATTTTCATAACTATACGTGATATAATTAATAAGTACTCATATAAAAATACTTAGTTCGACAAATATTGTTGTTTTTTATGTTATTTTCTTACATTTGTTGATTAAAATTCGAGAAAGTTTGTTTTTGAACTATCATCTTTTCAGATATTTTTGGGGTTAATAGATAATTAAATGATTAATTTTAACAACTACCAAGATACTAAGCTAAAGGGCACTATATTACAATTACGAGCACTACATTAAAATTACGGGCACAACATAACACTAAAATGCACTAAACAACAATAAAGTTACATATTAATATATGTACAACAATAAAATTTGGATAACAAATAACTACACGATAAATAATCTAATCCGGATAAAAACAAAAAATTAATTTAATCACAAAACAATCACGAAAATACATATACCACATTAAAATATAACTAATAAATATTTTGTATAACATCTAATAACATTAATTATTCATAAAATAATAATTTCTCTATTTTACTAATTATTTAGCACAAAAATAATCTAATCCAAATAAAAAACGGCAAATTAATGAAATCACAAAACAATCACAAAAAAACATAGATCACAATAAAAAATAACTAATAAGTATTTTTTATACATGAGTTTTGACAAAAAATAAGTCGGAATACCTCGATTTACAATTCGTTGAAAGGTGAAGATTTGAGCAAATCACTATACGATAACGCCTTAGATTCATTGTTAGCTTGCTACAATACGGACAAGATACGTTTTTTGTGGGACGGGTGAGCTCCACTGAGATTTTTTCCTGTAAAAATGGAGTGGGGGGCCGATTCTTTTGGGTTT
>AWOL01S0007866.1:0-23325 GCA_000715115.1 Nicotiana otophora
TGGCCCGTTCACAACCTGGTTCGACCCGGTACTGTAGGGGCTGGGGACGGGATGGGGAGGGTTGGGCGGGGGCCGGGCTAGAACGAATACATTTTGGTAACCGGTGCACCGGAACCCGGTTACTCGTTACCGGGTTTTTACCGGGCTACAACCCGGTTATCGTTATAATTTTTTTTTAAAAATTTCTAGACCGTTGCCAATGGTCAAATTCCAAAATGACCGTTGGGCAACGACCATTTGTTGCAAAAAATGGCCATTTCGGCCTAACCCCTTAAGAAAATAGCCACCCATCCCCTAATAATTGATAAATTATAATTTTAACCTTTTAAAACTATAAATAGCACCCATTCTTCTTCATTTTTTCTCACAATTTACTCTCTTACTACTCTAATTCTCTCTCAATTCTCTCTTGATAATATTGATTATTGTTCTTAAATTCTCAACTACTTATTATTTCAAGTTTTATCAAATATTTACTTTAGTCACTACAAAATTATAATTATCAAATATCAAGTTCAAGTGAAGTGTGGTCGATCAATTGAAGTTTGATATCAAATTTAGTGCGGCATCCGGAATTCCGGTACTCTCGTTCCATCTCTTTCTATTCTTTGGTGTATATTTTTATTTTATTATTTAGAATTATTAATTTAATTTCTTAATTTAATTGACATAATGGATATATTTAGAGCAGCCAAAAAAGCGTGCACTAGTAGGAGTGGTAGTAGTAAGAAAATTTCTAAAAAATCAAGAGATGGTGCTGGTTTTTCTAGTAATTTAAATGTAGATTATGAGCGGCTTCAAGAAAATTATGGTATAGATGATGATTTAGATGATATTCAATCACCTGATAAACTTGAAACACCACCAGCTATACCTGGTAGCCAAACTCAAAATATTAGGAGTGGAAGCCGTGGTAATACAAGTAGGCCTTCCCTCCCTATTAAGAGGAATCAGAGATTAAGAAGTAAGTGTTGGAATGTTTTTGAAAAACTAGAAGAAGATAAACATTGTGTAAGATGTCAAATTTGTAAGGAAGTTTATAAACATGAGACCGGAGGTAAGGGAGGGGGAACGAGGCAACTTCGTAGGCACATGGTAGATAACCACCCTATTGCACGGGGTGCTGATGAAGAAGGTTGTCAACAAAAAATTGAACCTGCGTACTGGCGGTTTAATGGGTAAATACGATATAGTGAAAGATCGGGAAGAATTAGCCAAATGATTGTTTTAGGTTGTTTACCTTTTAGTTTTGCTGCTTCACCATATCTTGTTACTTATATTCAAAGAATTTATAACCCTTTGTTTAAAAGTATTCCTAGAAGTACTTGTAGAGTTGATATCTTTAGGCTTTTTGGACAATATCAGACATATATCTGTTATTTGTTCGCCAGTCTTTCTTGTAGAGTTTCTCTTACGTCTGATATTGGTTGTGCTGTAAATGAAAATGATTAGTTGAATGTTACATACCATTGGATAAATGATAATTTTTGTATGTAAAAATGTATTATTGCTTTTAAATATGATGAAGATCAAAATCATACTGGTGCATTTATAAGTAATACTATCCATGAAGTTGCTATATTTTATAATCTTGCAGAAAAAGTTTTGTATATGTCATTTGATAATGCTTCTAACAACAATGCTGCTATTACAATATTAAAATTGCATCTACACCCACCACTTCCTGAAATATTTCATGTTAAATGTGCATGTCATATTTATAATTTAATTGTGAAGAGTGACCTTGAATTATTTAGAGATGAGATCACTTTAGTTAGAAGAGCTATTGGTGTAATGACCCGATCGGTCATTTTGAGCTCTAGCGCATCGTTCAGCGGTTTGAGGCCCAAAGCAGCTTCACTCCAGGTATTATGACTTGTACGCATGGTCGGAATTTAATTTTGAGAAGTTCGGAGGTGATTTAGAAAGAAAAATCTAATTTCGGAAGCCTTAAGTTGGAGAAATTTGACTAAAGTGTGATTTTTAAGTGAACGATCTCGGAATCGGGATTTGAAGGTTTCGACAGGTGCGTAGGGTGATTTTGGACTTGGGCGTATGTCCGGATCGGGTTTTAGAGGACCCGGGAGCGTTTCAGCGCCTATTATGGAAGTTGGCATTTTGAAAGAATTTTATAAGTTTGAGTTTAAGTGCATTTCAATGTTATCAATGTCCGTTTGGGATTCCGAGCCTGGGAATAGCTCCGTATGGTGATTCTGGTATTGGGAGCGCGCCCGGATGTGGATTTGGAGATCCGTAGGCCATTTGGTGAAAGTTGAAATTTGGATGATTTTTGAGAAGTTTGACCGGGAGTGGACTTTTGATATCGGGGTCGATTCCGATTCTGGAAGTTGGAATAGGTCCGTAATGCCATTTATGACTTGTGTGAAAAATTTGAGGTCAATCGGATGTGATTTGATATGTTTCGACATCGATTGTAGGAGTTTGAAGTTCTAAAGTTCATTAAGTTTGAATTTAAGGGTGATTCATTGTTTCGATGTTGTTGGATGTGATTTAAAGGCTCGACTAAGCTCGTAATGTGTTATGGGACGTGTTGGTATAATTGGTTGAGGTTCCGAGGGCCTAAAGTGGATTTCGGATGGTTGGCGGATCGAGTTTGGACTTGGAAGGAAAACTGAAGCATCTGTCTTCTGGTGTAACCGCACCTGCGATGTTTTGGCCGTAGGCGCGGAGCAGCAAAAGCGGCCAAGAGGGTCGCTGGAGCTGTTCTGGCTGGGACCGCAGATGTGGTCGAGTTCCGCAGAAGCGGGACCGCACTTGCGCACGTGGAGCCGCAAAAGCAAAGGCGTAGAAGTGCGTATGGGGCCGCAGATGCAGAGTTGAGGGGCTTGAAGGAGGACCTCCGAAATGATATTTCGGTCGCACCTGCGGGACCGCAAAAGCTGTCAAGTGACCGCTTGTGTGAGAGGTCGCTGGGCAGTGTGCTCTTTTAAGAGCGGGTTTTGGCTCATTTTTATCTCATTTCCTCCATGGGAGCCGACCTAGGAGCGATTGTGGAGTACTATTTTCACCATCAATCATGAGGTAAGTGATTTATACTATTTGTGAGTTAAATACAAGGTTTATACATGGAGTTAGACATGAAAATTTGTAGAAATTTGGGATTTCGAAGAAAAACCTAAAAATTGGTATTTTAGGATTTTGACCACGAATTTGGGCATGGAGTTGAGAATAAATCATATCTTTGAGTACGTAATATTATGGGTAATATTTATCTTCAAACATTTTTGGAATCCGGGCACGTGGGCCCGAGGGTTGCTTTATCGATTTTTCGAGCGGAGTTGGAAATTGTTATAAATTGATTAATTATGAGTATTAGAGTATATTTTGATTGGGTTGCATCTTATTTGACTAGTTTTGGAGCGACGGATATCGGTTTGAGGTGTTAGAGAGGCTTATTAAGCCGGTTATGGAATTTCAGAGCAAGGTAAGTCTCCTGTTTAACTCTGTGAGGGGAAAATTACCCCTAGGTGTTGTATATTGATGTGTACTACTTGTTGTGGGGGCTACGTACGTGCGAGGTGATGAGAGCCCGTACGTAGCTACATTCATGTTATTGTCCGGGTAGGCTTAGGTTCACATCATGCTATAGCTGTACTATCTGAGTAGTCTCCCGCCTATTAAATTCCTCTATTTTACATTACTGCTTGAGACTAGACTTGCTATTGTAGAGACTTCACGAGTTCATGATTAGTCGCCGAATAATTTTACTCCTCTTATGGCATGTTTCCGTGGTATATATGTTTCATTGAAAGGTTTTTGTTACAGAAATTACAACTCACACGTTTATTCGTGAGTGGGGTCAAGTACCCGTCAAAGCTTCTTATTCTAATGGGTTCAGGTCATTCGCCTCGGTAGGATTTATGTACCATACTCTTGTGGGATTGGGCCGTTCGCCTCGGCAAGATTTATGTACCACACTCTCATGGGAGTGGGCCGTTCGCCTCGGTAGTTTAATAGATTTATTTATGGTTTGGACCGTTAGACCCTCGGCAGTGCACAGTTTAAAGTTTTATGTTGGGTCGGGCCGTACGCCTCAACATTTCCTATATCATATCCTTATAGATTTGTGCGTAATATTTGGCAAGAAGCCAGTGTATCTGTGAGTTTTCCTGATTTGAGTTATGACGATCTATCTGATGAGATCCACTATATATATATATATATATATATATGCGCTCCGGTTAAGGAGGGAATTTCAGATGGAGATATATTCGTGCGTAATATTTGGCAAGAAGCCAGTGTATATGTGAGTTTTTCCGATTTGAGTTATGACGATCTATCTGATGAGGTCCACTATATATATATATATGCGCGCTCCGGTTAAGGAGGGAATTTCAAATGGAGATAGATTCGTGCGTAATATTTGGCAAGAAGCTAGTGTATTTGTGAGTTTTTTCGATTTGAGTTATGACGATCTATCTGATGAGATCCACTATATATATATGCGCTCCGGTTAAGGAGGGAATTTCAAATGGAGATAGATTCGTGCGTAATATTTGGCAAGAAGCTAGTGTATTTGTGAGTTTTTTCGATTTGAGTTATGACGATCTATCTGATGAGATCCACTATATATATATGCGCTCCGGTTAAGGAGGGAATTTCAAATGGAGATAGATTCGTGCGTAATATTTGGCAAGAAGCTAGTGTATTTGTGAGTTTTTTCGATTTGAGTTATGACGATCTATCTGATGAGATCCACTATATATATATGCGCTCCGGTTAAGGAGGGAATTTCAAATGGAGATAGATTCGTGCGTAATATTTGGCAAGAAGCTAGTGTATTTGTGAGTTTTTTCGATTTGAGTTATGACGATCTATCTGATGAGATCCACTATATATATATGCGCTCCGGTTAAGGAGGGAATTTCAAATGGAGATAGATTCGTGCGTAATATTTGGCAAGAAGCTAGTGTATTTGTGAGTTTTTTCGATTTGAGTTATGACGATCTATCTGATGAGATCCACTATATATATATGCGCTCCGGTTAAGGAGGGAATTTCAAATGGAGATAGATTCGTGCGTAATATTTGGCAAGAAGCTAGTGTATTTGTGAGTTTTTTCGATTTGAGTTATGACGATCTATCTGATGAGATCCACTATATATATATGCGCTCCGGTTAAGGAGGGAATTTCAAATGGAGATAGATTCGTGCGTAATATTTGGCAAGAAGCTAGTGTATTTGTGAGTTTTTTCGATTTGAGTTATGACGATCTATCTGATGAGATCCACTATATATATATGCGCTCCGGTTAAGGAGGGAATTTCAAATGGAGATAGATTCGTGCGTAATATTTGGCAAGAAGCTAGTGTATTTGTGAGTTTTTTCGATTTGAGTTATGACGATCTATCTGATGAGATCCACTATATATATATGCGCTCCGGTTAAGGAGGGAATTTCAAATGGAGATAGATTCGTGCGTAATATTTGGCAAGAAGCTAGTGTATTTGTGAGTTTTTTCGATTTGAGTTATGACGATCTATCTGATGAGATCCACTATATATATATGCGCTCCGGTTAAGGAGGGAATTTCAAATGGAGATAGATTCGTGCGTAATATTTGGCAAGAAGCTAGTGTATTTGTGAGTTTTTTCGATTTGAGTTATGACGATCTATCTGATGAGATCCACTATATATATATGCGCTCCGGTTAAGGAGGGAATTTCAAATGGAGATAGATTCGTGCGTAATATTTGGCAAGAAGCTAGTGTATTTGTGAGTTTTTTCGATTTGAGTTATGACGATCTATCTGATGAGATCCACTATATATATATGCGCTCCGGTTAAGGAGGGAATTTCAAATGGAGATAGATTCGTGCGTAATATTTGGCAAGAAGCTAGTGTATTTGTGAGTTTTTTCGATTTGAGTTATGACGATCTATCTGATGAGATCCACTATATATATATGCGCTCCGGTTAAGGAGGGAATTTCAAATGGAGATAGATTCGTGCGTAATATTTGGCAAGAAGCTAGTGTATTTGTGAGTTTTTTCGATTTGAGTTATGACGATCTATCTGATGAGATCCACTATATATATATGCGCTCCGGTTAAGGAGGGAATTTCAAATGGAGATAGATTCGTGCGTAATATTTGGCAAGAAGCTAGTGTATTTGTGAGTTTTTTCGATTTGAGTTATGACGATCTATCTGATGAGATCCACTATATATATATGCGCTCCGGTTAAGGAGGGAATTTCAAATGGAGATAGATTCGTGCGTAATATTTGGCAAGAAGCTAGTGTATTTGTGAGTTTTTTCGATTTGAGTTATGACGATCTATCTGATGAGATCCACTATATATATATGCGCTCCGGTTAAGGAGGGAATTTCAAATGGAGATAGATTCGTGCGTAATATTTGGCAAGAAGCTAGTGTATTTGTGAGTTTTTTCGATTTGAGTTATGACGATCTATCTGATGAGATCCACTATATATATATGCGCTCCGGTTAAGGAGGGAATTTCAAATGGAGATAGATTCGTGCGTAATATTTGGCAAGAAGCTAGTGTATTTGTGAGTTTTTTCGATTTGAGTTATGACGATCTATCTGATGAGATCCACTATATATATATGCGCTCCGGTTAAGGAGGGAATTTCAAATGGAGATAGATTCGTGCGTAATATTTGGCAAGAAGCTAGTGTATTTGTGAGTTTTTTCGATTTGAGTTATGACGATCTATCTGATGAGATCCACTATATATATATGCGCTCCGGTTAAGGAGGGAATTTCAAATGGAGATAGATTCGTGCGTAATATTTGGCAAGAAGCTAGTGTATTTGTGAGTTTTTTCGATTTGAGTTATGACGATCTATCTGATGAGATCCACTATATATATATATATATATATATATATACATATATATGCTCCGATGAAGGAGGGAATTTCAAATGGAGAGCTTATATATGTATATATGCTCCGGTTAAGGAGGGAATTTCAAATGGAGAGCTTGAGTTCCTCATATTTGTTTACCTCATTTATTTACTCTACCTCATATTTACTTATCTCTTTACTATACCTGATGTTATTGTACCACTAGTGAGTGTCTATGTCGACCCCTTGTCACTACTCTTCCGGAGTTAGGCAAGATACTTACTGGGTACACGTTGATTACATACTCATGCTATACTTGCTGCACACTTTTGTGTAGGTACATATGTGACTAGTGGCTTTGTGAAAGCAGAGGCGTGTATCCATGTGGGGACTTATATGAGTTGCATTCCACATTACGACCCGCAACCGGCAGAGTCTCCTTTAGAGTATTTATATTTCTCCTGTCCAAATTGTTATTCCGGACAGATGCTGTATTTTATTTTATATTCCTAGTTGATGCTCATGCACTTGTGACACCGGGCTTTGGGGTGATTATGAGTTGTTCTGTATTGAAGTTGTAAAAAAAGAATATTACCGTTTACTCTGTAAATTCCATCTTTTACTATTTAAATGAAGGAAATATGATTTTAAAAATATTAAAATGAGAACCAATTTAGATAATTATTTTTGGCTTGCCTGACAGCGGTGAGCGAGTCTAGTAGAGTCTTGCGGATCGGTATAGAGACGTGTGTACTTATCTTCGAGAGGCTACCGAGCTGATAGGAGCACTTCCCTTCTTCATTCCTCATCGTGCAATATTATTCCTTTGAGGCTTATTCCTTCATTTCCTTCCTATTCAATCTTACACAACGTGAAGCGCTTGTTATAAATTTGGAATCGAGAAATTTTAATGGCACTACTGATGTAGAGAAGGATGTTTCTCCCTGCGTATTCGAGTGGGCTAATGTCGTCGCCTTGTGGAAAGATGTTCTGTCATCTTAGCTCAGTAGCTATATTTCTGATGGTTTTGAGGATATGCACCAATTGCTATGATATTCATGAGTTGTTATCGCACAATATTAAAAAAATGGTAGGATACTTCGTAGGGGAAGCGGATGAATTGAAATGAGGTTTTTCTCAATGCGTGATTCAGAGGTTCAATGTTTTATTTCCAGCGGAGGGAAATGCAATCAGACTAAGAATATTCAGGTTGGATTGATGGGGTAACGAGACTTGGCATTTTCAAGTATGGTGGAATCTTCATTCGAGATGTGGTGTCGTCGTCCTTGATTGAATGTGTTAAGTTTGCCGATGTTATGGCCTTCTTCAAATCGCCTTTGGGGCAGAGTATTGTGAATGGTGCCGGGGAAGCGACTGTCAGATGTAGCCGTGTGCTGTGGTTCAGAATTTAGTCGGTAATCCTAATGTTGATGGATCAAGGAACATGATCTACAGGGAGGTTTAGAGTTGGCGTCAATCTGTTGGTTCAGGTGCTACATAGATGAATTTTGAGTTAAGTCAACAACTGGGCAACGAAGGATGAGGAAGGACAAGTGGGAAGTGTCTTGCGATGGTTGAATTGTTAGGAGGTCAAGTGTGAAAAGTAGAAGTCGAGGAGTCTCTTAAAGGAGAGGGTATGACCAAAATGGGAGAGTGGCAGAGTAGCATATGGGTTCTATGGTAGGATAGCCACACGCCTTGAGGGGAGCTTAGAGCATTTTGGGAATCGTGATGGGCACTGACTAGGACCATGGATTTTATTTGGATGCAACATGACTTCGAGTTTGGAATGCGTTGTTGGACTTTTAGCTGATGTCAATGGGGAAGAAGGAACCTTGGGGGGTCCCAGGGTTATGTAATTCTAGCTTCAACCTAAGTGGGAGAACCCCACTATCTATGATTGGATTGTGTAGTTGTCAACTTGTGCGGTTTCTGGTTATCGATGTATTTGTGGGTTATTACGACTAAGAAAAGAAAACATCAGTGGTAATTTGAGCAAAGTATTTGAGGAATGTGTGCTATATTTGGCCTTATCGGTTCATGTTTAGGTTTTGGGAAGACTTAGAGTTTATGCTTCGTGTGGGTGTGATGTATAAGAAGAGGAATTCAACTGATTGCTTCTTTGAGATGGTGTTCATGCGCTAGCAGGGCCTTGGAATTTGATTATATTCGGGGACAAGTCAGTGTGGGTGACTCTCAACAATGGTCCTAGTAGGTTCAAAATTAAAGCGTGGTACCTAAGGATTTCGAGCTTTTGCAGTGGATTATGAAAGGGGCCGGGAGTGTTCTACGTTATCTTCAGTATGCGGTGTAGCATTGGAGGAATGGGGGAAAGTAACTTCAGATTCATAGAGGAATTATCAGAATGGGTGTACCAGTTGAAGATGCGAATATGCACACGAGGAGGGTATGAGATGGTTCGTGGGTTTAGAGACAACATGGTCTCGTGAAATAAGGTCACTCAGGATGAGGGCGGATTTGGGTTCGTTATGTTTTGAATGGAACCATTATTATTCCTAAGGCAAATCCAGGGTAAATTAGAAGAAGTCAGATCAGTTAGAAATGGTTGAATGGCATGATGTGGCAATGATCAGTTCTTTCAGCATGTTAAGTTTTTACAGAAGGTTGTGGCGGTCAGTGCGAGTCTTGACGGCCGCCGTAATTTGATTTATTTGGAGGTATTCAGTTATTATGGCGGGAGGAGAGACTCCATGAGTTGTGATTCGCCAGGAGTTTATGAGTTTCTACACAACTCTTCTGTCGTGGCAGTATTGCGAGTGCTGAAATGAGACTTATATGCTTCATAAGGTATGTTGTGGGCATCAGATTGGTGGAATTTTGACAATTGTTATCAGAGGATGTTATTGTGGTCATGTGAATAATGCGGTGCAGAGTGTGAATTCAGTGAGAGTATACAATCATGTATTGGTACATCCTGTAGTGATTGAAACGGTGTTCGTATGTTGGAAGCAGGCCTAGTAGAGAATTTCTGACGTTGGAATTTGGCTCTAAGGCTTATTTGCCTAAATAAAGGGGAAGATCTTCAGATTTGCTCGAGATAATGCGCTCAGCTGGATTTTGGTGGCACGAATAGGTGCACGAGTTGTTGAACAGTGATTTCGGATTACTCCAGAGCAGTTCTTAGCACGTTGGAGGACGAACATATGTTTAAGTGGGAGAGAATGCAATGACCCGACCGGTCATTTTGAGCTCTAGCGCGTCGTTCAATGGTTTTAGGCCCTGAGCAGCTTCACTCCAGGTATTATGACTTGTACGCATGGTCGGAATTTAATTTCGAGAAGTTCGGAGATGATTTAGAAATAAAATTCTAATTTCGGAAGCCTTAAGTTGGAGGAATTTGACTAACGTATGATTTTTGAATGAACGATCTCGGAATCGGGATTTGAAGGTTCCGACAGGTTCGTAGGATGATTTTGGACTTAGGCGTATGTCTGGATCGGGTTTTGGAGGACCCGGGAGCGTTTCGACGCCTATTATGGAAGTTGACATTTTGGAAGAATTTCATAAGTTTGAGTTGAAATGCATTTCAATGTTATCAATGTCCGTTTGAGATTCCGAGCCTGGGAATAGCTCCGTATGGTGATTCTGGTATTGGGAGCGCGTCCGGATGTGGATTTGGAGGTCCGTAGGTCATTTGGCGAAAGTTAAATTTTGGATGATTTTTGAGAAGTTTGACCGAAAGTGGACTTTTGATATCGGGGTCGAATTCCGATTCCGTAAATTGGAATAGGTCCGTAATGCCAATTATGACTTGTGTGAACAATATGAGGTCAATCGGACGTGATTTGATAGGTTTCAGCATCGATTGTAGGAGTTTGAAGTTCTAAAGTTCATTAAGTTTGAATTTGAGGGTGATTCATTGTTTCGATTTTGTTGGATGTGATTTAAAGGCTTGACTAAGCTCGTAATGTGTTATGGGACGTGTTGGTATAATTGGTTGAGGTCCTGAGGACCTCGGGTGAATTCCGGATGGTTGATGGATCGAGTTTGAACTTGGAAGGAAAGCTGAAGCATCTATCTTCTGGTGTAACCGCACCTGGGAGGTTTAGGCCGCAGGTGCGGAGCCGCAGAAGTGGCCAAGAGGGTCACAAAAGCGGTTCTGGCTGGGGAAGGCTGGTGCGGTCGAGTTCCGTAGAAGTGGGACCGCATCTGCACACTTGGAGCCGCCGCAGCGAAGGCGTAGAAGCGCGTATGGGGTCGTAGATGCGGAGTTGAGGGGCCTGAAGGTGGACCGCAGAAGCGGTATTTTGGCTGCACCTGCGGGACCGTAGAAGCAGTCAAGTGACCGCAGGTGCGAGAGATCGCTGGGCAGTGTGCTCTTTTAAGAGCGGGTTTGGGCTCATTTTTATCTCATTTCCTCCATGAGAGCCGATCTCGATTTTGGAGCACTATGTTCACCATCAATCATGAGATAAGTGATTTCTATTAGTTGTGAGTTAAATACAAGGTTTATACATGGATTTAGACATGAAAATTTGTAGAAATTTGGAATTTCGAAGAAAAATCTAGAAACTGGTATTTTTGGAGTTTGACCACGAATTTGGGCATGGAGTTGAGAATAAATCATATCTTTGAGTTCGTAAGGTTATGGGAAACTTTTATCTTTGAAGATTTTCGGAATCCGGACACGTGGGCCCGAGGGTTGCTCTATAGATTTTTCGAGCGGAGTTGAAAATTATTATAAATTGATTAATTATGAGTATTAGAGTATATTTTGATTGGGTTGCATCTTATTTGACTAGTTTTGGAGCGACGAACATCGGTTTGAGGTGTTAGAGAGGCTTTGGAGCCGATTATGGAATTTCGGAGCAAATTAAGTCTCCTGTCTAACTCTGTGAGGGGGAAATTACCCCTAGGTGTTGTATATTGATGTGTGCTACTTGTTGTGGGGGGCTACGTATGCGCAAGGTGACGAGAGCCCGTACGTAGCTGCATTCATGTTATTGTCCGGATAGGCTTAAGTTCACATCATGCTATAGCTGTACTATCTGTCCAGTCTATCGCCTACTAAATTCCTCTGTTTTACATTACTGGTTGAGACTAGACTTGCTATTGTAGAGACTTCACGAGTTCATGATTAGTCGCCGAATAATTTTACTCCTCTTACGGCATGTTTCCGTGGTATATATATTTCATTAAAAGATTTTTGTTAAAGAAATTACAATTCACACGTTTATTCGTGAGTGGCATCAATTACCCGTCAAAGCTTCTTATTCTAATGGGATCGGGTCGTTCGCCTCGGCAGGATTTATGTACCACACTCTTATGAGATCGGGCCGTTCGCCTCGGCCGGATTTATGTACCACACTCTCATGGGAGCGGGCCGTTCGCCTCAATAGTTTAATAGATGTATTTATGGTTCGGGCCGTTTGACCCTCGACAATGCACAGTTTAAATTCTTATGTTGGATCGAGTCGTACGCCTCAGCATTTCCTATATCATATCCTTTTAAATTCGTGCGTAATATTTGGCAAGAAACCAGTGTATCTGTGAGTTTTACCGATTTGAGTTATGACGATCTATCCGATGAGATCCACTATATGTGTGTATATATATATATATATTCTCCGTTTAAGGAGGGAATTTCAAATGGAGAGCTTGAGTTCCTCGTAAAGAGGGGGGATTTGTACCACGTGATTTATTACTTGTTTACCTCATTTATTTACTCTGCCTCATATTTACTTATCTCTTTACTGTACCTGATGTTATGGGACCACTAGTGAGTGTCTATGTCGACCCCTCGTCACTACTCTTCTGGGGTTAGGCTAGATACTTACTGGGTACAAGTTGATTGCGTACTCATGCTATACTTGCTTCACATTTTTGTGCAGGTACATATGTGACTAGTGGCCTTGTGAGAGCAGAGGCGTGTATGCATGCAGGGACTTACGTGAGCTGCATTCCACATTACGACCCACAGCCGGCAGAGTCACCTTCAGAGTATTTATATTTCTTCTGTCCAAAGTTATATTCCGGACATATGCTGTATTTTATTTTACATTCCTAGTTGATGCTCATGCACTTGTGACACCGGGTTTTGGGGTGGTTATGAGTTGTTCTGTATTGAAATTGTAAAAAAAAAAAATATTACCGCTTACTCTGTAAATTTCATCTTTTACTATTTAAATGAAGAAAATATGATTTTAGAAATATTAAAATGAGAACCAAATTAGATAATTATTTTTGGCTTGCCTGACAGCGGTGTCCGACGCCATCACGACCTTTAATGGATTTTGGGTTGTGATAGTTAGTGTAATTCAAGGAAATAATAGAAGTGCCAGATTAAATGCATTTAAGGAAAAATGTGTACAATATGGACTAAAACCAAGACTCATGCCAGAAGAAATAGTTACTAGGTGAAATTATATTTATTTATTCTTAAGATGTTGTTATAAATATAAAATGCTTATAATTGAAGTTGCTAATTCGCATTATACCGATCTTAGCCGTTTGTTAACATCTAGAACTTGGGATGTCATTGAAGATGTTGTAAAATTTTACAAAGATTTTATGTGGCTACACTTGAGTTTTCTGGAGCTTATTATCCTACTATTGCAAATGGTTTAGTTCATATT
Source organism: Nicotiana otophora (assembly GCA_000715115.1). Lineage (NCBI taxonomy): Eukaryota > Viridiplantae > Streptophyta > Magnoliopsida > Solanales > Solanaceae > Nicotiana > Nicotiana otophora. Next base: position 13,430 of record AWOL01S0007866.1, read on the forward strand.
GCTGAAATTTCTCTTTTACTCCATAATTTGAAGAAGAAAGAAGGATATACTTTTGTTGTTGAATCTATGCTAGCTAAATTTTAAAAATATTTCTACCCAATTCCCCCTATTTACCTAATTGGTGCTATTTTAAATCCTTCTATCAAAATGACCACTTGTTGCCAATTAATCACTGCTTTATATGTTTATATGGATATTGGACCAACTGAAACTCCTGATATTGACACTTGTATTTCTGATCTACACAAACATTTACAAACTTTATATAATTATTATGCTAACATTGTTGATGTTTCTGCTGCTGTAGATGCAAATATTCCTTCAAGTGCAGTTTCAACATCTGGGACCGGTGCTTTGGAGGATAATGATGGTGTTGAAGATTATTTGATTTAGTCTACACTAGGAGAGCATCAACAAACCAGTAGCAGGAATATTGATGAACTCCAATTTACTTGCAAAAGTCACCAAAGCCCCATACAAAGGAATTTCTACCACTGGGTTAGTGGAGGAGCAATTCAAATCAATTTTCTGTTCTTTCGGCCATGGCTCGAGACGTGCTAAATGTGCTGATTTCAACAGTCGCATCAGAGAGCGCATTTAGCCAAGCAAGGCAGCAACTAGGAGATACCCGTCATTCATTGGGCAACAACGCTTTGGAAATTCTATTGTGCTTCAGAGATTGGATAAGATCAGAACGGCGAAATCAAGGGCGTGAAGAGGTAGATGAAGCGGAGGACCAAGAAATTGGAGATATAATGGTTTATGGTTCCGATTCAAGCAATGCCGGAAACCAAGAACCTCATCTTGACATGGATGAACTTACAAAAATGATGTAAACTCTGTGATGTACTCTTTCTTATTTTTTATAATTGTTGTAAGCTTTTAATTTGCAAGTTCAAAAATAAAAAAATCAAAATAGAACTTGCAAATTAATTTGAAGTATTATTTATTATTCAATAAAAATATAAAACGAAAGCCGTCGGAGTTTGATCCTTACATATTGCCTATTGGTCTTATTAAATAATTTTTCGTAGCCACTTACTTTCAAATTTTAATTTTAAAATGAAGTTTAAAGTTTAATTCTAAGCCTTAAAGTTTGCAAACACTTAAGTATCAATAACATTGAATAAGAAAAATAAAATATACTTATAAAAAAAAGTAATAGCCTGGCCCGGTCCGAACCCATTAAGCCCGAACCTGGACGGCCCCACCATAACCCAGAAAATCCCAGCCCGCTAACAACCCGGAACCCCAGTCCACTAACCAGCCCGGAATGATAACCGGAAGAGTTGTTTTTTTCCGTGTCCAGCCCGGAACAGCCCATCCGATTAACACCTATAGGTTAAATACCCAGATTGGTTAGCAAATGTAGTGGTAGTCTCTAAAAAAGAGAATAAACTAAGAATGTGTGTAGATTACAAAGATTTGAATAAAGGATATCCCAAAAACTCTTTTCCCTTGCCCAACATTGACCGTATGATCGATGCCACGGCTGACCACGAGATCCTCAGCTTTCTCGATGCCTACTCCGGGTATAACCAAATACGGATGACTCGGGTGATCAGGAAAAAAACTCCTTCATCTCTAAAAACGCCACGTACTGTTATAATATAATGCTGTTTGGATTAAAAAATGCCTGTGTGACATACCAACGCTTAGTAAAAAGTATGTTCGAAGAAAAAATATTAAAATCGATGGAAGTTTACATTTACGATATGTTGGTTGAGTCTCTGTGAGCAGAGGACCATTTAAAGCATTTTGGAGGAAACTTTCAGCATATTGAAGAAGTACAATATGAAGCTGAACCCGAAAAATGTGCGTTCGGAGTTGGATCGGGTAAATTCCTCAGGTTCATGGTTTCCAACTGAGGAATCGAGATCAACCCCAATAAGATCAAATCCATAGAGGATATCATGTTCGTAGACAACGTAAATGTCGTACAAAGTCTAACCGGGCGCATAGCCGCTCTAGGGCGATTTATTTCGAGGTCGTCCGACAAGAGCCACCGATTTTTCTCTTTTGAGAGTAAATGAAAAAGCAAGATTTTTTGGGTACTGGGTTCGCCTCTTATGAAAGCACTACTGAAAAAGAAGAATAACTTCTCATCGACCCCGAAATGTCAACGAGCTCTGGAAGAGCTCAAAAGATACTTATGGATCCCACCGTTGCTTCACACACCAAATACAGATGAACAACTATATTTTTACTTAGCAATCTCGGAGGTAGCGGTAAGTGGCGTCTTAGTTCCGGAAGAGCAAGGTACGCAATTTCCAATTTATTATGTTAGCAGGACCTTAGGTGAGGCAGAAACTAGGCATCCTCACCTAGAAAAACTGGTGTTCGCTTTGCTAAGTGCCTCTAGGAGGCTAAAACCCTACTTCCAGTGTCACCACATATTTGTCGTAACTACTTACCCATTGAGGAATGCCATGCATAAGCCTGAACTCTCAGTCTGATTGGCCAAATGGGCTGTGGAAATAAGCGGGTACAATATTGAGTACCAACCTCGAACAACCATTAAGTCCCAAATTTTGGCGGACTTCGTGGCCGACTTCACGCCGGCCCTAATACTCGAGGTCGAAAAAGAGTTATTGGTAAACTCTGGAAATTCTTCGGGCATTTGGACCCTCTTGACAAATAGGGCATCGAACGCGAAAGGGTCCGGACTCGGTATCGTACTAAAGCCACCTACGAGTAATATTATTAGACAATCTATTAAGACTGTGAAATTGACTAACAACAAGGTCGAATATGAGGCCATGATTGCAGGTCTTGAATTAGCCAAAAGTTTGGGGGAAGAGGTGATCGAATCTAAGTGCGACTCCCTCCTTGTGGTAAACCAAGTTAATAGAACGTTCGAGGTCAGGGAAGAACGAATGTAGAGATACTTGGACAAGTTACAGGTGACATTACATCAGATCAAAGAATGGACTTTGCAACATGTACCTCGGGATCAAAACAACGAATCTGCTGCCCTCGCTAACTTGAGATTTTCGGTCTAAGATGATGAGTTTAAATCAGGAGAGGTCGTACAACTTATGAGATTGGTGGTGGAAGAAGGCTATGCCGAAATCAACTCGACGATCCTAACTTGGGACTGGAGGAACAAGTACGTGGAATATCTCAGGGTCGGAAAGCTGCCCTCGGACCCTAAAGAATCGAGGGCCCTGCATACAATGGTATCCCGATTTAGCCTATCCAAAGACAGAACCCTGTTCAAAAGATCATTCGATGGCCCACTTGCAATATGTCTAGGGCCGGGAAATACTGAGTACATTCTGAGGGAAATCCATGAGGGTACATGTGGAAATCATTCGGGCGCCGAATCATTAGTTCGCAAAATAATCAGGGCTGGGTATTAGTGGATCGATATGGAAAAAAATGCAAATGAATTCGTCCGAAAATATGATGGGTGTCAAAGATACGCTCCGATGATTCATCAATAAAGGGAGATACTGCATTCAGTTTTTTCTCCATGGCCATTCATGAAGTGAGGAATGGACATCGTCGGCCCTCTTCCATGGGCACCAGGTAAAGCTCAATTTATTTTATTTATGACTGACTATTTTTCTATGTGGGTTGAAGTGCAGGCATACGAAAAGTTTAGAGAAAAGGAAGTCATCGACTTCATTTGGGACCACATCATATATAGGTTCAGGATGCCATCCGAAATTGTGTGTGACAACGGGAAATAGTTTATCGGCAGCAAAGTGACCAAGTTTCTCGAAGATCATACGATCAAAAGGATCTTATCGACACCTTATCACCCTAGAAGGAACGAGCAAGCCAAATCGACCAATAGAACCATAATCCAAAACCTAAAGAAAGGGTTAACCGACACCAAAGGGAAATGGAAGGAGATCCTGCACGAAGTCCTTTGGGCATATCGCACGACTACGAAGTCCAATACCGAGGCTACTCCGTTCTCATTGGTTTATGGCACTGAATCCCTAATACAGGGTCAAAGTCGGGGAGACAAGTTGTCATATTTTGATATGCAACAAGGAATCGAATGACGAGGCCATGAATACGAGCCTGGAGCTATTGGATGAAAGGTGTGAAGCGTACTTTATTCGATTGGCTGCCCAGAAGCAACGTATCGAGAGGTATTATAATCGAAGGACCAACCTTCGATATTTCAACATCGGGGACTTGGTACTAAGAAAAGTCACGCTGAGCACCAGAAAGCCGAACGAAGGGAAATTGGGCCCGAACTGGGAAGGACCACACCAAATTATCAAGATCACCGAAAAGGGATCCTACAAGCTCGGAACAATGAACGACGAGAAATTACCAAACAACTGGAATATAACCCACTTAAAGTGATATTATTGCTAAGGTACGACCCCAATTCTTTCTTTTATTTACGTTTTAAACTGACACTTGCAGGCAACTTACAAAGGATGATACGAGATCCTAGGTCTGAAAGGATGCGGTGCACTCTCTTTACCTTGGACCGGTTTTGTCCCAAATGGGTTTTCTAGCAAGGTTGTTAATGAGGCAACAAGTAAATCATGCTAACTTAGAACCGAAGGTCGGAAACAAACCGGTTGCAAGGATAACGACAACATTCGAGGCCTCTCCTCAGTCAATGTCACGACCCAAACCACGTGACAGACACCCGACACACTACCCGACCCGAGCGAACCAAACCATGTGATGCACCCAAATCATATGCATGAAAATCAATTTAACTGCGAAAGCTCCTTGAAAATCATATACATTTTCAAGTTAAATGATAAAATATTTTCCAATTCAAAATCACACATGAAGCCTTTCATGATAATAACAATGAGACTAAGTAAAATAAATATACTTTCATGTATGTCGTGTACAACCCCATTACTATAACCTTTCACAAATATCTATGGAGCCTATATACCAAAGAATGGAACCAACGATTGGAGTAGTTCCAACAGAATAAAATAAGGAAGAACGTGATAGCTACCACGAAATAAAAGTGGTGCTTCATAATACCTCGGAAAGAGAGTCATCCTGGCCTGACCACATGCCACGTATCATACATCATCCTGAAACCTATAAAGTAAGCAGGGCCCTGGAGAGGGGGACCTAAGTGCTGAGTACACCACAACAGTACTCAATAAGTGTCATAGACTCTCTCTAACTTAAGTTCTTGGGACAAACTTTATAAAAAATAATGCACCAATATTTGATATAAAACGATAAGAAATTTTATCAATTAATAATGCACCAATATTTTATCAATAACAACCAAGTGAGATATAACCCACAATATAAACTTTTAAAATATTTACATCAATCCAAGATTTTGGATAAAATCGTACAAAATCATTCCATTTTCTTTAACTCATCGAAATCACTTTCGGCTCCTTAGGCCTAAACATAAGGAAATCATCCTTACCTTTCACTGGGAGTAATATACCATCACCGACACAATAAGGTCAACTAGGTTATGTACCTAGCGGCAAGTATCATATACCCTACTTGCTCAGGTCGTCTCAACGTAGTGCCGTACGAATCGACTCAGCAATGCTAATAATAGCACAAAATAATACTCTCCCAGGGGAGAGCACTTTGCCGTAGTCTATACCACAAAGTGGCCATCTACTCCTACATCGACACGTGTAGTTTCATGACAACGAACACAATATATCTGAAGTCAATCTCGGTGAACACAATTAACTCCCAAAATATTTGATACTTCAAAAATAGATTCATAGCATAGTAGCTTCAAAGGATTTATTTTTATCAACTCATAGCATTTATAGAAACTCTAAATCATTTAAACAAAAATTAAATAAACAACCTTTTGCATGCTAAAGCCTTTAGCAATTTAACATAAATCTTTAAAAGATACCACAAGTGCTATTCTGTTCGTCAATTTACAAAAGAAATACTTTCCATAAAAACTTATCTTTAGCACTCAAATATGTATACTCTTATCAATATGTAAGTGTTGATAAAAACATATAACATTTACCTTGAGTGTCACTTTGCCAACAAGATTTAAAATAAAATTTTATAAAACGACATGACACTACATATGCAACATAATATTCTAGTACATGGAGATATCCGTACTTGTTTATCCACACAAGCACGAAAGCACATTTGCAAACAACTTAAGCATTAACTCGAAATATGCTTGTAGAGAAAGTTCCTCAAGAAGAGTAAGTTTTAATCAACTTACCTCGCTTTCGCTTTATTAACATTTACAAGCTTTCAATCCTCCTCCATCATTCCAATATTGATTAAAATGCTCAACATCACCAACAAGTCGATATCTACAATTAGATATCTTAATTACATCGGAATATGACCTAGGATATTGATCAACATCCATATATGGCTCACAAGTTGGCTACAAGCCTCCAACAACTCAAATGGCCAAATAGGTTTATATGCTAGACCATTCAACTTCATTCTTATGTTTTAACACTCATTTAGAGTCATTAATGATACTACATCAATTGTCCATTGCTACCAAGTTACTATCCATCATCTTCCATAATCAACACTTGCAAAATATACAATTCGGGTGATTACTTAGTTGATCACTTCCATCTTTTGCTAACAAATAATTCCATAGGTTCATTGTATTCATAAATTTCATCGTCAAGATTACCATTCATCTTCTCCCTTATTTTCTCAAAAGTACTATTCATTCCATGAACTAGAGTTTTATAATCCAATATTTCAATCATTAAAACTTGTAAAAAATTCTTCAAATACTTCAAACTACTCATAATAAACGAGTTTGAAGCATTGGAATTACCTATAGAAGATCAATTTTGAAAAATCACAACTTTGATGATTTTTGTGTTCTTGAGGATTTGATGAAGAAATCTAGTATTTGGATGTAAGAATGATGTTAGAACTCATGTATACTGAGTAATAATGAACCCAAAATATCATTAAAAACTTACCTTGGTTGATTGGACTTGATTTGAGCTCAAAATTGCCCCTTCACTTCAAGAACCCTAACCCCCAAATACACAAAATACCCTCTTCCCCCGATTTTATATTTATAAGCCCAGAATTCTGGGTTTCGGATGCGGCCCTGGATGTTTTGCATCCCTACTTCACTCCTCTTTGAAGTTCGGATGCGGACTTGGATGCTATGGAAGCACTTCACTGCCAACCTCTCTTTCGGACGCGGCCTCGGATGCTTCGAATCCGCAGGCTCCTCTGCCAGCCATTGGTAATTTGGTCATAACTTATTGTAGGAATATCCAAATGACATACGGTTTGAAGAGTTAGAAACTAGACTCGAAGATCTTATATTTTATAGGTTTTAAATAACATAACCATTTATATATATGTAGATATACGCGTTCAAAATTTGGTCTTGTGCGTACTCATTTGGAACTTTAGTCTATCAAACTTGACTTAGACTTAGGGCTCTCCTTAGGCCCCACATCCCTTATAATATACGTCTCATACTTATTATCATATCCAATTGATATCCATCATATTAATAGTCTTCATCTGCACACAAAATAATATAATTAGCGCACATCAACTTTCTTAATAGCGCTTAAGTATTTCTAAATTTTTCAGGGTGCTACATTTTCCCCCCACTTAAGGACATTCATCCTCGAATGTTTTACAAGTTACTTCTAAGAATGGAGGTATCATCCTTTTACCATTAACCATCATGCATATGCACTTATGACTATATGGGTCTAATACTTCCTTTCCAAAATCTCAACTTACTTATGGCCCTCAAAATTTGGCTATCTTTACAAATTCTTAAAAATTTTGGCAGAGCTTCCCCTATAACTAGGACTATACAAAAACTTTAACTTGTCCAGAACAAGCCCCCACACGGGCACCAATAACAATATCGCTCAACAACCAACAATACACAATATAATGTACCATCTTGACCCTACTCGGTCATACATATACCATAAGTGTATCGAATGTAAATCTTTAAAACTTTTAACTTGTAACATATATGAATACCATCAATATCAATAATTGCTACTATACATAGCTCTCATATCATTATTATACATGCCTGCATTTTCTCTAGTCATGCATACGTCAAGTTGTACCTGAAAAATATCTTCAAGTAAACTAAAATCTCTCTATGATTGGAACGTTTGCAAATTTTATAATGTAGAATGGCACATATCCATGCTGCCTAAATTCTCATCTTCCTCGAAGCTATGGCTCATGTTTGGTGAGAGCAAAATTATATTGCCCACTTGGTACCTGTAAACTTATCCATTCCGGCTCATAGTCTCGAAATTTTCTTATAACCATTACTTTCAAATTAGTCCGTTGACCCTTTTGAGTCTTGTTTCCAGGAAAGGTTTTCTCACTTAAGACTTTTAATATTTTCTAATCATCAAAACTATTTTGGAATGTTCTTTTATTCCCTCCAAAGATTAATAAGATCTTTGTCTCAGATTTATCCATCATATGATAATTTCATACCCCCACTTTCGCTCATACCTTTAGAGCTCATGTTAGATTTATAATTTGATAACTATTGTTACCAACAAGTTTTCTCTAAAATAATTCAACTCTCTTCGTTTGAGTTCATGAGACTAGTTTTCCACCTACTCGCGGACATCTGTGTTCTAGTTTTATTTCTTAACTTTTACCAATTTCTTGACACCATTGAGTATCTTGTGATATTTTTCTACCAAAAATTTGGGATTGAATTTATTTTCATGCGCACCATAGACATTCTACCGTAGCCCCTAAACTTTCAACAGTAAAGAGTGTTATCACGATGGTACTTGCACCCTTTTAATATTAGTGCCTTTTATTTTTTTGAACCCATGCCCTTTACTGGCACATTTTATTTTTTGTATAGAAGAGTCTCTTCTCATTCAAGAATGCGCATTACATTATCCTTTTCTATTTCATCTCGTGCTAAGTGTGCACATATTTAAAGGACTCCCTTATTACATACAATTCCATGTATAATTCAAAGTACTCCCTTATTCTCCACAATACTTGAATTTAATTCAAATTGCACATGTCCCCAAGTTATAGGAATACATTCAAGTTCTGTATTAAATCCTTGACTATCAGACATAACTTTCAACATCCCTGATGTAGAACATCGTAACTATTGCTCGTAATGAGTTTGTAATTGTCGTACAAGCACTTCATGAAAATTATACCCTTCTGATCATAAATGTTACTGATAATACCTCATTCATTTGTTCTTAGTAACTATAACCTTTCCTCTTCCTCTTTCTCTTCCTTTTTTTTATAAACCATCACTTTAAAGGTAACATCTACTTACTCAAACTCTCTTCCACTTAGGAGCAAATGAAATTTGAAACTCTTACCTACCACTCAAAGAGTTAACTAAAATTTCGGATAAATTTTCTCGGACCATTTACATGCTCACCTGCTTTTACATCCTTTATTTTGTCAAAAGCTTTCTGACGGGCTCCCCCAATTCGAAATCTCTATTTTACCGCTTCAATCTTTCATCGTACATTGTATTTTGTTTCATCATTATACCAATATGCTCATTATTCTGACAATATGATATATTGGTTATACTCGTAGGAACTTTCTTTGTTCATTTTCGTATCCAAGTATCACATCACTACTACCTGTAATATATATTGCTAAGGGCCATTATTTTCCGCCCTTGCGACATCTTTATAGCTAGCTCTTTACTCTTTCATGTTCACTCTATCTTTGAAATCTCTTCTAATATTTCACCCTTCAATCCATGCTCTGATACAATTTTAGCAAGTACGACTACCTTGCGCCTTTCATCTCATGCTTAAATATGCTGAACAAGTGTGACTCCTTTAGGCTAAATCCACATATCATTATATAATTTTTCACAACATATACCATCTTCACAACGCTACATGTTATAATTACACATCCTATCTTTATGCCACCATCATGTTCTCAATCCCCCCCCCCCC
>AWOL01S0007866.1:52331-64394 GCA_000715115.1 Nicotiana otophora
GCCCAAAAGCAGTGAATCGAAAGATACTATAATCGAAGAACCAAGCTTCGCCATTTTAAACTCGGGGACTTAGTGCTAAGGAAAGTCACCCTCAGTACCGAAATCCAAACGAAGGAAAACTAGGACCGAACTGGGAAGGACCGTATCAGATTCTCGAAAACGTCAGAAAAGGATCATACAAGCTCGGTATTATAAACGGCAAACAACTATCAAGCAATTGGAATGTGTCGCACCTAAAACGATACTACTGTTAAGGTACTACCCTTCCATATTCATTTACATTTAGAAACTAACCCCTGCAGGAGTCCGATCAGGAGCTAGGATGGATCCTTCAATACGATGCCCTAGGTCTGAAAGTATGTGTTGCACTCATTTTCCCTTAGACCGGTTTTATCCCGAATAGGTTTTTCGGCAAGGTTTTTAATGAGGCAAACATTGATCGTGCTAACTTAGAAACAATTCGACATTATCTGAGGCCTATTTACAATCGACCTCAAATACTAGGGGGGGAGGGGGCATTAGCCCCTCAAATATATCAAGTTCGATGCAAGAAAGTTACTTCATAATAACAGGGTTCCGATAGGAAACATTGTAAGAGCCAAATGGTCAAAACGATCCATGATCATGTAGTTGGCCCGAGCCCTGACACAAAACATGGACACATGTATAATGACTTGCAAAGAAAAATTTCTTATTTATCGATATCTTATATCCAAGAAAGATTCCCCTATTTTGAGATTTATTATGCAAACAGGCTTAAGGTAAATCAACGAGTTTGAGCAACACTCACTCAACTATAAAGCCCAAAGGCTACACCAACTAGAGTTCGAGCAACCATTCTCACTCGGGGACTATCTACTAAGCCTACGGGCTACATTATTTCGAGTTCGAAATCACTCACTCGACTATTAAGCCTACAGGCTACATTACTCCGAGTTCGAAATCTATCACTCGACTATTAAGCCTACGGGCTACATTACTCCGACTTCAAAATCTCTCACGACTATTAAGCCTACGGGCTACATTACTTCGAGTTCGAAATCATTCACTCGATTATTAAGCCTACGGGCTACATTACTTTGAGTTTTAAATCACTCACTCGACTATCAAGCCTACGGGTTACATTACTTCGAGTTTGAAATCACTCACTCGACTATTAAGCCTACGGGCTACATTACTTCGAGTTTGAAATCACTCACTCGACTATTAAGCCTACGGGCCACATTATTTCGAGTTCAAAATCACTCACTCGACTATCAAGCCTACGGGCTACATTACTTTGACTTCGAAATCACTCACTCGACTATTAAGCCTACATGCTACATTACTTCGAGTTTGAAATCTCTCACTCGACTATTAAGCCTACGGGCTACATTACTTCGAGTTCGAAATCACTCACTCGACTACTAAGCCTACGGGCTACATTACTTCGAGTTCGAAATCACTCACTCGACTACTAAGCCTACGGGCTACATTACTTCGAGTTCGAAATCACTCACTCGACTACTAAGCCTACGGGCTACATTACTTCGAGTTCGAAATCACTCACTCGACTACTAAGCCTACGGGCTACATTACTTCGAGTTCGAAATCACTCACTCGACTACTAAGCCTACGGGCTACATTACTTCGAGTTCGAAATCACTCACTCGACTACTAAGCCTACGGGCTACATTACTTCGAGTTCGAAATCACTCACTCGACTACTAAGCCTACGGGCTACATTACTTCGAGTTCGAAATCACTCACTCGACTACTAAGCCTACGGGCTACATTACTTCGAGTTCGAAATCACTCACTCGACTACTAAGCCTACGGGCTACATTACTTCGAGTTCGAAATCACTCACTCGACTACTAAGCCTACGGGCTACATTACTTCGAGTTCGAAATCACTCACTCGACTACTAAGTCTACGGGCTACATTACTTCGGGTTCGAAATCACTCACTCGACTACCAAGCCTACGGGTTACATTACTTCGAGTTTGAAATCACTCACTCGACTATTAAGCCTACGGGCCACATTATTTCGAGTTCAAAATCACTCACTCGACTATCAAGCCTACGGGCTACATTACTTTGACTTCGAAATCACTCACTCGACTATTAAGCCTACATGCTACATTACTTCGAGTTTGAAATCTCTCACTCGACTATTAAGCCTACGGGCTACATTACTTCGAGTTCAAAATCTCTCACTCGACTATTAAGCCTACGGTCTACATACTCGAAATCACTCATTCGACTATTAAGCCTACAGGCTACATTACTTCGAGTTCGAAATCTCTCACTCGACTATTAAGCCTACGGGCTACATTACTTCGAGTTCAAAATCACTCATTTGACTATTAAGCCTACGGGCTAATTACTTCGAGTTTGAAATCACTTACTCGGCTATTAAGCCTACGAGTTACATTACTTCGAGTTCGAAATCACTCACTCGACTATCAATCCTATGGGCTACATTACTTCGAGTTCGAAATCACTCACTCGACTATTAAGCATGCGGGCTACATTACTTCGAGTTCTAAATCACTCACTTGACTATCAATCCTATGGGCTACATTACTTCGAGTTCGAAATCACTCACTCGACTATTAAGCATGCGGGCTACATTACTTCGAGTTCTAAATCACTCACTTGACTACGAAACCTACAAGCTACAATACTTCAAGTTCGAAATCACCAAGCCTACGGGCTATATTACTTCGAGTTTGAAAACGCTCACTCGGATATAAAGGCTACGAAGTCTGAATTTGATCAAATTGCCTAAAGCCTTATGAAAACATTCATAAGGCATGAATAAAAAGAAACTTTCACAAGACAGAAAATAAAACAGAGGCAAAACGGGAGAAGAAAATATATTTGTATATATTTACGGGATTGTTTACATGATTGTTTGCAACATCCAAAATAGAAACTAAGGGACTAAGTTTCTTGGTTATCCCCGGGGGTGGTCTATTCTCCATCGGGCTCCTCCCCGCTCTCGAACCCGCTCTTGCTCCCATCATTGTCATCATCAGAAACTAAGGCTTCAACATCGTCTTCGAGCTCCTTAGCCCTTTTTATCTCTTCAGTGAGGTCGAAACCTCGAGCGTGAATCTCCTCGAGGGTCTCTCTCCGAGATCGGCACTTAGCAAGCTCAGCAACCCAATATGCTCAAGTGTTGGCAGTCTCGGCTGCCTCTCTTGCTTGTACCTGAGCAGCTTCAGCATCAGCCTGATAAACGGCCACGAATGCATCCGCATCGGCCTTTGCCTTTTCGGCATTAGATTCGGCCTTAGCAAGTTCAGATGCCAATCGAGCCTCGAGCTCCTCTATTCTTCTTACTTGAACCGAGCTTTTATCCTTTATTCTTTGAAGCTGGTTTTCGATTGATGACAATTGGGCTCGAGAAGCCTCTTTCTCTGCAGTAAAGCGATCCATACCTTCTTTCCACTTCAAGGACTCCGCTTTTATGACATCAAACTCCTCACAGAGTTTCCCGGCCATCTCAATTTTCTGCTGCAGCCGTGAGACCAAAATATTAGCCATCGTTCAGTTATCGAGCCCATAGGCTTTTAAAAGTATCATTACCTGCTCAGACAAATTGGCCTGATCTTGATGAGCCTTGGCCAACTCAGCTCGGAGGTCTTTGATTTCCTCCCCCATTTGCTCTAAGAGGAGTTTAAGGGAGTTCCTCTCCTCCGTGACCCGTTGAAGATCGGTCTCGAACCGATGCAGCTCAACTCGAGACCGAGAACATGCTTCTCGATGAACCGCCACGGCCTGCGAAGAAGGAAGAAAAGAAGTTAGGAAAGAATAACAAAACATGAAAAATAATATCAACAAAGGGAGTTAAGAGCTTACCCGATTCAGAGCTAGATGCACTTCACAGAGAAAGCCTGACACGTCACTAGGGCCAGCAGCATCCTCGACCCCGGTAAATAGATCACGAAAAGGGTCCTCCCCTTCATGAGACCGGCTCATATCGAGGGCTCCAAAAGCTTGGGCTTCCCGAATAGCCCCTTCAGAAAAAGCAGGAAGAGTGGGCAAATATCCGATTACTATTGCCCCAGACGACTCGCTTGGGGCGTTCACCTCAGTTCGGAGAACTTCAGGACCGGTCCCTTCCGATGTACCCACCATTTGTTGACTTTGGTAGGAAGCATCCTCGATCTCTAATGACTCGGGGACTTTGCCTGAACCTTCCTCCGATATCTCCTCGGTTCGGGGCAGAGCCTTATGAATCACCGTCGATTCAGCCACCTTTGAGGCATTGGTGCTTTTCTTCATTCGAGCCGCCAGCGTGGACCCGTCATTTTCTTCTTCTTCATCATCTTCATCCCTTAGATGCAGAACTAATTCTACGGTCAAGCGGCTTACGAGCTGTCCTCTTCTTTGATTTTGGATCTTCGGGAACGGAGGCCCTTTTCCTCTTATTATCCTTCACCGGCTCTAGAACGGACGCCGAAGCCTCTTCCTTGATGACCGAGGGCCTCAACAATGCATATTTGCCCACACCTACATACAGGAAAATTTATTAAAAGTATATGAAAATCATATCGTTCAAACTACCAAAAAATACGAGAAAGGGGCTTACCATGATTTTTGGCCTCCCATCGGCCCTTTGACAAGTCACGCCATGAGCTCTCGGCGTATGTAGAGGTCAAAACCAGATCCCGTACCTAGTTCTTGAGATCGGGAACTGCGTCGGGCATCCAAGGAACCACTGCATCACAAAAAGGGGATATCGGTGAGAAAAGAAATGAAAATGCAAAATAGTAGGAGATAACAACAGAATTACACTTACGTTTCATGTTCCATTCCTCGGGAAAAGGCATCTTTTTAGTCGGAATCAGGTCCGAAGTCCTTACTCGAACGAACCTTCCCATCCAACCTCGATCCATGTCCTCATCTATGCTCGAGAACAGAGCCTTGGTAGCTCAACGCTGAAGTTTTATTAACCCTCCTCGAAAAAGGCGAGGACGGTACAATCAGATGCGATGATCGAGGGTGAAAGGCATCCCCTCGATTTTGTTCACGAAGTATCAGATCAAAATAACGATCCGCCAAAAAGAAGGATGAATCTGGCCTAGGGTTATTAGGTATTTATGACAAAAATCTATGATAACAGGGTTGAGGGGACCTAACGTGAAAGGGTAAGTGTACACACTTAAAAACCCTTTCACGTGAGTAGTAATATCCTCTACGGGAGACGGTACTACCACTTCTTTGTTCCCCCTGTTAGAATCTTTTTTTATATGCTCGATATACCCCCCGGTTATTAAACAAATATATCCCGAAACAGGCTCACATCGGCCGGGAACCGGCGAACCTTTATCAAGTTTGAAATCGGAGGTAAGAACACACGCCGCTGAAACGCACTCCTCAGGCCGTGGATCCACCAGTGTTTTGTCTGCGGCGGATTGGGAAGAAGAAGATTTTTCTTTTTAGGGGACTGATTTTGATGTCTTCACCATTTTTGGATTTAAAAGGTGATAAAGATTTGGTGGTTTTTAAGAAGAATTTTGTAGAAAAGAATCACAGATCTACGAATGAACTTAGAAGAGACGGAAAGGAACTTAGAAAATTTGGAAGATTGAACGTAAAAGTGATAAATGGTGAAAGGAAGGGCTATTTATAGATTGAAGCAATGGCGGTTCAATATCAGCGGTGGCCGATCACCTTCTGACACGCATTAAATGCCTTGGGAAGCTAAACTGACGGACATCTATACGTACATCATGGTCGGGCTCGATGCAAATGTCAGCTTATATCTGATCGAGCCGTTGTGAAATCATGCCGTTTCTCACTACATCCTTCTCGAGAAATGAGGGGACTATCGGTATACGATAAAAAACAGTTAGTCCTTCGTACGAACTGGTTTAAATGGTAATACATTGGATCGAAGAAGCGTCTTCATAGTATCAGGTTGAGGTCCAAAATCAGGTCACCAAGCTTCGAGCCTGAAGGACCGATCAATGTCGAGCTCGATATTATTATCAAGCTCGAATCCAAGTCAAACTATGATGCAAAGTAAAGTTATCGANACTATGATGCAAAGTAAATGTATCGATCTTATGATTCAGAGACCGACCAACACTGACCTCAAATCAATACAGGAATTCGAGTCAGAATCGAGCTCGAGTCAAGATCGAGAGCTCGAGTCAAGACCGAAAACTCGAGTCGATATCGAACTCATAGACAAGAGTCGATGCAATCCCACTAGAGGAGAGAATCCTGGCAGGAATTATGGGAAAGCTGATTTATCATGGGCCTCCCATTATATATTTTTAATTATATCTAAAATTAGGATCCTCTACTATAAAGAGGATGGCTACATTTCTATAAAAGACAGTTCTTTGCTTACATTGTAACTCAAGCACTATATTCTCCTATATTCAAGAGTTATTCTTTTAATCTTCATAAATTGATTCATCTTGCTGAGTCTTAAAAATCATCTTCTTTCCAACCTTGTTTTTTTTGTATTCTTTGCAATCCATATTTGATATTTCTATTTATCTTTACGATTTGTATTAAGTTATACCGCATATTCTTAGAACTACGTACAAATTCAACTCTATTCGTTTTTTGGGTAAACAGAATATTACAGGATAAGGGACATGAACCTTAATTATACTAGATATTGGGTTCCTCTTAGCATGATAGGTGTAACACCCCGTAAAATTTTGAAGAGTTTTAAGACCACTAAGAAGATTGGCGGGTGTTAATTATATTAATTCGGGTATGAACAAGGCTTATAACTTGAATGATATCAATTGATAATGATAATATATGTATGAGGTGCATTAAGAATGATTTATGCCCTAAAGCTAAGTTAAGTTGAAACTTTTATGATGGGATAAAGGTTCAAGTGAGTTCGCACAAGACTTAAGTTCAAACGAGAATAACTCTCAAGATATGAAGCTTTATATGGTCTAGTTTCTAATGCTTCAAAGCGTTTATCATTTGGAGATTCCTACAAGAAGTTATGATATTTTTACTAAAAGGTGGCAGAACAGCTACGCGAGTCTTGAATAGCCTACGCAGCATAGTAGTGTAGCCTACGCACCATTGCGTAGGCAAATCCAGTAGCTTCAAGGGTCATTTTAAGAGCTGAAAACGTGGGTTTAGAGAGAGGATGGGTTAGTTCTTCACCTTGTAAGGGATTTCTAGAGAGAAGGAGGAGCTCTTCCACCATGGATACACTTCAAGGTAAGTTATTTTGGTACAAGGATGATTATATAACATCATTTAATGATAATACTAACATTATTATGGATCAAGTCCATAGGAAATGAGTTGAATATTCAAGAACACCAAAAAGAGAAAAAGTTAGATTCTTCTACCAATAGGTAATCCCTTCACTTGAGCTTCATATATATGTCATATTAGAGTATGGGTAGCATGTTTATGAGTTTTATTTGAAGTTGTAATGGGATATTGTATGAACCCTAATTGAGGGTCTTGAAAATGATATTTTGGGTAAAGAAGAAGATGAATAGTGATGAATTGATATAAAAGGAATTATTTTGAGTTTCTAATGATTCCAATAGACTTAATAACTTAATTGATAAATGAATGGAATAGGGAATCACCATTTTGACAAGATACAACACTAGTTCTTGAAATGGGTGTTCTTGAACATAGGGTTTTGTTGGAGAAGACAATGAATAGTGACTTAATGATGATGGATAATTAACATAGTATTATTAATGACTCCAAATGAGTATTAAATGATAAGAATGGAATTGAATAGGCTAATAGACTAGCCTGTTGGATAATGTGGGATGGTTGAAGGCTTGTTGCCGAATTATGAAGCCTAAATGGATATTTATAAATCTTTTCGTATTTACTTTTATGTAGTTGGGATATTTAATGGTAGGTATTAAATTGTGGGTGATATTTGGACATTTTAATCAATTAGAGCATTGTAGTATTTTCGGAGCTTGAAGATTTGAGGGTCGAGTTGAGGTCGGATTTCGGTAAAATTGGTATGGCTAGACTCGTGGTTGAATGGGCTATCAAATTTTGTAACTTTTGTCGGGTTCCGAGATGTAGGTCACACGGGTGATTTTTGGGGTGTAATTTTGAATTTTGTGGAAAAATTAGTATTTTGATATGGAATTAATTCATATAATTTTGTGGACTGAATCAAATTAATTGTGGCTAGATTCGAGCCGTTCGGAAGTTGATACGCGCTGAATGGAATTTCTAAACATTGTTTAGCTTGCTCGATATTGGATTCGTCTTGTTCAAGATAAGTAACTTTTCTAATCTTGGAGATGAGGATATGAACTCTGAATATATGTATTATTTTAATTATTTAGAGGTGTCACACATGGTAGGTGACGGGCGTGTGGACGTGCACTATAGAAATTATGACGTAATTGGTTCCGAAAAGTTTTGTAGTCAAATAATCTTGGCATTTTCTATGTAGTTTTATGTGTTAAAGAAATTGAGCTGAGAATCATATTGAAAATCATGCTGAGACTATGTGCCAATATTATTGAAACCCACAGAGGTCATATTGCTATTAAATTATTTATTTAAAATGAAATTTCATACTCAGTCATGTTCATTTATTTCATATCATCTCTCAGTCTCTGTTGCTATTTATTGATTCATCATATCATCATTCTGGGCTAATTTCATGACATTGTGAGCCCGAGAGACTGGAGAGATTGATGACTGAGTGAGGCCAAGGGTCTGATTGTGAGGATAATTATGGGAACGGGTTGCACGCCGCAGCATGCCAGATTGACTTATTATAGCACGTGAGTTGTCCGTGCAACACGTGAGTTGTCCGTACGGATCCAAATATTATTATAGCACGTGAGTTATCCGTGCAACACGTGAGTTTTCCGTGCGAATCCAGATATTATTATAGCACGTGAGTTGTCCGTGTGGATCCAGATATTGATACTATAGCACGTGAGTTGTCTGTGCAGCATGCGAGTTGTCCGTGCAGATTATAGAGCTTGGGCTGAAGGAGCCCCTTCGAAGTCTATACACACCCCCAGTGAGTGCAGGTACCTACTGAGTACGAGTGCCGAGTGCGAGTACCGAGCGATTGGGAGGATTGAGTGACTGTGAGGACTGAGTGATGGGGAGGACTGAGTGAATTGATACTCTGAGAGTATGCATATGAGTTTATCTCTGAGATACATTGCATTGACATGTGCACATGACATACATGTATAGAGATGTATTTTTTCTCATGTTGTACGATATTACATCATTCATGATTTCTAACACATGTTGGCAGATAGGCATAGTGATGTATTTATTTTACACTGGTTATTTGGAAAGAAAAATGAAACATCTTATTTATTATTGAAAGGATTTTGGAAAAATTACTGTTTTCAAACTTATTCATATTTTTGACAACTCCGGTAAACGATTTGGGTTTTCATTGATGTACTTGAAAGGCAGAACTATTTTCAGAAATTATCTTTTTGCTGAGCATTTGATTGTTGAGTTACTTCTGGTATTACTTGTTTAAGTTATTATGAACTATTGTTGGTTATTAAAATTGGGACCCGGCCTTGGTACAAGCTCGTCACTACTTTCAACCTAAGGTTAGGTTTGTTACTTATTGAGTACATGAGGTCAGTTGTACTCATACTACACTTCTGCACCTTGTGTGCAGATATTGGCTGTTGATGTTGTTGTGTTCGTTGGGAGCTGGATCTGAAGATGTACCTGCATTTCGATTTTAGCTACCTCTTGTTCATGGTAGCCTTAGATTCATAAAACTTGGTTTATGTACTTTTCAAATAGATGATGTATTTACTTCATACCAGCTTTGTAAACTCTATTCTTAAAAGCTCATGATTTATACTACCAGTCCTTGGGGAGTGTATTAGAGCTATTTAAATATTAATTGAATCGGATTATTATTATTTGGCTTACCTAGCGGGTGAGGTTAGGTTCCATCACGGCTAGTTGGATTTTGGGTCGTGACAAGGTGGTATGAGAGCTCTAGGTTCATACGTTCTACAAGTCATGAGCAAGTGTCTAGTAGAGTCTTATGAATCGGTATGATGACATCCATACTTATCTTCGAGAGGCTACATGACATTTAGGGTAATTTTCCATCTTTCTTTCCTTATCGTGCAGAATTGATGCAGCTTGAAATATAACTCTTTGATTTCCTTCCACGCATTCATATGCACACATGAGCGCTCGGTATCAGTTATGCATCGCCGGCTTGTGACTCTATGAATGAGGTTCGAGATGTGTATTCTGTGTTTTGGCGATGGGCTAGTCTGGAGGGCTTTAGTCCATGGTTAGACCGCAGCTTAAGCTCGATAGCTTCAATTGTAACTTGTACATTTGGACTCATATGTTCGGTGATGTCCCTACGAGTGAAATTTGTGGTTTGATGAGCGGTGAAATGGCTTTGTGATGAGTATGATGTAACTGTGGGATGTGTTAAGACGATTTGAATATGACGAGAAGTGTTTCCTTGAAATGTAAAGAAAGGCCATTGGGTGCTTGATTTTCATTTTGATATGACATAGAGTCTCGAGTGTGAATGCTTTGAAAGATCTTTTACGTTGTTAAATTTAGGGACAAATTAAATTCTCATGTCTAGGTAATGAGTTTGAACTCGGAAAGATTAAGTGATTTCATAGTAATTGTAATAGCGAAAGGGTATAACAAGATACCAATTTGAGGCTAAGCAGGTGGGTTATCCCCTGCGGAGTAATCTACGTAGGCGTGTTCCTTTTAATATGAGGGGAGAGTTTCTTTTCTGCCAGCGGGACGTATGTTTTGAGATTTGAATTTGAATCTGGCTGAGAAAGTCGACCTGAGCATCAAAAGAATGAATGTGAGCTTAGCGGATGATTTGTGGTATTTTTATGGTTGGCGTTGTATGAGCTTGAGAAGAATTTTTGTTGAACTGACTGCAGTATCATGGTAGTAATACGGTAGTGTGAGTTATCAAGTGTTTTAATCTATGGCTTTGAGCCAAGTAGGAGAGCCTGCTATTGACAATTCAATTTCATGGTTATATGTTAAATATTAGTTTTGGTCTGAGGCATACTTGTGGATTAGTTATGACTTGTAGAGGTTGATATTGAGGATGACTCTGAGTACTGAAATTCCTAAATACAGGTTATATTGCACTTTATGAGTATATGAAAATCATGGGATGAGTGAGTTGTTATTTGAAAAGATGTAGTGCACACGGATTATGAATATTTCGTATGTAGTTTAAAACTCAAGTGCTCGCAAGCGATGATGGTACACGTGTGAAGTTGATGAGTTACAAGTAATCCAAGGCTATGTAGTGATGCCACACGAATCCTAGCATGTTATCTACTGCAAAGAGATTAAATACACCTTGAGATATGAAGGTGATTGAGTACTCACGAGTAGAATCCATTGAAGAATGGGAAAACAAAGAGGTAATATTAATTGAATGAGGCATGATGGCGTGAAGGTGTGATGTTAACTATAGTCACAAAAATTTATGTTATGATGAGGACATAAAGATAGATTGCACGTTCTTACATCTATCATTATGAAAATACTGTATGTTATGGAAAGTTATATGAAAGTTATACGGGTATAGACTGAGGCAGTTGTATTTACTAGAAATGTAATTGAGCATGGACTGAAGGACAAGTTGCTAGAAAAAAATTTCTTAAAGTAAAATCGGCACGAAAAGGGATATGCTAAATTTATTGTTGTTGTAAGGACATGAAATGATGATACTTTGCAACATGAGTTGCGGCTAAAAGTGCCATGATACTTGGGTACGAGAAGGGGCAAAGAAATCCTTGATAAGCATAACCATTTTTCTTCTATTGTCAGGATAGTAGGTACTACTAAGTGTAATTGCAAAAAAAAAGAAGTCAAGGCTTCATGAAAATTTGAAATAGTGAATTAAGATTTNAAAAAAATAGATGTCAAGGCTTCATGAAAATTTGAAATAGTGAATTAAGATTTCTAGTTGGGGAAATAAATAACTTGTAGTAGTATATAGGCCTGTGTATAATCAGATGGAACGAGGTGCGAATTTATTAAAATCTTCGAGTGTCAGGTTCGAGCTTTAGATTTGGGTTTTGC
>AWOL01S0007871.1:0-159731 GCA_000715115.1 Nicotiana otophora
AGAGAGCAGCTTGGCGCACTCTCACGAAAACGCGAATATCTCTCTATTCTGAGATCGTATCGAAAAACGGTATAATGCGTTGGATACTAGATTCATAGATCTTCAATTTGATAGGTAGATCACCCCATAATTCCAAGCACATTGGGAGAAAAATGCAGTAACATTTGACCTAAAGTTTAAGTAAAATTATAAACCTAAGTTGCGACAACTTTTATCGACTTTTGTTTCATAAGTCGCTTGACTTCAAAACTTATGATACGGATATTATATGATTCAAATACATTAAAACAAGACCTCTTGGGACAGTTAATCACCTCTAGTGTTACCCGAAAATACGGGTTACAACATCCTTGATTCGTTTAACTTCTAATACTTGTTAACCACTCTTATACACCCTTGTATCGTTTAAGACCAAAAGGATTAACTTTTTATCATCTCAAAGATAATCTTTTCTTGGATTTACGTCGACTAACTTACGGCATGAGCTAAGGTACGTGAATTTGGGTTGTAACATGCACAAGGCAGTCTGCGGATGCACTCAATATCGTGCGGTCCACACTGTCTCTTTTGTACACTAATTTCCTGCAACTGTTAACATACTTTTGATCTTTAACTGACTTGTGTGTTTTATATTGCAGACAATGGTTCGATCACGAAGCAGAGGTGATACATCTAAAGGGAGGGGTAAACCCTCCCGAGGCCGAGGAAAGGGCACTCAACCTCTGGGAGTGCAATCAAAAGCAATGGACAAAAAACCGATCACTGGGAGAGGTAGGGCGATAGAGCCCTCAGAATCAAGCTCGTATGTCCCGTCTAGGAAAGCTTCCGAGGGTCACTCAGTGGAGGTACAGCCTGAGGCCCAGTCCCAACCACCACAATTCAGTGGGAGATACCAACTACGCAATAAACCCTCCACCACAACAAGTTATTCTGAGGGTTCCTATGCCGGTAGCCAGGGTTCAGAGCCCTCCTCTACACACACTCCCTCTGCACCAGTTGCAGTAGATGATGATGATATTCCTGATGATGGAAGTGGAGGTGACACTAGAGTAGGAAGCCTAGAGAGGTCTAAGAAGAAGGAAGCATGGGAAGATAGGTTCGTGAGTCTGACTGCCTTCACAAAATTTAGAGAGTGGTGGCCCCAGAGATCTCTCACACTTGAGCGATAATTCTTGCTGAAGAATTTGGATAAATTCAATCCAAATATCCTTAAGCAGTTCAGGGAGCGCAAGGGGTGGATGTGTTTCACCAAGAATGTTATGGATGCCAAAGAGCACTTGGTACGGGAGTTTCATGCAAATGTGGAACACATCGAGAAGGGTACCAAAGTGAGAAATTTGAAAGTCAGGTTTGACCCAAGCACTCTGAACACTTACCTTGGATCCGAGGAGGTAGATGCAATCAGTACTTGGAGAAGCTTGCTGTGGGTGATGCATCTCACCCTTGGTTAGCAGAGATTTTGGCTCCTCCAAGACTGCCACCACCATGGATCACAGCAGGGGTTCCCATTGCACAGGCCACCCTCAACTTTGAAGCAAAGGGGTGGCAAACTTTTGTGTGCAGCCATATTGACCCAAGCCAGAATGAGAACAATCTTCCGATTTCCCGAGTTGTTTTGGTGGCATCTATCATGGCCGGGTACCCAATCAATGTGGGTGCCATCATGTCGGCCAATATGTCAGTGGTTGTCCGGAAAGGTGAAAGCTCCTACCCATATCCCAACACCCTCACAGAATATTTCACGGATGCAAAGATGGAGCCGAGGAGTTTTGATACAAAAGTGCGGGCCAAGAAGCCCTTCTCATGGTACTCCTTGCAAGGTCCGGGAAACTCAAAGTTGAAGGGTAAGGCAACTGCCACCATTGACCAGTCTGATCAGCCATCGGTGGTGGTTATAGATTCTACTGCTGAGCCATCTACAGCTCCCATGCCTTCGACAGCGGCCGGTTCTTCCATCGAGACACCTGACATGCCACCACCTTCATCTTCTAGACCATCAGCATCTGTACCAGTGCCTGCCTCATCCACATATCCACTCACTGCACTGCAAGTCTCCCATACATTGGCGAGTCTCAACAACTGGATGCACACAGCTAGTTCAAAGCTGTCTGACATATCCAGTGTTGTTACAGCACAGTCTTCTACACCAACAGCACCACAGGTTCCTCCGTTTGTGGAGGAAATATTGAAGAAGATCATGGACAACCAGAAGACCATTATGGATACACTGGTGGTACATGGGAGAGCTATTGAGGAGTTGGGAAAACATGTGAAGAAGATGAGGAAATCCCAGGCCTCGAAGAAATCGGTGGAGAGTTTGAGAAAGGAGATGACAAAATTGTAGGAGTGGTGATTTACCATTTGACCTACTGATGGAGACAGATCCATCAGTACCAGCAGACCTAACAACACCATCAGCAGAGTCACTAGCTGGCCAGTCTAACGAGCCAGACCTTGCTGCCCATACTGCCGAGGAGGTGCTTAAGATGCTCACCAACCCCATTGTTCCCTGAGCAGAGGATGATGAGATCCAGTTGGAGGAGCTCGAGGGTGGTGATGCTGCCATGCACCTTGAGACCACATAGGGAGTTTTCTTTACTCTCTACCCTCCCTTATTTTGATATTGCTAAGCATTGAGGACAATGTTTATTTTTATTTAGGGGGGTGGTCTATTTTGGTAGGTTTGATTTGATGACATTGGCCTGTAATAACTTTAATGCTATTTTTATTTTATCTTTATTTTCTATTTCATTATGTATATATTCCTCCCTCTCTTTTGATGTATATATTCTATTCCCCTCGGTTTGTATATTCATTTGTCTTACTTTCAGTAGCTTATTTCATAGATTCTTTATTTTGTTTTCTTAGTAGTCTAGCTTTTTATTTATGTTAATAGTTTCTTTTTGATTCGATAACTTCTTTTTATGTTTAAGTGAGCAATAAGCCTTTGGTTTTCTTAATCCCACGGTTCTTTTCAAATGTGGGTTTTGTGTGAACCGGTGGCTCTTCCCGGCGATGGATGGTGTGACAACCTTCTTAAGGGATTGAGTCTGTTTTTGATGTTTAGGTAGAAACAGTAGTGTTAATGAATAAAAAAGGGTCAAGCATACTTCACTTGGTACCAACACACTTAACTACACGCTTATGGTTAAAAGTAAGCTTTTGGGAAGAAATGGCTCTAGTTAGTGACCTTGTGCCTCTTGTGTTGACTTAGGCAATCATCGGGTAGTTTAGTTGAACCATTAGCGATCTTCAATCTTTAATAAGGTTGTTTAGGGCCCTCGACTCTATCCTCTTCAACAATCCAGTTATGTGAGATAGGTCTAGAACTTTCCCTGGATATGTTTCTAGATGAATTTCTAAGTTTGCTTGGCTTGAGAAGTGACTGTAGGCTCTCCTTGACCCATTTTGAAACCTTCCATGGCCCACCAATGATGTTATCCTTAGTCAACCCTTTTGAGCCTTAAGCCTTTTTCATTTGATAACAATGTTACAAGTCTTTACCTATTTTATAGTGACCCTCTTTTGGCACCCGAGCTTTCCTTAGCACTCATGAGAAACAAATGGCGAAAACATAAGTTTGGGGGAGAGATGAGGAGTTTGAAGGTGGTATCAAGGCACAAGAAGAAAAAATAAATGAATAAAAGGAAAGGCAAAGAAAAAGAAAGAAAGAAAAGAAAAAGAAAAACGCAAAAAGAAAGTGAATAATTTGAAGGGTTGAAAGGATTCAAAAGAAAGCAAAAGTGAAAAGCATGGAGAAAATAAAATAAGAAGAATATGAATATCATGAATAAGAAAGAGTGATGTCAAGTCTCTCTAGTTCCCTTAAGGAAAAAGAAAATGACTCAAAGAGTCGGCATAGTATGAGCCAAAAAGAGGAAATGAAGTGCTAAAGGAAAGATGAACCCGTTCCATTCCAATATTTCCCTCCCTAGTCCAAAAGCCATTGCATGCCGAAAAATCCGTACGTGATTTCAAGCCGAGTAAGCTTACATTAGTGGTGATCTACATGAGGGGCAAGCATATGGTACTTAGAGTAGTACTTGTGACATTCTTTTGAGGGTGATAAGCGAACCTTTCACGAATCATTGAATTGAGTGCTACATTCTTAAGTGAGATGAGCTTACATAGAGTATATGAGGAGGAGTTTGGGATCCACAGTGACCTACATGAAAGTGCGAACTTCCTTGATGAGTAAACTCAACTCTTGATGCTCAAGTGTCATATTAGAGCTATTTGTTCTTTAACATTCAAAACATGGCCTTGTTGATAATTCATGAGTGTGTGGGTAATTATTGGTCCCAATTGATGTGTATTTGATGCAACTTAGGCCAGTTGAAATAGCTCTTTTCTTGTGGAGGGTGAAATTAGCTTATTTGCTTGAGGACAAGCAAAAGTTTAAGTTTGGGGGAGTTGATAAGTAGGGATTTTGACTACTTATTTGCACTCTTTTGCTTTAGTTTTAGCTCAAACATGCTTAAAGGTATACCCGAAAACTGATAAAATGTGCTTACTTGCAGGAGCATTGGAAAAAGAGCCAAAATGATAAAATTCAACTCAAGAAGGAGTATTTTTGGACAAAGACTAAAACCAAGCAAAAAGAGCAAAGTGCGGACCGCACAATATTAAGTGCGGCCGCAGACTATGAAGGACCTCTAACAGAATGCCTTTGCAAAGTGCGGACCGCACAATTATTGTGCGGCCGCAGAAGTCAGGTTAAGAGATATGGAGTTTTAAGTCCATGAAGAAGTGCGAACCGCACTATTATTGTGCGGCCGCAGAATTTAAGAGTGCGGACCGCACAATTATTGTGCGGCCGCAGAAGATGAGGTTCAGAGAGATAGAGTTCTGAGTCCATGAAGAAGTGTGTACTGAACTATTATTGTGCGGCCACAAAATTCAAGAGCTCGGCTGCACTCAAAAATGTGCGGTCCGCAGAAGTCCCTCCTATCAAGCTCAAATTCAAGTGTGCGGCCGCACTCAGAAATGTGCGGTCCGCAAAATCTGAAGACGTGCAGCTGCAACCTAGAATTGTGCAGCCGCAGAAGTCCATCCTGTCTAGCTCAGCTTCAAAGTGCGGACTGCACACATAATTGTGCAGCCGCAGAGCCTCCACAGGGGCAATTTTGTCCGATAACTTCAGTTGTGTATAAATAGTTCTTTTTGTCAAATTTAGGTCAAGTTTTGAACTCCAGAAAGTAGATAGCTGTTTTTCCTTTACTGATTTGGGATATTTTGTATTATTTTGTCATTTTAACATTGGATTTTCATCCCTTTATCATCTATTATAAGTTTAATCTTATCTTCTTCCTTAGTTTCTTCATTTTTCCCTATGAGTAGCTAAATCTCTAGCTAGGGTTGTGACCCAACCCCAGTGTGGGTACCTAATGGGTGTTTGATTTTGGGCTTGTTTAAGGTTGGGTGCATGATATTTAGCCTAGTTCTTGCTTGAATTTAGGAATTAATGGTTGCAAACATTGATTCATGCCTAATTGACTTAGTCTCTACTTGAGAAAGAGAGACTAAGTCTAGGAAAACCTGGCTAACAAAAAATTGGGGTGAACTCAAGAAATTGATAGCCTCAATTAAAGGGTTGAACCTAGAGACAGTAAGACCCGACTTGAGCATATATCAACGGTTTTGTGAATTACCCATTTGGACTTGAGAAAGTCAAATTGGGCAAAAGCACTCTAACTACCGAGAGGTATCGAGTGGGAAATTACGTGTTGATTGCTATATTACACCCCGACCAACGAAACATGCCCTAAAGCCCACAACCCGTTAGGTAACCACCTAGGTGGAAGTCACATCCCTAGATCTTTTTATAAACTTGAAAAACAACAACACCAAACATATTGTTCTATAGCTTTACATTTACAAACAATAGCATAAAGTTTAGAAGTAGAAAGAAACAATCAAGTATGTGGAAGTGCAATTTAGGCTTGTCATACACCTAGTCTAAGTATATACCTAATCCAATATAAGCTCTCTGAGGAATCGACCCCGATTGAAAGTTGGGTAATTATAATTGCATCGACTGCTTCACAATCCCAATCAGTGGTGTGAATTTGGGCGACATCAAGGCGCTTAGCAAAGCGAGCGCTAATTTCTCCAGCTGAGGATACCTCGTTTCGGCCTCTCCTAGAGTCCTTCTGAAATAATATATAGGGAATTGCATACCTTCTTCTTCCCAGACTAAGACTCTTCTTACTGTTATCTCGGATACCGCTAAGTACAGGTATAACTGCTCGCCTGCCTTTGGAGTATGAAGTAAAGGCGGACTCGAAAGGTACCGTTTGAGTTCTTCCAAAGCTTGCTGGCACTCCGGGGTCCACGAGAATTTATTCATCTTCTTCAATAACGAGAAGAACTGATGGCTCTTATCAGAGGACCTTGAAATGTATTGACCCAAGGCAACTATGTGCCCGTTTAGTTTTGGAACGGCCTTGACATTGTCCACCATGGTAATGTCTTCTATGGCCTTGATCTTGTCGGGATTGATCTCGATCTCCCAGTTGGACACCATAAATTCGAGGAACTTCCCGGACCAGTCTCCGCATGCGCATTTCTCCGGGTTCAGCTTCATATTGTATTTCGTCAGTATGTTGAAGGTTTCCTGCAAATGTCTCAAATGGTCCTCTGCTCTCAGAGACTTAACTAACATGTCATCAATGTAAACCTCTATATTTTCCTATTTGCTCTTCGAACATCCGATTTACTAGGCGTTGGTAAGTGGCACCAATATGTTTTAGTCTGAATGGAATTACGTTATAATAATAGGTTTCGTATTTAGTGATAAATAAAGTCTTTTCCTGGTCGCCCGGATCCATCCGGATATGGTAGTACCCGAAATAGGCATCAAGAAAGCTGAGTATCTCGTGGCCGGCCAATGCATCGATCATGCGATTGATGTTATACAAAGGAAAAGAGTCCTTAGGGCATGCCTTGTTCAAGTATTTGTAGTCTACATACATTCTTATTTTATTTCCCTTTTTAGGCACTACCACTACGTTTGCTAACCAGTTTGGGTATTTAACTTCCCGAATGGAACTTATTTTAAGGAGTTTGGATACCGCGTCTTTGATGAATACATGCTTGACTTTGGACCGAGGACTCCTCTTCTATTTAACTGGTTGAAACTTTGGATCTAAGCTCAACTTGTGAGTAGTAATTTCTGGTTGGATCCCTATCATGTCAAGATGAGACCAAGCGAAACAATCTATGTTAGCTGAGAAATTTAATGATTGTTTTCCTGAGCTCGGGGGTAAGCCCCGTGCCCAGGTATACCTTCCGATCGGGAAGGTGCTTGATCAATATGACTTTCTCCAACTCCTCAACCATTGACTTGGTGGCATCGGAATCGTCAGGGACTATGAAAGACCTGGGGACTCCGTAACCGTCATCCTCGCATGTCCCCTGCTTTTCTAGTTTGATCAGGGCCGATGTCAGTGATTGCTATTTGGTTTCTTCCTTGGTGACCGAACTCGCATTCTTCGATGTCGAGAGTTCGGATACTGGGACCACCTCATCGACCGTGAACATTTCTTTTCGGCCAGCTGCTCTTCATAAATCATTTTGATCCCACCCGGAGTAGAAAATTTCAACGCCTGATGTAGTGGAGAGTGTACTGCCCTCATGTTGTGAATCCATGGCCTCCCGAATAGAGCTTTGTGTCTCATATCTCCTTCGATCATGTAGAACTTTATTTCCTAACGGTTCCAGGATTGTTTACCGGCACGGTTATCTCCTCTTTAATGGTCTCACATGCCATGTTAAACCCGTTTAAAACTTGGACTGCAGGCACAATTTGGTCTTGTAGACCCAGTTGTTCCACGACCCTCGATCTGATGATATTGGCCGAGCTACCTAGATCAATCAACACACGCTTAACTCGAGACTTATTTATGAGTACATATATTACCAACGCATCATTGTGTGGTTGTACAATGCCTTCAACGTCCTCGTCATTGAAAGATACGGTCCCCTCCGGTACATAATCTTGAGTCTGTTGTTCCCTTGTAATATACACTTTAGTGCACTTTAACATCGGCCCCTATTCCTGAAGTGATTTTTGGATCACTCACGCAGAAACTCTCGGAGGTGTCCGTTGTTGAATAACTAGTCTACTTCCTCTCTCAGTTGTCGGTAGTCTTCGGTTCTATGGTCGTGAGTGCTATGATATTTACATATTAGGTTAGGGTCCCTTTGGACAGGATCAGATTGCAATGGTCGAGGCCACTTAGTATCTTTGATGCGTGCGATGGCGGCAGCGTCGACGTTGAAGTTGTACTCTGATAACCTTGGTGCTGCCTTAGACCCGATAGGTCTGTCAAAACTGCTTTTGCTCATGAGTCCCCAGTTATTATGACCTCGGTCGCTCATTCTTTCACTTCTCACAGTGTTACGTCCAGACCCATTTCCCCTTCGCTCTTCATTGGATGGTTGATACCAGTATCTATTCGATCTTGGTTCACGATCAATGTCTCTTTTGGATATGTCACCAGCTCTAACGGGATAAACAGACCACTAAGAGGCCCCGAGATAATCGTCTTCGACCCTGATGTTTTATTGGTACCGGTTATGGAGGTCGGCCAAAGTTACTGCCGGGTATTCTATCAGATTTTGCTTCAACTGTTGTGAAGCCAATGAGCTTCGGGGATTGAGTCCTTGGGTGAAGGCCTGAACGGCCCAATCATTTGCGACCGGAGGCTGGTCCATCCGTTCCATTTGAAACCTCGATACGAATTCCCTGAGCATCTCGTTATCTCTTTGCTTTACCTTAAAAAGGTTTGATTTCCTGGTCTCGACCTTGATGGCCTCGGTGTGCACTTTGTACAAAGGCATCGACAAGCATAGCAAACGAGTCAATAGAACTAGGGGTAAGTTGTCATACCATATCATATCTCCTTTCGACAAGGTCTCTCCGAACTTTTTCAGCAGAACGGATTCGATTTCATCATCCTCCAAGTCGTTTCCCTTCATGGCGCATGTATAAGAGGCCACGTGTTCGTTTGGATCAGTTGTCCCATTATACTTCAGAATTTCAGGCATACGAAACTTCTTTGGGATCGGGTTCGGAGCTGCGCTCGGAGGGAAAGTCTTTTGGAAATATTTCTTGGAATCCAGGCCCTTCAGTATCGGTGGCGCTCCGGGATTTGATCGACCCTGGAGTTATAGGTCTCCATTTTTTGTCGTTTGCTTCAATTTTCTTTTCTCCTGATTCCACCCATTTTGTCAGTTCCTCAAGCATCTTTATTATCTCGGGGTTGGTCCCGGGTTCTTCTTCACCCGGATCATCGATCGGATCAGCGACTGGGACTCCGTTGGGGTCAACTTTGGGCACCTCGTTGCTGGGTACCACGTTGTTGTTCTCGCCATGGTGGCCGGACTCAGCATCCACCTTCAAATGGGTAGATTGGTTGTTCGACATATTTAGTTTTGACCTGAAATTAAAAGCTCAAAGAACAAGTGTAAAATAGAGTGTGTTATGATAATTAGTATCAAATTGCCACTATTATCCTTAGCCCCATGGTGGACGCCAAACTGTTTACTCTAAAAAATGGATAACAATTAAATTTATAAGTGGTTCTAAGGATATGTGGGTTAATTCAATACAAACGATAAATTGCATTAGATTAAATAGATAAAGGACATAATAAATTATCAAACCAATCAAGAAGAGTAATTCCAGACTTAGTAACAGCTTAATGAAAGGCCTACCTTCGATCCCAAGCTCGCGTTACTGATAATTTGATGAACAAAAGTAAGAACTTTGAATAACAGAGAAAATAAGAGTACCATTTATGTGCGTGTTACAATATTTAATGAATAATCAGACCTCGTTGTTTTTAGTAGGGGAGTTTTACAATAAGTACAATTCCATAAAATGTAAAAATCTTCTATTTAACTAATCACCGGTTCTCTACCGATGCGTGCCGAGATTCACGCCGTGACATCTGGTTGGTCACGAGTATCACAATTTTTTTTTGGCCGTGCTCGATTATCTAGTAATGCTTTCCGAGGCCTCTGGGATTCGAACCGAATCTGGGGGTCATGGCCCCAATACTCCCGAGGGTAGGCGTTTTGCCCGAACCTGGGCTCGAGGAATTTTTTGCCTCGATTTCGGTTCCTTACCCTCATGTCTCTCGCTCCGTTTACTTCATCAGAAACCGAGGAGTCCCATGGGCTTAGTTTCGCCCGTATAAACTTTCCTTTGTCTTTACCTTCTTCGTCAAACCCTCTTAGTGATCCTCTTCTTCTTCGTATAACTTCCTTCCTTCTTATTAACAATAGCCTCCAAATCTTCAATCCCTTATGCATCTTCTGCTCCTTCTCGTCGTACCATCATAGTCGATGACCTTCCTTCTATAATAGCTTCGGTTAGGAGTAGAAAAAAGGGTGGTAGGCTTCGTAGCCTAGGTTCGATGGTGAATAGAAACACTTCCTCTTCTAAGGGAAGCTCTTCAAAATCCGCTTTTTCTTCCAAAATTAAAGCTTCTGCTACTCCCATGTCCATTCCCTACTGAGTAATTTGATCAGTTCCAGACATAATTTATTGCTAAAAAGAAAATGCATAAATGGAAAGTGAAACGATTGTTAGTTTTTCGGTAACGGAACCAATTTGTTTTTAACCCAAAAATAGTTTTCGTAGTCAAAATAAATAAATAGAAGAATTCAGATTTCTAATAACCAATTTACTTCACTTTCAATTATGATTGATATGAAAAGGAATAATAATAATAGAGAATTAAATTAAAATAATAAGGAAATAAAATCTTATTAATCATTGCTACTTTCTTTCAATAGGAAAGAACAAAATCTTCCTATAATAGAGAACAACAAGAACGCTGGTAATTGATAGTATAATTTAGCAGTTCTCTCGATGAGGATACAAGTTGTAGAAGGTGGATTATATAGTATTACAATTTGTAACTGTTTATCGTATTTAGTTCCTACCTGTTACTAATATTTATTACATTAATTAATTATTATGTGGGCGATTGGTAACGACTGAGGCAATAACATCAAATTGCGTACAATTAGGGAATTCAACTGATTTTCTTCTATATTCGTAATTATGAATGACCTTTTTATTAATGTGGCTTCCAATGACCTTAATTATCAGCCTCGTACATGTTTTCTCTTATCCAACTAACATGCACGGTATTTTCATAGACAAACTCGTAGGTGTTTTTCATATCTTCTTTGCACATTATTCTTTATTATCGCTTGGACTCTCATTACACATGTCATTGTAATATTGGTCAACATGGTGAGTTTACTCTCCACCAATATAATATCTGTCCAAATAAAGGTGCACATAGTGTAGTATTAAACAAGTAGCACCTATATAGGTACCGTGCAATTTTTGCTCTAGTGTTCAAATTAGATCTAAGGTTTCTGTTCTGCAAATTGAACACCATTTAATGCAACTTAATTAAAAGTAAATATATAAAACCAAAAACAAAAACTATTATTAGTAGATATTTTTAGATGGAGGGTATATACTACTCTGAAATATCATACTATAACTTGTTTGATTTATAGTAGCGTGTTAGTGTGCAAAAACATCAAAGACAGCCTCATGATATTCCTAAAAAGTACTACTTCCTCGGTCTAAATTTATGTGATATTTTTCATCTTTTGATATTCAAATTTTTTAATTTTTATCGTGTATTTGAACATAAATATTTTAATTTTTTTTAAATAAAATTTATATATTTAAAAACTACGAAAGTACTATAAGTTACAATAATTAATAAATTAAATATTTAAAAAATATATAAAAACTTACAATTAAAAAATAACTCGTTTAACTCTCAAACTTTGAACATTATGGGGCGGATGAAATAGTCACATATAGCTGGATCTTGCATTCTCGGTAACCATCTTGTCTTCTGGTTCCATACCTAACACTGGAAATTGTTGAAATGAAAAGAAAGAAAAAATAAATAGACGACCAAATAGTGAAGAAAAAGCGTATATCATTTTCGAATTAAATGAAAGGAATACCTTTCCAGCTGTACGGTTTATTATTGTGGAGCATGATATGTTGGGAGTCCTAGTTGTTGGGATCTTTTTCCCATGTAAATTCACTACATGGGTTGCTTCATGCTTGTGCTGATGGAACTTTTTCCTTATATTCATACAGCTGCTGCATTTCAGCAAAGCTAATATGTGTCATTACTAGAACTATTGTTTCACCACATTTTCAGGATATCGTACGTAAATTTATGCAAGACTGCAGCCTAACATTTTCAAGATCGTACGTACGTGTATTATTGCAAGACTGTGTAGCCTTTCATAATATCTCGTTCTTTTGGATACTGCACCCCTACGTGAAAAGACTAATTTGAATTAATAAACCCAAGAAGTTAAAAAACAATAAAAATTGTTTCCTTCGTTAAGTAAGCAGAGAAGGGTATACAAGCCATTTTGCGTTATAATCTGTATGAGTAAAGTTCGTAGAGCAGGAAGCCAAATGGAGAAAAGAAAGTGACATTTAATTTGCTAATCTGCCTAAGAGAAATAAAAAATAGAATAAATTTTACTGGTGGTAATCCAACTAAAGTTTATAATATAAAAGTTATTTTCTTATTTTTGTAATTGTGTGCGAGTAAAATCGGGGATAAGCTTACCCCCGATTTTCCGGTAAAAAAACGAGAGGACAGCGCAGCCCGATATGGCTTCGCGTAAAGCCGAGGGATCCTACAGATCAGAGCCCGGAGAAGATGAATGGTGCGCCAAGAAACGGACACGGCCAAGCATGATAAGAATCGAGTTCGAGCAAAGTAAAGAACCGAGGCTAAGGGAGAGACGATTAGACAGGACAAATGAGGGACCGAAATATCCACCCTTAACAGGATATTACGGCGCAAATCTCGCCCGATATCAACTGCGTATCACGATTTACTAAAAGAGAAATTTTTTTACCTTATTTAGACTTGTACTAGGATTGAAACTCCCCTACTATATAAATGAGAGAACCTTTCATTATTCAGTATACTGTTGGCACGCATACCAAAGCAATAAATGTAATTTTTGTTCTCTAGTTATTGTTCAAAGTATTCTTCAGCCGCCTATTTATTTAGTTGCAATCGAGTCTATTTCGAGGGCTTGATAGGGACCAACTTTTAGCGTTGATCATAAAGCTAGGCTTAAAGAATCATCACATATAATTTGATAGTTTTGTTTTCCTTAAATTCAATTATTTACTGTTCTTAAATTATTCATGTTAAATTAAATCACATATCTTTTAAACCACGTATAAATTCAATTGTTACTTATTTTAAAGGAAAACGGATTGACACCCACCGTGGGGCTTAGGATAAGAGTGGTTATTTAATATGAATCTCCATAATACACCCTATTTTACACTTGCTTTTTGAAGTTTGATTTCATGTCTATTTAAAATGTCAAATTCTCAGTCTCCTCAATCGTTGACCCAATCGTTGACCCAGTCGATGCCAACTCACAAGTTTCCATCAATATCAACCTGCCAACTGATCCCGAAAATAGCATTCGCGGGGCACCCCGACCATCAGCTCGAGAAGCGCTCGAAGGGGAAGGTGATGGAGTTAGCTTACGATTGATTATAGAAATACTACAAGCTCAGCAAGTGGAAATAGCACAACTGTACAGTTAAAATCACGCACAGAACACGGCCGAACCCGAGCGGGTTAGAAAAGATGCTCGGAGAGATGAAAAGATTGTCGCAAAACCAGATGAGTTTGGACCCGGAGAGACTTCCGAGGTGATGAAAATGCTCGAAGCATTAACAAAATGGGTGGAGTCTGGCGAAAAGAAGATAGAGGCAAATGATAAGAAGATGGAAACTTACAATTCAAGGATCGATCAGATCCCGGGAGCGCCTCTAATATTGAAAGGCTTGGACTCCACAAAGTTCATTTAGAAACCTTTCCCCCCGAGTGCGGCACCGAAGCCAATTCCGAAGAGGTTTTGAATGCCCGATATTCCTAAATATAACAGTATCATATATCCAAACGAGCATGTAACCTCCTACACGTGCGCAATAAAAGGAAATGACATAGAAAACGATGAGATTGAGTCAGGTGTTGAAGACATTTTGGGAAACCTTATCCAAATGAGCAATCATATAGTACCATAACTTACCTCCAAATTCTATTCATTCATTTGCTATGCTTGCATACGCCTTTGTTAAAGCCAATGCTGGAATTATCAAGGCCGAGACGAGGAAAACAAACCTCTTCAAAGTCAAGCAAAGGGACAACGAGATGCTTAGGGGGTTCGTGTCGAGGTTCCAGATGGAACAGATGGACATTCGCCCGGTTGTAGATGATTGGGCCGTTTAGGCGTTACTCAAGGGCTCAACCCCTGAAGTTCCATTGCTTCTCAACAATTGAAGCAAAACTTTGAGGAGTACCCGGCTATTACTTGGGTTGATGTTTATAACATGCACCAGTCAAAGATCAGAGTCGAGGACGACCAGCTGGGGGGCCCTCGGGGTCTATTTACCCCAATAGAGTGAATGAAAGGTCTAAAAGAATTATGGATCAGGAGCCAAGGCTGGACCGAGATCGGTATCAACCATACAGCTTGGATAGAAGGGGAAACAGGCCCGGTCGCCACCCGACCAGGAACGACAAGAGAAGAGACCAAGGACCTAGCAACCGAGGTCTGATGAGTAAGAACGGTTTCGACATATCACTTGGGGACAGATAAGCCCCGAGACTATCGGAATATAACTTCAATGTTGATGCAGGGAGTATAGTATCGGCCATCAGCCGCATCAAGGAGATCAAATGGCCAAGACCACTCCAATGTGATCCCGCACAGAGGGATCACAACTTGATATATAAATACCACGGTACTCACTATCACAGGACCGAGGATTGTCGACAGCTAAGGGAGGAAGTGGCTAGTCTATTCAACAATGGGCATCTTCGGGAATTCCTTAGTTAGCAAGCCAAAAATTGTTTCAAAATCAGGGACACCAACAAACTAATTGAGCAGGAAGAAATCAACACGTGATTAACATGATCATTAGGGGAGTAGATGTCCCACAAGGGCCAATGATTAAGCGCACCAAAGTTTCTATTACAAGGTAAAAATGCAGTTGGGACTACGTTCAAGATGGGACCATCTTTTTCAGCGACGAGGACGCTAATGGCATCATTCAACCTCACAACGATGCATTGGTAATATCCATACTTATTAATAAATCTCGAGTTAAGCGTGTGTTGATTGATCCAGGCATCTCGGCCAACATCATCCGATGAAGAGTTGTAGAACAACTGGGTTATTGGACCAAATCGTACCAGCAGTACGAGTATTGAACGGGTTCAACATGGCATACGAGACAACAAAGGGAAAAATAACCCTACCGGTAAACACTACCCGGACCACCCAGGAAACAAAATTTAATGTAATCGAGGGGGATATGAGATACAATGCCTTGTTCGGGAGGCCATGGGTCCACAGCATAAGAGCGATTCCTTCGAACTTCGGTCAGGCATTGAAGATTCCCACACCAGGAAGAATCAAAACAATTTATGGGGAACAACCGGCTGCAAAGGAGATGTTCGTTGTCGAGGAGATGATCCCGGCGCTCGCAATCACAATATCAAAAGGTGAGGGATTGGTCAAACAGAAAGGAGCCAAATAGAAATCACTGGTACCGACCCTGACCGGGCCGGAGAAATAGAAGGAACACTCAATGAACGAGGAAGATGATTTTGGGGTCCCAAGATTCTTCATAACAACCGATGATACTGATGCCACCAAATTGACGATCGAGAAATTAGAGCAGGTCATACTAATCGAGTATCTACCAGAACAAAAGTATACCTAGGCACGGGGTTAACCCACGAGCTGAGGAAAAAACTTATTGATTTTCTTAAAGCTAATGCTGATTGTTTTGCCTAGTCCCAATTACATATTATAGGGATCCCACCGGAGGTGACAACTCACAAATTAAGCTTGGATCCAAAATTTCACCCAGTTAAACTGAAGAGGAGGCCACAGTCCGAAATCAAACACGTATTCATCAAGGACAAGGTATCTAAACTTCTAAAAATAGGTTCTATTCAGGAAGTTAAATACCTGAATTGGCTAGCTAACGTAGTGGTCGTACCTAAAAACGTAAACAAACTTTGAATGTGTGTAGATTATAAGGACTTGAACAAGGCATGCCCGAAGGATTCGTTTTCTTTGCCTAACATCGACATAATCATCGATGTAACGGCCGGGCACGAGACGCTGAATTTTCTCGATGTCTATTCCGGGAACAACCAAATACGGATGGACCCTAATGATCAAGAGAAGACTTTTTTTATAGCTAAATTCGACACCTATTGTTATAACGTAATGCAGTTTGGACTAAAAAAGGTCGGTGCCACGTATCAACGCCTAGTTAACCAAATGTTTCGAGGAACAAATAGAAAAATCAATGGAGGTCTATATTGACGATATATTAGTTAAGCCTCTGCGAGCAGAGGACCATTTGAAGCATTTGTAGGAAACTTTCGACATACTGAGAATACAACATGAAGCTGAACCCGGAGAAGTGTGCCTTCAGAGTCGGCTCGGGCAAGTTCCTCGGTTACATGGTGTCTAACCGGGGAATAGAGATCAACCCTGTCACGTCCCGAACTCAGGAAGCGCGACCGGCGCTCAACCGAGTGAACCCGATCAAGCAAGCATGTTAGATACTTTCTACCCAAACTCACGTACGAATACAGAGAATATATATTTTCATTAATTAGACAATAAGGAGACCATGTATACAATACCACTTCATTACCATTAGTTACTTCATTTTAAAGTCTCAAATTACACACATTTTCACGGTCTGAAGTGGAACAAGTAATTCAAACACAACATAACTTGTTTGACTTTTTCAGCACTAATATACAACCCACACTATGTCTACGAAGCCTCTAATAGATACAGAAGAGTATTATAATAGTGCCGGCAACAAGGCCCCGGCTATACCTCAAACACAATACACAAAGGACGAAAGATACATGGCCCCGACATAAAGTGGGGCTCACCAAGTCAGTTGGGAAGAGGATGTACCGCTATCACTGATCAATGTCCCCTACTGTAGAACCACCAGCATCCATTGAAGATGCAGCACCCCCGAAAAAAGGGACATTAGTACATATGGAATAGTAATAGTATGAATGACAACACACCCTCTCAATAGAACAATTAATAATACCAGCAAGAACAATCATAATATTAGTGGAAGCCTCAAACAACATCAAACCTCATGTTATGGCCAAGACAATGTTCAAATAGATTTCCATATTTTATGTTGGGAGATTGTTTGTACCAATGTGCCACCGTTCACAATACCAATACCACCGTACTTTTAGCACGGAGTCCGATCACGACCCGATCAGCTAGGCCGTCTCCTTCGAGACATCAACCACAATCACAATTTTAGTTATAATTTCCAGCACAATCACCACCATGTGTGCGGCATGATGTCCGATCATGACCCGATCGGCTAGTCTGTCTCATTCGAGACATCATCCTTTTATACCAATCATCTCGTTTCATACTTCTTTCACATCTTTTCATTTCATTAGCACTACTGGCCAGCATTATAAAATCATTCTTGGCACGTCGGCCGTAATTAGTATTCCATGCTCACCTTTTTCACTTTCAAACATCATCATCATCATCATCAACAACAACAAGGCATTACAAATCAAGTTTTTTAGTACAAATGTGAGCAATTAAGAGTTTTAGGCCCATAGAGATGTTTCACAAAATTTGGCATAATAGCCTTCGTTTGAACTTGACTTGAAGTCGAAACATTATTAATGCACTGTCCATACTTTGAGTACATTCTTATATGATAACATAACATGATAATAGCATTTGGTATACATATTTAACATATATCTTTCAACACAAACTTATTCAAAATAGTATAATGAACCACGAGGGACTTACATAAATTACATGAATACCGTCGGATTCAATTCTAAGAGAGGAGTTTAGCCAACATACCTCGATTTGAGCTTTCCTTAAATTACTATAACGTTCCGAAAATCCTAGCAATCCCAATCTATATTGAGACATAACAAAATTGAACACAAATTAGGAGGATATTTATGGTTTCAGCTCATTTGAGCTTTTTATCAAACACTAGGTGTGCAAATTTGGCTACAAGATTCTTCTACAAGATTGCCTTTATTCCACAACCCAATCTTTACTTATTTGAGCTCAACAATATTCTCACAAACCTTATTGGTACAAGCATGTAAAACTAATACTCTTACACCCAAGAATCATACTCCCAATCACCCTTCTTTTTATCCCAAACTCGAAATTGAAGAATTGGGGGAAGCAATTCTTACCTCTTTGAAGCCCTAACAAGATCCTTGTGAAATCTTCAAGCCTTGAGCAAGAATTGATGAACAAATGACTAGGTCTTCTCTTTATCTCTCTAAGATACTCTCACCTCTCTCTAAAAATATCAGATGAAACCCTTAAAAATGACCCCCAAAGGCTATTATCAAAATGGGGTCGGGTTACAAAAATCAAAAACAATGAAGCTCTGAAACACAATCAGTGATCGTAGAGTGATCGCAGAATGGGTATGCGGTCCGCAAACCGGCCGCACAATTTGGTGCCCCTGCACTGGAAAATACGGGTTGGGTCTGCGGTGGTTCTGCGGCCCACAAACATGTTCTGCAGTTGCATAATTCACCACAGACCTATTCTGCGATCGCATAAAGCACTGCAAACCTGGTTTGCAGTCGCATAATTCACCGCAGACCTTCCTCCAAACTTGCCCCGTCACTGCTTAACTCTGCGGCTATTCTGCAGTCCGTATAGTGATTCTGCGGCCGCATAGTGGGCCGCAGAAATGTCTTTTTCCGCCAAAAAAATTTCCTTTACTCCCCAGCGCATTGTTCAACCCAAAAAGTTCGAGTCGCAACGAGCAAGCTCGGCACAAAGAATTTCTACAATCCTCTAAAACGTAAGCCTACTTCGGCACCAGGAAACCTTAAATTCCTTTGCGAAGTTTTATGGGGCCTTATATTCTCCCCCACTTAGGATCATTCTTCCTCGAATGATTGTCAAAATCCGTCATTAGTATTCAATGTGAATTGGATGCTATAACACACACCAGCAGTTCCAAATTTTTGACTAACTCCCTAAATTTCAAAAAGTTTTGTCACTGTCTCCCCTGTAACTGGGCCTATTCACCTGTCAGAGAATCCCATAAACCAATACTAACAACATATAAATAATGCGATGATGCAATATAACATAAAAACAACACCAATCGTGGCCTCATAAGCAATATATTACCAGAAAAGGAATACCCTTAACATCAACTGTAAAAATGATACATAATTCATAGAAGGTAACGCTTATCATTTTCATAGAACAGAACTTTATAAATACATAGCTATTCAAACAAATAAGGATACTTCTTCTTCATTTCTTCCTCGGCCTCCCAGGTGGCCTCTTCCACCTGCTGGTTCGCCTTAACACTTTTATGAAGGCAAATTCTTTATTTCTTAACTTTCGGACTTCCTGATCGATAATAGACACTAGAATCTCTTCATAAGTCAATTCCTCTTTAACCTCAATAGTCTCAACCGGAACAATGAGTGTTAGTATCCAACTACTTTCTTCAACATAGACACATGAAACACCAGGTGTACTAATGACATCTCAGGTGGTAGTTCAAGCATGTATGCCACCTCACCGATCCTCTGAATGATTCTGTACGATCCGGCATACTTCCGACTCAATTTCCCTTTCTTACCAAATCGCATTACACCATTCGTGGGGGAAACCTTCAAGAATACTCAATCATCTCCTTTGAACTCCAAATCCCTACGACAGGCATCCGAATAGGACTTTTGACGACTCTGATCAGTCTTCAACCGCTCGTTAATGATCTTAACTTTTTTCAAAGCCTGATGCACGAGGTCTGGCCCTATCAACTCTGCTTCCCCAATCTCGAACCACCCAATGGGCTATATCTCCTACCATATAAATCCTCGAACGCTGCCATATGAATGCTAGCATGATAACTATTGTTGTAGGCGAATTCTATGAGTGGAAAATGATCGTCCCAGCTACCTTTGAAGTCTAGAACACAAGCGCGCAACATATCCTCAAGCGTCTGAATAGTCCGCTCTGCCTGCCCGTTAGTCTGTGGATGAAAGGTTGTACAAAGATTCACCTGAGTACCCAAACCTTGCTGAATTTTCTTCCAAATATTAGCCGTGAACTGTGCCCCCCGATCAAAAATGATAGAAATTGGAGTGCCATGCAACCTTACTATTTCTTTGATATATAACTGAGCATACTGTTCTGCTGTGTCGGTAGCCTTAACCGGCAAGAAGTGTGCTGATTTTGTGAGTCGATCCACAAACACCCAAATCGAGTCAAACTTATGAGGAGTGCGAGGTATTCCTACCACAAAGTCCATATTAATCATTTCTCACTTCCATATTGGAATTTCTATGTTCTGTGCCAACCCACAGGGCCTTTGGTATTTGGCCTTCACTTGCTGACAATTTGGACATCTCGCCACAAAGTTCGCTACATTGCTCTT
Source organism: Nicotiana otophora (assembly GCA_000715115.1). Lineage (NCBI taxonomy): Eukaryota > Viridiplantae > Streptophyta > Magnoliopsida > Solanales > Solanaceae > Nicotiana > Nicotiana otophora. The sequence continues at coordinate 20,576 of AWOL01S0007871.1, forward strand.
CATATTATTCCACCAATAGACTTCCTTAAGATCATGATACATTTTTGTAGAGCCCGGGTGCACGGAATACCTAGAAGTGTGAGCCTCGGTCATGATTCTCTCTCGGACACCACCTATATTTGGAACACATAGACGCCATTGGTACCTTAGTGTACCATCACCCATGCCAAGAGAAAAGGCCATGGCCTTATATTTATGAATCCCCTCTTTCAATTGTGCCAACAATGGGTCGTTGTATTGCTTTTCCTTGACTTCCACAACAAGTGATGATTCAGCCCTATTTTGCACAATCACCGCTCCTTCACTAGAGTCTGCAAGACGAACCCCCAAACTAGATGATCGGTGAACTTCCTTGGCCAATGGCCTTTGATATGCCTCCAAGTGTGCTAAACTACCCATAGATTTCCGGCTAATAGCATCCGCCACAACATTAGCCTTCCCCGGATGATATAGAATATCAATGTCATAATCCTTGTGTAATTCAAGCCATCTTCTCTGCCTCAGATTCAATTCCTTTTGTTTGAAAATATATTGAAGGCTCTTATGGTCCGTGAATATATCCACATGGACCCCATATAAATAATGACGCCAAATATTCAATGCAAATACCAACTCCGCAAGTTCTAAGTCATGCGTTGGATAGGACTTTTCATGGTTCTTGAGTTGCCTCGAAGAATAAGCTATCACCTTGCCATGTTGCATTAATACACACCCAAGCCCGATTCTTGAAGTATCATACTATATCACAAATCCATGTGTACCCTCTGGTAGGGTCAACACCGGTGTCGTAGTCAATCTTGATTTAAACTCCTAGAAACTTCTTTCGCAAGCATCAGACCATTGGAACTTAATTGCCTTCTGCGTCAATTTAGTCAATGGAGGGGCAAGAGTAGAAAACCCCTCCACAAACTTTCTGTAATACCCAGCTAAGCCTAAGAAACTGCGAATCTCTGATGGAGTTGTAGGCCTCGACCAATTCTTCACAGCTGCAATTTGCTAAAGATCAACCTTAATTCCTTCACTAGAGACGACATAACCCAAGAATGTGACAGATTTAAGCCAAAATTCACACTTTACAAACTTTGCATATAACTTGTGCTGATATAGGGTTCACAAAACTATCATGAGATGATCGGTATGGTCCTCTCGATTGCTTAAATATACAAAAATATTGTCAATAAACACTATCACAAAAGAGTCAAGGAACGTCTCGAAAACTCGGTTCATAAGATCCATGAAAGCTACTGGGCATTTGTTATCCCAAATGACATCACCAAAAATTCAAAGTGCTCATATCGGGTTCTAAAAGCTATTTTCGGAACATTCTGCTCCCTGATCTTCAATTGGTGATACCCGGATCATAAATCAATTTTGGAGAAGTACTTAGCACCTTGAAATTGGTCAAACAAGTCATCTATCCTTGGCAGTGGGTACTTATTCTTGATTGTGACCTTGTAGAGCTGCTGATAGTCAATACACATTCTTAGTGAACATCCTTCTTCCTTACAAAGAGAACAGGTGTGCCCCAAGGCGACACACTTGGCCGGATGAAACCCTTCTCTAATAAATCCTTCAATTGTTCCTTTAGTTCTTTCAATTCTGTCGGTGTCATTCTATAGGGCGAAATAGATATAGGTTGCATGCCTGGCATCACATCAATTCCAAAATCCATATCCCTGTCTGATGGGATCCTAGGGAGCTCTTTCGGAAATACCTCCAAAAATTCATTCACAATTTGCATAGACTCAAGTGTAGGTGCTTCAGCATCGGCGTTCGAAACCCGGACCAAATGGTGAATACACCCCTTGTTGATCGTCTTCGTGGCCTTAATGTAATAAATAAACCTACTCTTCAGCACCACATCATCCCCCCTTCCACTCAATAACTAGCTCATTTGGAAATTTGAACTTAACGGTCCTGATTCGGCAATCAAGCTTGGCAAAACATGAATAAAGCCAGTTCATCCACATGATTACATCAAAATCGACCATCCCCAATTCTTTGAGATCGGCCATGGTGTCTCGACCATGCAACATGACAACACAATTCCTATAAACCCGCGCGGCCAACAGAGAACGGCTCATTAAGTTGTTCCGGTTCTATCCCAAATTCCATAGCAACATAAGGAGTGACATATGACAAAGTGGAACTAGGATCAATAAGAGCATACACATCATGAGATTGGACAGTCAATATACATGTGACAACATCTGGAGAAGCCTCTAAATTCTGGCGACCCCTCATAGAATAGAAACGGATGGATCCTCCCGAACTTTATACTCCACCCCTAGCTGCACCATGCCCTATGGGTGTTGGATTGCCTCGAACTGGAGGAGGTGCTGCTGATGTAGTAGCTAAAGAATTGGTTGGTTGTGTTGTGCCCCTGCCCGCACCCTGTCGGTACGAACGACAATCTCTCTTAATATGACCCCTCAATATGCACCCGTAGCATATGGGTAAGTCCATGTAGCATATTCCTAAGTGCATCTTTCCACACCTAGGGCATGGGGGCCTCCGTTGCTGCTGGAATCTACCACCATGCCGACCCTATTGGTAGGAGCACATTTTGCCATGGCTGGGCCTGAAATAGCTTCACTACTACTGACTGGGCCCTGATGGTGGTGCATTAGCCAAAGACTGAGCAAAGGACTGAGATGGCCCTGACGACCCTCCCCTGAATGATGACCTGTCACCACCAGAAGAACCACCAAAGTTGCCAGCGGACCGGGGCTTATTGCTACCCTCTAGCTCTATTTTGTTCTTCAATTTGCGAGTCTTTGTGGCTTGAGCAAATGCCACCATCTTTCCATAGTTCATATCAGATTTCAAGGTAGCTGTAGCGGCCTCATTAATTTCCAAGGGACTGAGGCCCTGCACAAACCGGTGAAATCTAGCCTCCATAGTGGGCACCATGTAAATAGCATACTTGGACAAGTACGCGAATCTCATATGGTACTCCTACACACTCAAGCTACCTTGCCTTAGGCTCTCAAACTCAGCGGCACGGACTGCCTTAGTCTCGGTAGGCAAGAAATGATCAATGAAGGCATCGGCAAACTCACCCCACCTCACCGGAGGGCTCCCCTCCTCACGGGACTCCTCCCATAGCTCAAACCAAGAATATGACACCTCTTTCAGGCGGTAGGAGGCCAACTCCACTGCCTCTGTCTCAGTAGCACGCATAACTCGGAGAGTCTAGTGCATCTCATCAATGATGTCCTGGGGGTCCTCCTTTGGTTTATTACCCGTGAACACTGGAGGATCTAACTAGAGAAACTTGTTCACTCTGGAACTAGAAGAATCCCCTGGATAACTGGAAGGAGTGGGTGCAACATCTGATCTCTGGTCTTGAGAAGCCACTATCTAAGCCAACATTTGTATGGCTCCCTTAAGATCCCCATCAGAAACATCAGAATCGGAAGCTTGAGCTGGAGGTGGAACTGGAATATCAGTTAGAGGGACCGTTGCACCCTCATTAGGTGTAGGGGCAGGTGCGGTCTAATCGGTTGTAGTGGAATCAGGCAGTGTAGTACTTGGGGGTATATCCTTCCGCTCGGGTGCTAACCCACATTATCAAATATAGAATCAGCTGCCACTCCTGGGGTGACATTGGCTTTCTGGCCAGTTCTTGCCTTCTTCTTAGGTGCTATGTACTGAAAATTAGAGCAACGCACGAGTTAAAGGAGGAACAATCTTACAATCAGCTTTACCGCACGATCGAGAACATGAAAGAAGGGTATTATTCCTAAATGTCCAAGTAGAATCCTAATTATAGATATAGTCGACAACACACCGATAAGGATGAATCTACTAGACACGGCTCCGAGACATCCTAGGATACTTTAAAACCTTAGGCTCCAATACCAAGTTTGTCACGCCACGAACTTAGGGAGCGTGACCGGCGCTCAACCGAGTGAACCCGGTCAAGCAACCCTATTAGACACTTTCTACCCAAACTCACTTATGAATACAGAGGATACATATTTTCGTTAATTAGACAATAAGGAGACCATGTACACAATACCAATTCATTACCATTAGTTACTTCATTTTGAAGTCTCAAATTACACACATTTTCACGGTCTGAAGTGGAAGAAGTAATATAAACACAACATAACTTATTTTACTTTCCCAGCACTAATATAGAACCCACACTATGTTTACGGAGCCTCTAATAGATACAGAAGAGTATTATGATAGTGCCATCAATAAGGCCCCAGCTATACCTCAATCACAATACACAAAGGACAAAAGTTACATGACCCCGAAATGAAGTGGGGCTCACCAAGTCAGCTGGGAAGAGGATGTACCGCTATCACTGATCAATGTCTCCTATTGCAGAACCACCAGCATCCATTGAAGATGCAGCACCCCCAGAAAAAGGGACATTAGTACATATGGAATAGTACTAGTATGAATGACAAAACACTCTCTCAATAGAACGATTAATAATACCATCAAGAACAATCATACTATCAGTGGAAGCCTCAAACAATATCAAACCTCAAGTTATGAACAAGACAATGTTCAAATAGATTTCCATATTTTATGTTGGGAGATCGTTTGTACCAATATGCCACCGTTCACAATACCAATACCACCGTACTTTTAGCATGGAGTCCGATCACGACCTAATCGGCTAGACCATCTCCTTCGAGACATCAACCACAATCAAAATTTCAGTTACAATTTCCAGCACAATCACCACTATGTGTGCGGTATGGCGTCCGATCACGACCCGATCGGCTTGGCCGTCTCATTCGAGACATCATCCTTTTATACCAATCATCTTGTTTCATAATTCTTTCATATCTTTTCATTCCATTGGCACTAGTGGAAACAATTATATAATCATTCTTGGCACGTCGGCCGTAACTAGTATTTCACGCTCACCTTTTTCACTTTCAAACATCATCATCATCATCAACAACAACAAGGCATTACAAATTAAGGTTTTTCGTACACATGTGATCAATTAAGAGTCTTAGGCACATAGAGAATTTTCACAAAATTTTGCATAATAGCCTTCGTTTGAACTTGACTTGAAATCGAAACATTATTAATGCACAACCCATACTTTGAGTACGTTCTCATATAATAACATAACATGATAATAGTATTTGGTATACATATTGAAGATATATCTTTCAACATAAACTTATTCGGAATAGTATAATGAACAACTCAGGACTTACATAAATTACATGAATATCGTGGAATTCAATTCTAAGAGGAGTTTAGCCAACATACCTCAATTTTAGATTTCCTTAAATTACTACAACGTTCCGAAAATCCTAGCAATCCCAATATATATTGAGACATAGCAAAATTTAACACAAATTGGGAGGATATTCATGGTTTCAGCTCATTTGAGCATTTTATCAAATACCATGAGTGTAAATTTGGCTACAAGGTTCTTCTAAAAGATTTTCTTCATTTCACAACCCAATATTTACTTATTTTAGCTCAACAATCTTCCTACAAACCTTATTGGTACAATCATGTATAATTAATACTCTTACACCCAAGAATCATACTCCCAAGAACCCATCCTTTTACCCCAAACTCGAAATTGAAGAATTGTGGGAAGAAATTCTTACCTCTTTGAAGCCCTAGCAAGATCCTTGTGAAACTTCAAGCCTTGAGCAAGAATTAATGAACAAATGACTAGGTCTCTCTCTACGATACTCTCACCTCTCTCTAACATTATTGGATGAAATCCTTAAAAATGACCCCCAAAGGCTATTTATCAAAATGGGGTCAGATTACAAAAATCAAAAAAATGCAGCTCCGAAACACAATCTGCGATCAAAGAGTGACCGCAGAATGGGTATGCGGTCCGCAAATCGGTCGCACAATTTGGTACCCCTAAACTGGAAATTACGGGTTGAGTCTGCGGCGGATCTGTGGCCCGCAGACCTATTATGCAGTCCCATAATGCACCACAGACCTGGTCTGTGGTCGCATAATTAACTACAGACCTTCCTCCAAACTTGCCCCATCACTGCTTCACTCTGCGGCCATTCTACAGTCTGTAGAGTGATTCTGCGGCCGCATAGTGGGCCGCAGAAAAGTCCTTTTCTGCCAAAATATTTTCCTTTACTCCCTAGCACATCCTCTACAATCCTCAAATATGTAAGCCTACTTCGGCACCACGAATACTCAATCATCTTCTTTGAACTCCAAATCTCTACGACGAGCATACGAATAGGACTTTTGGCGACTCTAAGCAGTCTTTAACCGCTCCTTAATGATGTTAACTTTTTCAAACCCTGATGCACAAGGTCAGGCCCTTTCAACTCTGCTTCCTCAATCTCGAACCACCCAATGGGAGAACTATATCTCCTACCATATAAATCCTCGAGCAGTGCCATCTGAATGCTAGTATGATAACTATTGTTGTAGGCAAATTCTATGAGTGGCTAATGATTATCCCAGCTACATTTGAAGTCTAGAACACAAGCGCGCAACATATCCTCAAGCGTTTGAATAGTCCGCTCTGCCTGCTCATTAGTCTGTGGATGAGAGGTTGTATTAAGATTCACCTGTTACCCAAACCTTACTGAAATTTCCTCCAAACATTAGCCGTGAAATGTGCCCCCGATAAGAAATGATAGAAATTAGAGTGCCATGCAACCTTGCTATTTCTTTGATATTCAACTGAGCATACTGTTCCGCTGTGTCGATAGCCTTAACCGGCAAGAAGTGTGCTGATTTTGTGAGTCGATCCGCAATCACCCAAATCGAGTCAAACTTATGAGGAGTGCGAGGTAGTCCTACCACAAAGTCCATATTAATCATTTTCCACTTCCACATTGGTATTTTTATGTTCTGTGCTAACCCACAGGGCCTTTGGTGTTTGGCCTTCACTTTCTAACAATTTGGACATATCGCAACAAAGTCCGCTACATTCCTCTTCATATCATTCCACCAATAGACTTCCTTAAGATCATGATACATTTTTGTAGAGTCCGGGTGCACGGAATACCTAGAAGTGTGAGCCTCGGTCATGATTCTCTCTCAGAGACCACCTACATTTGGAACACATAGACGCCCTTGGTACCTTAGTGTACCATCACCCATGCCAAGAGAAAAAGCCATGGTCTTATGTTTATGAATCCCCTCTTTCAATTGTGCCAACAATGGGTCGTTGTATTGCTTTTCCTTGACTTCCCCAACAAGTGATGATTCAGCCCTACTTTGCACAATCTCCCCTCCTTCACTAGAATCTGCAAGACGAACTCCCAAACTTGCCAATCGGTGAACTTCATTGGCCAATGGCCTTTGATATGCCTCCAAGTTTGCTAAACTACCCATAGATTTCCGGCTAAGATCATCCGCTACAACATTAGCCTTCCCCGGATGATATAGAATATCAATGTCGTAATCCTTGATAATTCAAGCCATCTTCTCTGCCTCAGATTCAATTCCTTCTGTTTGAAAATATATTGAAGTCTCTTATGGTCTATGAATATATCCACATGGACCCCATATAAATAATGACGCCAAATCTTCAATGCAAATACCACCTCCGCAAGTTCTAAATCATGCATTGGACAATTCTTTTCATGGTTCTTGAGTTCCTTGGAAGCATAAGCTATCACCTTGCAATGTTGCATTAATACACACCCAAGCCCTATTCTTGAAGCATCATAATATACCACAAATCCATTTGTACCCTCTGGTAGGGTCAACACCGATGTCGTAGTCAATCTTGATTTCACCTCCTGGAAACTCCTTTCGCAAGCATCGAACTATTGGAACTTAATTGCCTTCTGCGTCAATTTAGTCAACGGAGAAGCAAGAGTAGAAAACCCCTCCAGAAACTTTCTGTAATACCCAGTTAAGCCTAAGAAACTGCGAATCTCTGTTGGAGTTGTAGGCCTCGATCAATTCTTCACAACTGTAATTTTCTGAGGATCAACCTTAATTCCTTCACTAGAGACGACATGACCCAAGAATGTGACAGATTTAAGCCAAAATTCACACTTTGAAAACTTTGCATATAACTTGCTGATATAGGGTTTGCAAAACTGTCCTGAGATTATCAGCATGGTCCTCTCGATTGCGTGAATATACAAGAATATCGTCAATAAACACTATCACAAAAGAGTCGAGGAACGTCTTGAAAACTCGATTCATTATATCCATGAAAGCTGCTGGGGCATTTGTTATCCCAAACAACATCACCAAAAATTCAAAGTTCCCATATCGGGTTCCAAAATCTGTTTTCGGAACATTCTGCTCCCTAATCTTCAATTGATGATACCCGGATCGTAAATTAATTTTGGAGAAGTACTTAGAACCTTGCAATTGGTCAAACAAGTCATCTATCCTTGGCAGTGGGTACTTAATCTTGATTGTGACTTTGTAAAGCTGCTGATAGTCGATACACATTCTTAGTGACCCATCCTTCTTCCTTACAAAGAGAACAGTTGCGCCCCAAGGCGTTACACTTGGCCGGATGAAACCCTTATCTAATAAATCCTTCAATTGTTCCTTTAGTTCTTTCAATTCTGCCAGTGTCATTCTGTAGGGCGAAATAGATATAGGTTGCGTGCTTGGCATCACATCAATCCCAAAATCAATCTCCCTATATCGTGGGATCCCAGGGAGCTCTTTCGGAAAGACCTCCGAAAATTCATTTACAATTGGCAAAGACTCAAGTGTAGGTGCTTCAGTATCGATGTTCGGAACCCTGACCAAATGGTGAATACACCCCTTGTTGATCATCTTCGTGGCCTTAATATAAGAAATAAACCTACCCTTTGGCACCACATCATCCCCCTTCCACTCAATAACTGGCTCATTTGGAAATTCGAACCTAACGGTCCTGATTCGGCAATCAAGCTTGGCAAAACATGAATAAAGCTAGTTCATCCCCATGATTACATCAAAATCGACCATCCCCAATTCTTTAAGATCGGCCATGGTGTCCCGACCATGCAACGTGACAACACAATTCATATAAACGCGCACGGCCAAAATAGATTTACCAACCGGAGTAAATACATAGAACGGCTCATGAAGTTGTTCTGGTTCTATCCCAAATTTCATAGCAACATAAGGAGTGACATATGACAAAGTGGAACCAGGATCAATAAGAACATACACATCATGAGATTGGACAGTCAATACACATGTGACAACATCTGTAGAAGCCTCTGAGTTCTGGCGACCCCTCATAGAATAGAAACAGCTGGATCCTCTCGAACTCTATGCTCCACCCCTAGCTGCACCACGCCCTACGGGTGTTGGATTGCCTCGAACTGGAGGAGGTGCTACTGATGTAGTAGCTGCAGAATTGGCTGGCTGTGTCGTGCCCCTGCCCGCACCCTGTCGGGACAAATGACAATCTCTCTGAATGTGACCCCTCAATCTGCACCCGTAGCATATGGGTAAGTCCATGTAGCATATTCCTAAGTGCATCGTTCCACACCTAGGGCATGGGGGCCTCCGCTGCTGCTGGAATCTAACACTATGCCGACCCTATTGGTAGGAGCCTTTGTTCCCCTGACTGGGCCTGAAATGGCTTCACTACTGCTGACTCAGCCCTGGTGGTGGTGCACTAGCCGAAGAGTGAGCAAAGGACTGAGATGGCCCTGATGACCCGCCCCTGAATAATTACCTGTCACCACCATAAGAACCACCAAAATTGCCCTCGGACCGGGCCTTATTGCTACCCTCTCGCTCCATTTTGTTCTTTAATTTGCGAGTCTCTGTGGCTTTAGCGAATGCCACTATCTTCCCATAGTTCATATCAGAATTCAAGGTATCTGTAGCGGCTTCATTAATTACCAAGAGACTGAGGCCCTGCACAAACTGGCGAAATCTAGCCTCCATAGTGGGCACCATGTAAATAGCATACTTGGACAAGCGCGCGAATCTCATATGGTACTCCCACACACTTAGGCTACCTTGCCTCAGGCTCTCAAACGCAACGGCACGGGCTGCCTTAGTCTCGGCAGGCAAGAAATGATTAATGAAGGCATCGACAAACTCACCCCACCTCACCAGAGGTCTCCCCTCCTCACGGGACTCCTCCCAAAGCTCAAACCAAGAATATGCCACCTTTTTCAGGCAGTAGGAGGCCAACTCCACTGCCCCTATCTCAGTAGCACGCATAACTCAGAGAGTCTTGTGCATCTCAGCAATGAAGTCCTGGGGGTCCTCCTCTGGGTTAGTACCCTTGAACACTGGAGGATCCAACTGGAGAAAGATGTTCACCCTAGAACTAGCAGAATCCCCTGGCTAACTGGAAGGAGTGGGTGCAACATCTGATCTCTGGTCCTAAGAAGCCATTATCTAAGCCAACATTTGTATGGCTCCCCTAAGATCCCCATCAGAAACATCAGAATCGGATGCTTGAGTTGGAGGTGGAGCTGGAATATTAGTTAGAGGGACCGTTGCACACTCATTAGGTGTAGGGGCAGGTGCGGTCTAAGCAGTTGTAGTAGAATCAGACAGTGTAGTACTTGCTCACTCGCATTATCAAAAATAGAATCAGGTGCCACTCCTGGGGTGACATTGGCTTTCTGGGCAGTTCTTGCCTTCTTCGTAGGTGCCATGTACTGAAAATTAGAGCAACGCACGAGTTAAAGGAGGAACAATCTTACAATCAGCTTTATCGCACGATCGAGAACATGAAATAAAGGTATTATTCCTAAATGCCCAAGTAGAATCCTAATTATAGATATGGTCGACAACATACCGATAAGGAAGAATCTACTAGACACGGCTCCGAGACATCCTAGGACACTTTAAAACCTTAGACTCTGATACCAAGTTTGTCACGCCCCGAACTCAGGGAGCGCGACCGGCGCTCAACTGAGTGAACCCAGTCAAACAAGCCTATTAGATACTTTCTACCCAAACTGACTTATGAATACAGAGAATACATATGTTTGTTAATTAGACAATAAGGAGACCATGTATACAATACCAATTCATTACCATTAGTTACTTCATTTTAAAGTCTCAAATTACACACATTTTCAGGCTCTGAAGTGGAACAAGTAATTCAAACACAACATAACTTGTTTGACTTTCCCAGCACTAATATACAACCCACACTATGTCTATGGAGCCTCTAATAGATAGAGAAGAGTGTTATGATAGTGCCGAAAACACGTCCCAGCTATACCTCAAACAAAATACACAAAGGACAAAAGATATATGACCCCGAAATGAAGTGGGGCTCACCTAGTCAGCTGGGAAGAGGATGTAGCGCTATCACTAATCAATGTCTCCTACTGCAGAACCACCAGCATCCATTGAAGTTGCAGCGCCCCTGACAAAAGGGACATTAGTACATATGGAATAGTACTAGTATGAATGACAAAACACCCTCTCAATAGAACTATTACTAATACCAGCAAGAACAATCATAATATCAGTGGAAGCCACAAACAACATCAAACCTCAAGTTAGGACCAAGACAATGTTCAAATAGATTTCCATATTTTATGTTGGGAGATATTTTGTACCAATTTGCCACCATTCACAATACCAATACAACCGTACTTTCAGCATGGAGTCCGATCACAACCCGATCGGCTAGGCCGTCTTCTTCGAGATATCAACCACAATTACAATTTCAATTACAATTGTCAGCACAATCACCACCATGTATGCGGCATAGCGTCCAATCACGACCCGATCGGCTAGGCCATCTCATTCGAGACATCATCCTTTTATACCAATAATCTCGTTTCATAATTCTTTCATGTCTTTTCATTCCATTTGCACTAGTGGGCACAATTATAAAATCATTATATGAATATCGGTCGTAATTAGTATTCCACGCTCACCTTTTTTACTTTCAAACAACATCATCATCATCAATAACAACAAGGCTTTACAAATCAAGGTTTTTAGTACATATGTGAGCAATTAAGAGTCTTAGACACATAGAGATGTTTCATAAAATTTGGCATAATAGCCTTCGTTTGAACTTGACTTGAAGTCGAAACATTATTAATGCACAGCCCATACTTGAGTACATTCTCATATGATAACATAACGTGATAATAGAATTTGGTATACATATTGAACATATATCTTTCAACACAAACTTATTCGGGATAGTATAATGAACCACTCGGGACTTACATAAATTACATAAATACCAAGGGATTCAATTCTAAGAAAGGAGTTTAGCCAACATACCTCGATTTTAGATTTCCTTAAATTACTACAATGTTTCGAAAATCCTAGCAATCCCAATATATATTGAGACATAACAAAATTGAACACAAATTGAGAGGATATTCACGATTTTAGCTCATTTGAGAATTTTATCAAATGCCAGGTGTGCAAATTTGGCTACAAGGTTCTTCTACAAGATTTCCTTCATTCCACAACCCAATCTTTACTTATTTGAGCTCAACAATCTTCCTACAAATCTTATTGGTACAAGCATGTATAATTAATACTCTTACACCCAAGAATCATACTCCCAATCACCCATCTTTTTACCCCAAACTCGAAATTGAAGAATTGGGGAAAGAAATTCTTACCTCTTTGAAGCCCTAGCAAGATCCTTGTGAACTTTTCAAGCCTTGAGCAAGAATTGATGAACAAATGACTAGATCTTCTCTTTCTCTCTCTAAGATACTCTCACCTCTCTCTAAAAATATCAGATGAAACCCTTAAAAATGACCCCCAAAGGTTATTTATCAAAATGGGGGCAGGTTACAAAAATCAAAAAAATGAAGCTCTTAAACACAATCTGCGATCGTAGAGTGACCGCAGAATGGGTATGTAATCCGCAAACCGGCCGCACAATTTGGTGCCCCTGAACTGGAAAATACGGGTTGGCCGCAGACCTATTATGCAGTCGCATAAGGCACCGCAAAACTAGTCTGTGGTCGCATAATTAACCGCAGACCTTCCTCCACAGTTGCCCCGTCACTATTTCACTCTGCGACCATTCTGCGATCCGTAGAGTGATTCTGCGGCCGCATAGTGGGCCGCATAAATGTCTTTTTCTGCCAAAATTGTTTCCTTTACTCCCTAGCACATCCTCTACAATCATCAAACATGTAAGCCACCACGAAACCTTAAATATCTTGGCAACATTGTACGGGGCCTTACAAACCCAGACAAGATAAAAGCCATTGAAGATATCGCTGTAGTTGACAACGTCAAGGCGGTACAAAGACTGACCGGGCGGATAGCCGCATTGGGCCAGTTTATTTCGAGGTCATCGGACAAAAGCCACAAATTTTTCTCATTATTAAATAAGAAGAACGACTTCTCTTGGACCCCCTAATGTCAACAGGATTTAGAAGAACTCAAACGATACCTATCGAGCCCTCCTTTGATGCACACCCCGAAGGCGAACGAGCAGTTATACCTCTACTTGGCGGACTCCGAGGTAGCGGTAAGTGGTGTCCTAGTCCGGGATGAATATGGTACACAGTTTCCTATCTATTATGTTAGTAGAACCCTAGGAAACTAAAACTGTACTTTTATTGTCACCCTATATGTGTCGTGACCTTGTATCCGCTAAGGAATGTTATGCATAAAACCGAGCTGTCGGGTCGACTGGCCAAATGGGTTGTAGAGGTTAGCGGGTATGATATTGAGTACAAACCCCGAACTACTATAAAGTCTCATATTTTGGCAGAATTTATGGCCGACTTTACCCCGGCCTTGACTCCCGAGGTCGAGAAAAAGCTATTGCTCGCCTCGGGGACTAGCTTGGGGGTTTGGACCTTATTCACGAATAGTTCTTCTAGCGCGAAAGGGTCTAGGTTGGGAATCGTATTAAAACCACCTATGGGTAACGTAATAAGGCAATCTATTAGGACTGTGAAATTGACTAACAACGAAGCCAAATATGAGGCTATGATTGCAGGTCTAGAACTAGCTGAGAGGTTGGGGGCTGAGGTGATCGAAGCCAAGTGCGGCTCCCTCATCGTGATTAACCAAGTCAACGGGACAACTAAAGTAAAAGAGGACTGGATGTGCAGATACTTGGATAAGTTTCAAGTGACATTACACCAGTTCAAGGAATGGACACTACAACATGTACCCCAAGATCAAAAGAACGAGGCCGATGTGTTGGCTAATCTAAGGTCGTCAATCGATTCCGATGAATTCAATTCCGGAGTGGTAGTGCAATTAATGAACTCAGTGATAGAGGAAGGTCAGGCCAAGGTAAACTCAACAAGCTTAACTTGGGATTGGAGAAACAAATACATACACTACCTTCAAAAAGGGAAATTTGCCATCAGATCCCAAAAAATCAAGGGCCCTACGAACTAAGGCTGCCAAGTTTAGCTTGGTTGGAGAAAATTTATATAGAAGATCATTTTTCGGACTGTTAGCAAGGTACTTGGGTCTCACGGAGACCGACTACCTGATGAGGGAAGTGCACGAGCATGTATGTTCGATTACACAATTAGCAAGGTGTTGGACTAGTTGGATAGTTCTCTCATGTGTTTCTCTTTCTGTCTTCAGTTATATACGAGTGGTGTATGTTGGGTTCAAATTGCGATTTATGTGAATAGGTGGTGTTTGGTGTGGATTGTTAATCGGGTAGTGGTTATGAGTTTTCACATGTTTCTTACATCATTGTCAGTGTCATGAAGGTTTGGAACAAGGTTCTATTTTATATAAGGCTATTTACTGGCACTAAGTTTGGTAATGCACAGCTATTGTGGTTAGAGTTGTTGCTATGGGCATATGGGTGATGTGTTACATCGTATGGTTGTACCCTGTGGATGTATGCATGAGCTGTTGCGGCTGGTTGAGATTGATAAAGTGTGTTTATGTAAGAATTGGGTCTTTGGGGGATGCTTGGATGTTGAAATTTTTGTCTAGGGCTTATCGGTATGGGTGGAAGGAATAATCTTCAGTCGAGATGGCGTTGTCGGGATTATATGGATTGGGGTGACATGGGATCACCGGTCGTCTTGAGCATTAGCGTTCCGTTTGGTGGTTCATGGTATTGAGTTGCTTCATATTATATATTATGATTTATGTGTATGGTCAGTTTCTGTTTTCAAGCGCTTCCGGATTGAATTGGAAGGATGATTCTCATTTTAGAAGCTTTAAGCTGGAATGGTAGATCAAGTTTGACTTTTGCATATTTGATCTCGAATCGGAGTTTTGATAGTTCTATTAGGTCTGGATGATAATTTTGGCTTTAGGCGTATGCTTGAAATTCGATTCGGATGTTCCTAGGTTGATTTAGCACTTTTTGGCGAAAGTTGACAATTTGAAGCTTTAGAATTTTTCTAAGTTTTACCATGGGTTGACTTATTGGCTATCGGGTTCGGATTTTGGTTTCGGAACTTGGAATTGGTCCGTTTTGTTTTTTGGAACTTGTCTGAAAAGTTTGGCGTCATTCCGTGTTGATTTGATAGGAATCGAACACATGGTTGCATTTCTAGAAATTCTTGAAGTTCTTTGTGATTTTCATGTGTTTTGGTATCCGATTCGTGATTTTGGATGTTATTTTGGTGCATTAAGCGCGCGAGCAAGTTCGTATGGTGGTTATATACTTGTGCGGATGCTTGGTGTGGAGCCTCGGGGGCTCGAGTGAGTTTTGGACGCGTTTTGGAGAGTTTTGAGTGAGTTCCAGTTTTCTGGTTTTTGGGTTGATATTGCAGGTCTCATAAATTTGAGATTTCGATCACATTTGTGGAAATCACATTTGGGAGGAGGGAACACATTTGTGTGGTGGCCTGGGGCTGGAGATTTCGCATTTGCGAACTCATTGATCGCATTTGCGATAGGCACCTGGGAATGGGGAGTTCTCATTTGCGATCACAGTACCGCATGTGCGATAATGGCAGACCTCGCTTTGGCGAGGTGATAGTCGCATTTGCGACATTGCCTGGGTGGTCAGCTCCTGCATTTGCGAGCCAAGGGTTGCATTTGCGATGTCCGCATTTATGAACCCAAGGTCGCTAATGCGACATCAGTAGTTGAACATATAGCTGGGTATTTCGGGACTTAGCTTCATTTATCATATTTTTGAGTCCTAGAGTCAGTGGGAGGCGATTTTGAGGAGAGATTTTCATACTGAACTATTGGGTAAGTAATTTTGATTCATTTTTTATTATATGACATGATTATTTATGAGATGTAACATCTAAATCATGAGATTTGAATAGAACTTATGAGGATTTTTTACTATGTTTTAAAAAATAAAAATTTGAGATTTGAGAGCCAAATTGGACTCGAATTGGAAAACCAAACATATAATTGGACTCGTAGGGCTATGGGTTGTCAAGATCTATCCTTTGATTTGGGTTTTGACCA
The DNA here is from genome assembly GCA_000715115.1 of Nicotiana otophora. Lineage (NCBI taxonomy): Eukaryota > Viridiplantae > Streptophyta > Magnoliopsida > Solanales > Solanaceae > Nicotiana > Nicotiana otophora. Next base: position 36,851 of record AWOL01S0007871.1, read on the forward strand.
GGCGGGCCTAAGATTGACTTTTGTTGACTTTTTTGAAATTATGTAAAGGTCTATTAATTGAAATTGGTTTCTCTTGCAGTATTTAATGTTATTAAGTCAATTTTGGTTAGATTTGAGCCGAGTAGAGGTAAATTTTAGAGGAAAGGCATTTGTATAGTATTGATTGAGTGCTTTAGCGGTAAGTATCTTGCCTAACTTTGTGTGAGGGAAATACCCCTTAGGTTTTGGCTTAATTGTGCTATGTGCAATTAAAGTATTCACGAGGTGACAAGTGTGTACACGGGCGTATATGTGCTTCATGAACATACTTGACCCGAGGTTGCTCTTATTGTCTTGTTTTGATTGAGAAATTTGTACACCACATGTTTCCTATTGTGGATGTTTATTTGAGTTCATATTCCATGTTAGATATCATGTTTTTGGATTTTATTTCCTTAATTGGCCAAGTTGGGCGTTTGTGAAATTGTTGCTATATAGGCTAGCTGAATTCATGTTATATGTTGAACACCCATCCGCTTTCCCTTATTGATTGTCCTTGTTCATTGCGTTGGAAGATTTGTGAGTTGATGTCTTGATGATAATTGTTGGTATGTTGTGTTGTTGTGATTTTGACAAACGTGGATTTGTTGAGGGCATTTACTTTATTGTTGCGCACGTAGCGAGACAAGAGGGGTTATGTGGGGATCATATATGATGGCTTGGGGGCGTTTTATTGATAAGGTTTGCGTAGTGGTATGACTTCTTGTGTATGCCATGCATTTTTACGTGTTTTGTTGTATTGTTTCCAATGTGCTTATCTGTGTCTCTGTCATTTACTTGCTAATTTGGTTGCCAAGGTAAATTCACCTACATGGAGTTGTTACCTCATATTCTTTGAAGTTGTTGGTAACATAACGAAATGAAATAAAAAGGAAGTTATTGGCATACATTACTTTATTTGATTCTCGATAAATTTCTCTTGAACGTATTATTGATAACTGACACTGTTGGGGTATATGTTGTAGCACGAGGTCATTGTCGTGCGGTTATGGTACTTGTTGAGGCATTAGGTATTTGTTGTGCAGTTGTGGTATTTGTTGAGGCACGAGGTCTTTGTCGTGCGAGTGTGACTTATACTGTGGAACGTGGCCTCTGCCGTGCGAAGGTGATTGTTAACGTGGGCACGAGGTGCCATATTTATATGATTCGTGATTGTGAATCATGATTTGTGAATATGAGGTGTGGTACCTCGAGGTGATTCTTGTTGTAAATCTGGTGTCGGAACGGTTTAATGATTGGAACTGTCAATTTTTTCTTTTAATTACTTTCACTTGTATTTTATTTGTGCTTTGATTATTTTACTGTTTTATCGCATGATTTCTCTTTGTTGCCATTTATTTGTATTGCTTTCCGTTGTTAGCTTTATATTGATATCCTGCGCAGTTTATTTGATTAGTGAGTGTCTTGAATTAAACCTCGTCACTGTTGCACCCTATTTTGCACTAGTCAAAACAAGATTCAAATTGTGATTTCTCTGGTGTTGATGAAGAGAGTCGCCACCTAATATTTAAAGGTATACTAGGGTACCTATTTAATTACTAAGTCGTATTATTGTTTTGGGTCTGCTAACCAGTGAGATTATAGGTAAGGGTTCTTGTTCTTCTAAGGAGAAGGTGTTAGGCACCCCTTAAGATCTACCTGAGGCAGCTCCATAGGACTTAGACAAATTTTAAGAGATCAGTTATTTATACTATGTTTAATTACCATTAAAGCACGACTTACTAGATATACCTAAGGGAGAGTATATAAAAGGAATGTAAGACTTAAGAGGGATGTAAAATTATAAGAGAGTCTAGAGATAGGTTAAAAGAGTTCTGAAAGTAGTCTATTTTTTATAGGGCTTGTAAAAGAGGTTAAGTTATGAAAACAGTTGACTTAGGGAATAGATGTCTATATAACTCTGAAAGATGTTTGTAAGAAAGTGAACCTAAATGTACCTTCATTTTAAATTTTGAAGAGGACCGGTCTTTGAAAATTCATTTGGGGCGACAGTGCTTCACTATTTTACAAAAATCTGATTTACCTCTTATTAGTAAGACCGGCGATTATTTTCTAATTTCTCTTTCTGAAAACGGGGCGCTGTTTTGACTAAATCTGGGCTTCAGAAGTCTTTAAGAAAAAGTAAGTGAGTGATGAGCTTATAATGATGCGGGAAGATCAGAATTAGCGAAATGAGGATTAGTTACTAACTAATTCCTTTTAAATCCTATATTATCTAAATCTTGCCTATGTTTCATATGATATTAAAGCATGAAGATAAAATACGTGATCTAATATATGAGTGTTAAATACATGATAACAAAATATAATAAAACAACAAGGAAGTAGGTGAAAGTAATGAAGCAGTAAACTAGATTAAGGAAGCAATAAATAATAATGAAGGAAATGAGGGAAAGAAGACTGGACTTTGGTGATTGGGCATCAAGAAGGTAGGCCCATCAATTGAGAGATACGGCTACAGCTGACTGGACTCTCCAGAAAAATGTGACAAGGCTGGGACTTGGGCCTGAGTTCCTTAAGAACTCAGTAGGCCCAAATGATGTACATGCCCAAAAAAAGAGAGAAAAGTCATTAGACACACACACTCTATATATTCAACATATTAAACCATGTATGAAATGTATATAAGCAAATGAGTGGAACAAGACTATCAATATCCAAATACTATGGGAAGTTATACTAATGTGGTAGTTATACGTGGCAAATAATTCACATTGAAAGCCTTTTGTTGTCATTAAATACTAAATCTCTAAAGAATCAAATGTGTCAATGAGTTAAGGGCTAAGTAGGAAGTTCTACTCAAGGTCGATACCCCCTTTGAATCCCCCGATACTTCAAAGTTTTCGAGAGACTCAAGGCCCAGGGCAATACTTGTACCAGGGAGGGCAGTCCAACCTAGAGTAAAACTCCACTGCCAAATAACCTTAACCACTAACAACATATTTTTCTTATAGGTTTAAATGCCAATGAGGCCCTTTCAATGTAAAGTAAATGTTATAGCATTACCTACCACAAATATATACTTTCCCTCCTAACATAAGAACACACAGTCTACATTTGATACAAACTAAAAGAATACATATCAAGTGAATTTAAAGGTCTGACTTTCGAACACACACAGGAGAGGAGCAGAAACACCACAAGCATATTGTTAAAGGTCTGATCATTAGAGAAGAGCACACTCAAAGGGAAGGCAAGCTATACAAGGTTCGTATATGCAACAACACATAGATACATATGCTCATGTCTCTAGCAAACCAACTATGAACTGATTGGTTTGCTTCTAGCACATACATGGGTTGATAATACTTCCTAGCAATTTAAGGGTCATCAATAAAGATTCAGGCAAAACAATTATGACTGGCCACTTTTACAGAAAATATCAAAAACATGATTGAACTCTCAACATGATTACAAGTTCACAAGTTTGAACATGGGATCCCTAAGGGGTCAACAGAGTCATATCCTTAAAAATATTGTCCTTAAACAAGCCATCATGTTCAGACAGTATCAAAAAAGACCTCATAAGGTTAAGGATCAGTTTCTGATTGATAATAAAGAAAGGAATGGGGTGGTTCAGGACAATGCATGAAATCAGGAATTAAACAGGAACATACAGTATTCAGTCAGATATATGAACACTTCATGTGAGGTGGTGACTTCATATAGATAGGGGAGCTTTGCACATTATAGGGTCAAGTTAAATATGTCATGAAGAGAGGGAGTTACATATAAAGGAAGTATTGTATCAAAACAAGTTTAACTCAGACATATAGTCTAGCTTAGTATCTAAATGTAAAGTAGTCATGCTCCAGCTTCTAAAAACATTTTACTTGATTATAACAGAATAACTAAGTCCTACGTAAGCTTCACAAAGTCAGCAGTAGTTTAAAATAATTAAAGACAGGGAATTACTACACCAAAAAGGTTTTGAATTGAACATGTAACTACAGGTCTTAAACAAATAATGATACTGCCAAATTTAACTTAACAACAACCACCGGTCAACTATAACAAAACATGATCACGAATTGCTCTATGAAGAGGAAGATAGTTTAACCTTAACAGAATATGTACAATTAGGTTCATGAAAAGAAGACAGTTTAACTCAAATAAGATGGTTTTATACAAAATGCATCCAACAGTTAGGTACAACGATGAGAATGCCCAGAAGCTACCTTTAGAGTTAACAGAGACAGGTATAGGGAAGAAAAGCATCTGGGCACTTAGATATTTATGCTTAAATCAAAGGATATAAACTTATGAACTTTCAGGTTCTTCTTATTCAGGATTATCAAACAATTGACTCGACTATAAGACTAATAGAATACAGGGAAACAATTTGTAAAGGCAAAGATCACTGCAGAATCCTCAATGAAAGGCTGTGAAGTTTAAGTAAGTATAAACAATCATTCAAGACACATTACAACTTAAACATGTAGACTGTTAAAACTCAGAAACAAAAATCATCAAGATTCACTTAATAACTTGACCAATCATTAATTAAAGACTCAAAAGGCATGACAAATGATCACAAGTGGACAATATACTATCATAATCAGAACATAAGCATTCCCATACTAATTACAAACATCATAAACTACTGTAACTCTCAAAAGATAACTAGCACCTTAATAGCATTCAGGAGATGAGCAAAAGAGAGAAAATGAGGAATATACTGACCTTTTGAGGGCAGCATACCAAACGAGGATCTCTCTTAATGCTTAAGACCCCAAATCCTCAAGCTCAAAGCAGCAATAGTACTCAAAAACAAAGAACAAGATGCAGTAAGAAACCCTAGGTTTCGAAAAGATCAGAATTACTCTTAGAGGATAGTTTAGCTGTTTTTCTTCAGTGTTAAGCATGTGTTTTTCGTGTATTTGATGAGAACATTAAAGGCTCTATTTATAGTGCCATTGAAGGCTCTTAGGAATTCACAAATTCAAATCAGTAGTGGAGAGTGACGCATGGTGGGTGATGATAGCAAGATTGAATACAATCAGAAAGAAACAGAGAGAAAAATAGTGTTGAGTTTACCTGAGAGGAGGAATCGACCGTTGAAGGCAAAGAACCAACGGACAAACCCCAATGTCCATAGGTCACTGCGTTTGACCTCTGAACAAGAATAATGATGATGGTGCTGAATAAATTCATCCATGCATGCCATGGATTTGAAAACACATAGGAAAGGACAGGCGAGCTCAGTAACACAATTTGGGGTCTTAAGGTTTTATTTGATTTATGAATTCTATCGGCGAAAATGGGAAAGAATTAGGATCCGCGGATAGCAGGGGACATATAAGTGTTTCAAGCTTTGATTGAGATGACCTTACACAATTTTGTGCAAGGTTTTGGAGATTGGTGGGTTAGGGCAGGAGGAGAGTAGAGAGCATTTTGGGAAACTAGGCCGGCTGAGTGAGGGGGAAATGTTTTAAGGTTTGAGAGACAGGGAGTTGGTCTCTGAGGTTAAAGTTTGGGGAAGGGATCTGGACCGTTGATATTTGAGATAAACGATCTTTATATTTAGGAATTTAACGGGTTTTAATGAGGAAAAACGGAGACAGTTGGATTACAAATAAAATCTTGCGGTGGTTTAAAATAATAAGAAAAGAAGGATTAAACCTGGTCCGTTGATGGTGTGATCAACGGCCAGGATTGCTTGTGTTTGTTTTGTGAGTGGGATTAGAGGGTGATGTGGCGTGCCATGATTGGTGCAAATAGGATGGCTTGGATCGCCACAGTGGAGAGATGGGGCTGTTTGGACTGGGTGCAATTCCGTTTGGGCTTGAATAATTGGGCCATGAATAATTTAAAAATGGTCATTTTGTCTTTGATTTGAGAATTGCAATTGTAGCCTTTGTCTTTTAATTCCCTTTTAAAATTAATTTATATAAACTTAATAATTTTCGATAAATGTGGCAAAATTATAATTATTATATATACTACTAATTACTTTAATTAATTAGCTATAAAAATACATTGTTTTCATAAATTGTAACACTAATTTCTAATTTCACAATAATAATCAAATTAAATATAAATTAAAGATTAATTTATCAAATTAATTATAGGACCTATGTAATGTATATATAAGAATTATTTTAATAATCTTAAAAAGATGAATACATTTGCAATTACATAATGTTAATACTACGCGATTGATTTTAAAAACTAATACTTAATTAATTTGTGAAAAATAAGTATTTGTTACTAGAAAACACTTTAAAAATATTTATTGTAAATTATTAAGTATAAATAAATTAATTTAAAAAGGGAGGGTCAAAATTGGTCGTCAACAGTTACTACTCCACCGAGGTTAGTCTTGATACTTACTGGGTACCGACCGTGGTGTACTCATACTACACTTCTGCACATTTTTATGCAGATTCAGATACATCGGATCGTGCCGGACGGTAGAGAGTTGAGTTGAGCTTGAGTTGGGGAGACTTCAAAGTATACCTGTTGTTCACACTCGTAGGTATCGGAGTCACCTTCTGTTGTCTTTCATCGATACTGTCATTTAAATTCCAGAACAGTGTTGTATTTAGAGATTTATAGTGTATTTCAGTAGAGCTTATGACTCTGTACTACCGGTTTTGGAGATGTATGACTATTAATATGTTTCAGCTTTATTATGTCATTTATTAGTGTAATTTAATAGCTAAGTTGTTTATTTTTGTTATACCCCAGCATGTGCTAGGCTAACCTAGCCTTAGATGCTAGGTGCCATCACGATCCTAAAGGTAGGATTTTGGGGTCGTGACAAATGCAAACAGGTTACAAGCAGCTCCAAAAAAGCCTTGCAGCTGCTTCCTGAAAAGCCTCACAACTGCTTATGTTCTTCTATAGATAGAGGAGCTTTAAATTCATTATGTACATCAATTTGAAGTTTAATAATAGATCAGTCTCTCTGTGTGCTTGCTTCTGATTTACTTACTTCTAGTCTTTATTTTATAACACGTTATCAACACGAGATTCTGCCTTGATCACTTACTTTGAATGATGTATTATTGTAGTTATCCTCGTCCAAAGGCATTAGTTCTCACTGTAAGTAAGACCAAATTGTCATATTCATGAATTTCTACCCTTTATACGTGGGGTGAACGAGTGGTATTCTTTGGCGTCATTGTTTTGTTTTCATATTAGCAAAGTACGCATGAAAATGATTCCATGTTTCGCTTAAAGGTTTTACTATATCACTTTGTCTTTGTGAACGACAAATTATTTTCCCTTGCTGCTTAGTCATCTTGAAGTAGGTTTGTAGAACAGGACCCATGACATTCAATTTTTACACTTTCATATATTAGCTTAACACTAACTATTCGTTGAGTTGAGTAAACGAAAGCCTATAGATATAAATCGGATCCAATCCCGATCATTAAGTGTTCTACTCAAAAGGTTAGTATTTCCTTCATATCAGATATTCCTGTCTTTTGCTATTAAGTATGGTTTTTGTTCATTAGTCCTGAGGAGCCTAATTAGTTCACTTGACAGTTCATGCCACAAATTTGTTCCTGAAGAACAATATTGCGAGTAGGAACATGATATTATTTTCATCTTTATTGATGGCTAAGCATGGGAATTTGCAAGAAATATATAGCCACCGGCATGTCACGACCCAATTCCCACCATAGGCTGTGATGGCGCCCAATTATCACGACCCCAAATCCCATCCATAGGATGTCGTGATGGCACCTAGTTTCTAAGACTAGGTAAGCCTAACAATATGCGGACACATCAAATAAAAACATAAAATTTCAAAACTTCTAACAATTTCGTCAATAGACTATAAGCTCAATACGTACAATTTTCCAAAACCTTGTGAGATATAGGCCACAAGCTCTAGATACAATACTGAACAATCCTATGCATCACTGTCTATCAAAAATATAAGGAAATAAGGAAACCAGGATAGAAGAAGACTCTGAGGCCTGCGGACGCGGCAGGTGTACCTTGAAATCTCCAAAGTAGCAACACAGTGCACTAATATCGAGGCTGATAGGATGTACCTGAATCTGCACAAAAATATGTGTAGAAGCGTAGTATAAGTACACCACAACGGTACCCAGTAAGTGCCACGCCTATCCTTGGTAGAGTAGTGATGAGGTCAGGTCAAGGCCCTACTAGTGAAAATAATAAACAAGGCAAAAAATATAATGATATAATGAAAATGACAGGGAAGTGAACAATGAAGAATCTATAGGAAATAATGACACGAAATCAATAAAAGCTAATACAACACGAAAGAAAAACAAGAATTTTACATGTTAGGGAAAACAAGAACCAAACAATATAGAAAATAAAGAATATCAACAGGGCACTCCCGAGGTACCGCCTTGTAGTCCCAAATCGTAAAAACAAATCACAGTCTTTCCTTATATCACCGCGGGAGACTTTATATTTGGTTTTTGAAAATTATTTTTCCGAAATAGCATCCCGCGTTTTAGCCCTCCTTACCACACCACATGATTTCTAGTAGTTCCCCTAGTAGCCACGTGTATCAAGCCTACTTTATCTCACCGCATGCATTTCAATACCCAGACCTTATACCATCGCATGCGTATCGATAATCACAACGGTACGGCAAAAACCTCGTGCAAAAATAACAACCGCACGGCAGAAGCCTCGTGCAAACAATTATCACTGCACGGAAAACACCTCGTGCAAACAATAACAACCGCACGGCAGAAACGTCGTGCAACAATAACAACAGCACTTCAATAATAACACGAAAGCCAAAACACAAAAACTAAATAAATGATATTTCAAGGATAGCAATTTCAAGTAAAGAATTTCCACAGTTAAGTAATGAATAAGGAAATCAAGAAAATCAAGTAATGCAACTAAACATGTGATACAAGTTGAAAATACGAGATAAGACAAGTATACATGTGAAATTAGGCTAAATATGATGACTATAACGTGATAAAGTAACTCAATAAAGGCATGAAAAGGAAACTATGTAGCACAAATCAGAATTTCAACATTTAGCTCGTGTACGCACTCGTCACCTTGCGTACACGGCCTTCACATATCACAAATTATCACCAAAATACCAAATCAAAAGAGAAATTTCCCCCACACAAGGTTAGACAAGTCACTTACCTCAAACCACGCCAAATCAATCAATTAGAACGCCTTTTCCTCGATTTTCCAACATCGAACGGCTTGAATCTAGCCAAAATAATTGCATACTATAAATATAACTATAGTAAACTAATTTAAATAATGAAATATGATCTTAGCTAAGAATTGAAAAATCGATCCAAAAGGTCGACCCGGGCCCATGTCTCAGAACCAGACCAAAATTATAAAATTCGAACATGCATTCGATATCGAATCCAACAATACAAGAATTATCCAAATCCGACCTCATTTAGCCCTTCAAAACCCAAAAACTTTGTATAAGAACTTCTACACTTTTTCCCCAAATCTCTAATTACATAATGAAATCAATGATCGATTAGTAGAATTTAATCAAAAACGAGTTAAGAATCCTTACCCCAACACATTGTCTGAAAATCCCTCAAAAGCTCGCCTTAATCTTCTGCCCAGTTATCCTTAATCGCGATCTCGGAAACTCCCACGCGATTGCGAAGCACAACTCAGCTTCCTGGAATTTTAACCCTACGCGACCACGTCAATCACCACGCGAACGCGAAGAAATGATTCCTTCACCCACGTGATCGCGAAGCACAACTGCGCGTGAACCTGCTGCAACCAAATTCCCCTAGGCGAACGCGGCCTTCACCACGCGTTCACGACTCACTAGGAACCAACCTTCCACAATCGCTTCCCTTTATCTGCGAACGCGTAGAGTAAACCACCATTCCACACAAACACCCATTCGCGATCGCGGACCAAACCATACGATCGCATTGAAAGAAAACCAGACCTGAGAAAACCAGCAACTTCAGTTATTCCTTAATGATTCGAATTGTGCTGAACATGGTCTGAATCACACCCGAAGCCTCCGGGACCTCAACCAAACATACCAACAAGTCCCAAAACATCATACAAACTTAGTAGAGCTAACAAATCACATCAAACAATGCTAAAACCATGAATCGCATATCAATTCAAGCCTAATAAACTTATGAACTTTCGAATTCCGAAACCAACGTCGATTCATACCAAAAAGAATCTGATTAACCCCAAATTTTGTGCACAAGTCATAATTGACAAAAAAGGCACAAAAGTGCAAAATACAAAAACAAAGAAAAATATACAAAGTACTTAAACAGCTTGGTCTCCACCGGAGCTCGCCTCGTCACCGGGAGAATCAGAGCTCTTCCGTCCTCGGATCCGATCGATCCCTCGGATTCTTCTTCATCCTCGGGATATGCCAACTTCTTAGCCTCGGTCTCGAACCCCTTAGCGGTCGCGATCTCGGCTAACACATCAAAACCCCAAGCATGAACCTCCTCGAGGGCCTCTCTTCGGGACTGCCACTTCGTGTATTCGACCATGTCCCTTAAGCGGTCCTAGACTGCCTCGGCGTCGGCCTTATACAGGGCCACCATCTCGTCGGCATCAGCTTTGGTCACTTCAACCACTGACTTGGACTCTTTGAGCTCCTTGGGAAAGGTTTCTCGGTCAGAGACGGCCGAGCTTAACTAAGACTGGAGCTCCTCAAGTTTTTGGTCCTGCACCTCAGCTTTTTCCTTTGTCGCCCGAAGCTGGACCTCTGCTGAGGTCAACTGCGCCCGGGCAGTCTCCTTTTCTAAGACCAGGCGGTCCATCCTGCCTCTCCATTCTTCGGCCTCGACCTTGACTGGATCCATCTCGGCTTGGAGTTGGTCGATCCAATCGATCTTCTGTTGGACCTGTGGGTTCCGAACATTAGTCATCGTGTCTACCTCATCGTCACTAACTTCAAATATTTTTATCTGCTCAACCAGGTAGGCGTGTTCTTTCCGAGCCACCTCCAACTCAGCTCGAAGTCTCTTAGACTCTCCTTCACGTTGCTCACTGAGGAGTTTGTAGGTGTCTCTCTTCTCAGTGAGACCTCGGACTTCGTCTTCAAGCTGGTTCAGCTCGTCCTGATACTGAAGGAAATTTTCATGGTGAAGCACCGAGGCCTACAAATACAAAGAAAAATGTTAGGATTATTTATGGATTAATCTGAGTACAAAAGGAGAAAATGAAGTCATCAAGAGATATCTGAAGTTACTCGGTTCAGCGTCTGTTGTGTTTTGTTGAACAGGTAGGGCGCATCTACCTCGTTCATCTTGGCTTGGTCTTCCTTGGTCACCAGGCACCGAAGGTAACTGGCCACCCCTACAGGGGCGGAGAGGACCCGGGCATCCTCTGGAACATAGATGATTATGGATCGCTTCCGGTCAAGATCCACACTCGGAGCTGGGAACCGGTTGATCAGTTTCGGGCTTGAGAAAGACCCGCTTGCTCCCGAAGATGGACTCTTCCTCGGCACCTCTAAGTCACCAAATCCGGTGACGTCCTCCGTGGTGATGGAATCCACGCTATCAAAAAAGCCGCGGAAGGGGTCGTCCGCTCCACGTGCACCCTTATTGGGACGCTCTTTCACCGTTTGGGTCTCGTTATACATGAACTTAGTAAACAAGGGTGATTCGGTGATGTCTATCACACCGAGGGCTTCCTTTGGGACCCTCCCCGCATCCCGGGAATCCTCGGCCCCAGCCTCCTCATCGGCCTCCTTATCTTAAGGCAGGTCAGTCTCGAGTTTCTCTGGTTCAGAGGCCCCTTGCCCTTCGATCTTCGACGGCACGCGGGTCATCAGGACAAAGGCTTGTTCTTCTTCTTCTTCTTTGGATTCGTCTCTCAGCCGGTAGAGCGAATCCGGAGGTGGTGCTCGGGCACTGGTGCTGTCTTTTGGCTTGCGCAACAGCCTTCTTCTTGTTTTCTTTTTCTCCGAGCTTGGAAAACTCGGAGCCCTCTTTCTTTTCTTATCTTCGGCCTGTCTCGGAGAAGGGGACTCGGTATGTAAGACCTCGCTACCGGCTGGAGCACTCAATTCGGCATCCTTGGATAGACCTGCAAAAAAAGGTAAAGGGAGTGAGGACTTAATGATAAAAGAGGAATCCAAATATTACCTACTCAGTAAAGGAGTCTCACCATGGGAATGGCCCTCCTAACAACCCTTCGAGAACTTGCGCCATGAGCTCTCGGAGTAGGGCATCTGTGATACGATACCCTCAACCCACTCCTTGAGTTGAGGGACAGCATTCGGGACCCGAGCGATGGCTACACCACCACAAAACACCGATAAAAAAGAAGGAAATAAGTATAAAATCGACTTTCGAAAATAAAATTATACTTACGTGATGTATTCCACTTCTTGGGGAATGGCATGCGCTCAGCTGGGATCAGGTTCGATGTCCTCACTCGGACAAAACGGCCTTGGCAGCCCCGATCCCGGTCTTCATCAATACTCGATAACGGGGCTTTGCTAGCTCGGTGCACGAGCTTTATCAATCCCCCCGAAAGATTCGGAGACTGTACAAGCATAGAAAATGGTCGACGGTGAACGAGCACCCATCGATTCTGATCACGAAGAACCGGAGAAGGATCACGATCCTCCAGAGCGAAGGATGAATCTGACCGAGGCATAACTCGTACCTCTTACAGAAATCTATGATGACCGGGTCCATCGGGCCCAACGTAAAGGGATAAGTGTAAATACTTTGGTATCCCTCGACATGGGTGGTAATGGCTTCATCGGGGGTCAGGGATCACTATGCCTTTATCGGCCCAGTTGCAGTCTTTTCGGACGGTAGGGAGGGCTTCTTCAGTGATAGAGCAGATGTATCTCGAGATCTCCTCACACCGGCCTTGTACGGAGGAAGCTTTTTCAACCTTGAAATCGGCGTTGATCAAGCATCCTCTGGGGATGAACATTTTAAAAGGGGGTTCCGGTACTGGTTCTCTCCTCGGCCTCAGTAGCCGGCCGCGAAGTAGAGGGGTTTCATTTGGGGAACGGTTTTGGAAGTCTTTGCTATTTCTTTAAAAAATGGAGGAAAAATGGAGAAAGAAAGGAAGTTGAAGGAATTGTTGGCTTGGGATGAAGATAAACAAGAGTTCTTGCAAAGGATCTCAAATAATCGGAGTCAAAGTGCTAGAAAGTATTGAAATCTTAAGGGTACGAGGGTAGAAGGTTTGGATGTAAAGTTAAAATGAACAAAGGAAGAGGTATTTATAGTATTTCAGCGACGGTTCACATTCAAGAATGGCTGAATGGCGGCGGACATGCATTTAATGCCATCAAGACTTGACTGACGAGATGTTTCGGTTGTTTTGTTGTTTCTGTCATGGTGTATCAAAGTAAGAATCAGAAGCTCATGCCGTTTCTCGTCTTCTACACTCCGAAAAACGAGGGGATTATCTGTATACGGTTGAAATCGAGCTCGTGGTGCATCCTAGCCTCCAACATGGTAAGCCGGACTCAAGGCATGACAATAAAGGACCGAATATCGACCCCAAGTCTCACCGGGCTAGAAACCGGAGACAGGACATCTGCCTTCGAGAATATCGAGGTCATGATCCCGGAATCGGTCCTAACCTCAATCGACTTTGAAGAAATATTGTCAGCATAGCCAATGGAAGACCGAAATATCCGTGACCGGCTGGATATTACGGCGGGAATCTCGACACGTACCGATAAAGAACCGGCAATTAGTAAATCAAAAGGTTTTTCCCTTTTATAGAATTGTACCTAATGTAGGACTCCTCTACTATATAAAGGGGTCTGATAATTCATAAAGGACATTGTAACACACATTCCAATGCAATATATCATTATTTTTTCTGTTATTAGTTCTCTTGCTTTCGTTCGTCAGTGCTTGTCATTACGAGCCCAGATCGAGGGAAAATATTTCACTAAGGCTTAAATCATCTTCCTCGTGCGGTTTGAGCTTACTTCATCCTTATTTATTTAATTTGTCTTTATTTACTGCTTTGTGTCAAATAAATCCGCGTATCCTTAAAACCACTTACAAATTTAATTATTATCCGATTTTAAGGGTAAATAATCCTCTATTGTTGCGCTAGATTAGAAACAAAAATAGTGGAATTAGGAATGGAATGTAAATAATATAACGGCCTTTCGATTCGTACAATTTCTCTTTTCCTCTTTATACAGAGAAATGGAAATCAGAGGTGCTAGCGAGAAATATATGAATTACAAATAAATGAAAAAAGCAATATAATGAAACATACATGCAGATAGACAGTAGAACAGTTAAATAATCAAAAGATTAATTCAAGACTCAAGCTGCAACACACACCACAAGCACCGGTGTTTCAAACTGCTGCTGCGGCTGCAAGTTAACTTGCGCCAGCTCGCCACCCGCACGTTCTTCATTCTCATGGTCGTTTGCCACCGGTGGGCTAATTACGTTGCTCTCCCTGTTTTCTTCTGCAGCTAATACTTCTTCATCCAGCTTCTTGATCATATCCTCATTTTTCTCGGATTTGGCAGGATGTATCTGTTCTGAGTTTCCTAGGACGACGATGTTTACTACATGCTCCGGCACCTTTTTCTCTAATTCTGCTGCTGGCTTTACGTTACGGTATAGCCCATACAACAGCATCTGAATCATTCCCAGGAAGAAACCCAATACATTTGGCAGCTGTACAAAGTTAAAAATATATGACGGACTTCCCAGGAAGAGCAACGGTATTTTACCCCACCCATTCAAACTTATGCCGCACTTTTTACGAATGAAATTAAAAAGAAGAATTTTTGAAATTTATCATCTAAAACAAGTCATAAAATATCTGTGTGGCTATAAATCATCTTATCAAGGGTAAAATAATAAATTTAAAGTTAAATTATTTTTAAATAATGAATTATAATTTTCTTTAACAGATGAGACACAAATTAGGATTGAGGAAATACATCTAATGAGAAAGTATGCCTCATTATCATTTGTTAAAAGAAACTTTTTTTGAGGAGCTTTTGGAGAAAATTCAAGACAAACTTAGTTTTATGAGAAGTAAAAGAAAATAGTACTTACAAGTAACGACGGCATATTTTTTTATATAAAAATAAATTACTAGTACTCCAACTAGTGCGATAAACAAATAATTTTGGAATCAGTGATATCAAAAAAATGCTTAAAAATCATAGGAGTAATTAAAGAAAAAATGTCAGACAAAATGGAATTATACGACGAGATTTTTTAGTTTGGCTGAATTCTGCGGTGACCAATTTATGTCGAACAATTAATGTTGTATATCGATTTGTAAACCAAAAAGGCACAACATGTTCATGATCAAGACTTGTGGTTCCTTTTTATTGCCTTTGTAAGTAGGTCGGTTTTAGTTGTCTAACCAGCACGTAACCCAAAATTAATTGTTCAAATGTATTAAAGAATACATAGTACTTTAGCATGTGGTATAATAAGTACTTACTGCAATACACAGGTCCTTTTGAAGGAGACCATAACCAAACCACATGATAGCACTCAATGTAAGAAAGAAAGACAGGGTGAAGGGCAGGAACTCCACACTCTTCGTCCGAACCACTTGACACTGTAAATTAAAAAAGAAACAAGAGTTAGAAAGTTCTTTTTCATTTTATTAGTTACTGGGAAAACTTTTGAAACGATGTTAGAGCATCATCTCTATCTTA
This sequence comes from Nicotiana otophora, assembly GCA_000715115.1. NCBI lineage: Eukaryota > Viridiplantae > Streptophyta > Magnoliopsida > Solanales > Solanaceae > Nicotiana > Nicotiana otophora. The sequence goes on from AWOL01S0007871.1 coordinate 52,503, forward strand.
CCACAATGCTAAGAGGTGCAGCAAAGACAGCCACTGCTACGGCTACACAAATCCAACCCACTACTTGTACTCGAAGGGCTCCATTCAAAGGGAACAAAGTGACGAGAAATATCAGTGTGTACAATCCTCCAATCAATGATACCAAAAGTTTCACCGTCTGCCTCTGTCGTCAAAATATCAAACTAGTTAGCAGTCTATGTTATACTTTCTTACTTTCCTAGTCTTTAACAAGATTTTGAAAAAAATAAAAAACTGCCCGACTGCAATACAGAATTGAACTGCACTACCATTTATGTCTTGGTGAAACTTTTTTCATTTATTAAGGCCCCGTTTGGCCATTAAAAATCAAAAAAAATTCACTTTTTTCTGAAATCAGCGTTTGGCATAAAATTTTTAATTTTCACTTGAAAATAAATTTTAGAATTTTTCGGAAATTTAAAAAACTCAAAAAAATAGTTTTTCAAAATTTTCACTTCAGATCACTCACAAAAATTAAAAAACAACCTAAAATTGTATTCATGTCTAAACCCAATTCTAATTTTCAAATACCATTTTCACTTTAAAAAAATTTGAATTTTACAATTCTTATGTCCCAATGCCCACTAATAGCTTGTTTGGCAGCTTGTTTTAGGGTCAAAAGTGCCTTTTTGGGCCAAAAGTTTGAGATTTTTTGCCAAACTTTTAAAATTAAAAAAAAAAAAATTTGAAGAGAAGCGGAAGCAGATTTTTAGAAGCAGAAAAAAGTAGTTTCTCTCCAAAAACACTTTTCTGAGAGGTACTTTTGAGAAAAATACACTTAAAAGCAGTTTTCAAAAGTTTGATCAAACACTAATTACTGCTCAAAAGTATTTTTCAAATTAACTAGCCAAACACAAACCGATTCTCATCAAAAGTATTATTTTTAAAAACACTTTTGAAAAAAGCGCTTCTGAAGATTTTATAAGTTTGGTCAAAAAGGCTATAAATCTATTAGATTTTTAAATGTAAGTTATGGTGGGAAGTACTTACCCTAGCCTCCTTGGATGCGTAGAGAAGGAAAATGGAGATGTAAATGGTCTCGACAATGCAACCGAAGGAGTTGATAGAGATGAGGAGAGTGGCATTTTTCTTGATAAATGCATAATACATCCAGAGCATGGATGAAAACAGTGCTACCACGTAGGGGACTGATTGAAAACCCATGGTTGATTTTTCTTTGTAGATTCGGCGAAATGTTGGCCTGCAACATTAATACAGTTGTTTTCGTGAAAATTTTCAAAATAAGTGACTGTCCAAGAAAACTAAATTAGAAAAAAAAAAACAAAGCGGATTTCTTACACTGGAGCTAAGAAGACGAATATGGAAATAATGTTTCCTGAAACATACAGCAGAAGAAATACAAAGGGTTAGTGCTTTCATTATACGTGTGGGTGGATGTGATGCTACTGCCATGAACTAGACAACTTAATCGGTCGATGAAATAATTAAACTGCAAGTGTTGTCAACCAAAATGGATGAAAATCAAGCACCGGGAAGGTTTGTCATGGAAAACGCTCATAAGAACATGCAATTGGCAATGTGAAAATTATAGTATTAATTAAGTAAAGTTTGGTCACAGGAAAATTGAGCAAGGTGTTTTTGCACAATATTTTGAGCAAGCAAGAAATGAAAGAGAATGAATGAGATGAAATTTGGGAAAGACTAGAAATGAATGAAACAGACATGTGAAACATAGTTTTGCTTACCTAAGACTCCGAACACAAATAGCCATGGATGGTGGAGGTCAAATATGGCCATTTCGACTGTTAAGTTAGATTATATAAGCAAGGAAGTTTAACTTTTCTTTTTGTTCTTTTGTTGAATGAAGAAGGCTTAAGGGTCTCTTGAGAACCCCTTTTGCTCTCTCTCTTCTCTTTATATATAGCTAAAATCCCACAATTTCATGCAAAAGGGGAGAGACAAGTATTTATAATGGGGAGAGGACCAGAAAAGTGTGGTTTGCGCATAGAACTCAATCATATTTGTTGCATGACAGGTGGAGTCTTAGTAGGTGGCGTACAACAAAATCATTCACCCAAATAATGGATTCTCAGCCTCACGTGCTCTCCCAATGCGTGCCAATCATATTAATTCTTATCATACCACTTACTAGCACTGTAAGTAATTAACATAATTTGGCTTCTAAACCTAATGCAGTCCAACCAACAGAATTACCATGAATTAATGCGTTAGGCTTAGACAGGCTCACCGCTCCCTCCTTTTAGCTAGGAACTATTATTGTACTGTTAACAGCTATATATTAAAGTGTTAGGATATACTATTAATCATGCGGTTTAGACATTATATTGTGTTTTATTTTTTATGGAATAATTATTTATTTAATTTAATCAATTCAATAAAGTATTATTTTAAATAGATCATTTGTTATATGTGTGTCATTTAGTTATGTAGTAGATAATTTAGTGTATGGAGTCTTAGCTCATGCACAAAAGATTAAATTATTGGTTCTCATAATTAATAAATAATGTTCACAATCGAAGATATTATTGGGCAAAATATATTGATGATTGTAGCACAAGATTAAAGTATAATTTATCTTGATTATGAGAGTGATTTTACTCCAACTTCTTGTGCTAGTATACTTAATGTATATTGAACGGACCAAGTAGAGAAAAGATATTTTTGTACTGAATATATATTTATAAAATATTTTCTCTAATTCATTAAATGAGCTTCTGCTCCTAATCTTGATATAATTATTATGATCAATGCGATTTGTTTATTGTTTTGATTTATCAAAAGGTACAACTCTATTCAGAGTTAGTGTATGCCTAATAGATTGGACAATAACGAATAGCATTTGTGAAATAATAATTAGTTGATAGAATCCATGACTTGGTTTTGAGTTTGATGATACCCCTTTATGTAAGCTTATAAGTTTTCATGTGAAAACCCGGGCAGTGAATTTTGTATCCGTCATATGAAATAGTTAAGCGGAATTATAAAAGATTAATTAGTTGATTAAATTAAATTATCAGTGATTTAATTTAATTAACTGGTATTTGTGATCTTAACATGGGGAGTTAAAATAAGTGTTAGTGAATTTTCGAAATTCATATTGAGGAGTTCAATTATAGATTTTTAGTGGAATAAACTGCAATTAATTATAGTAAGAATTAATTCATCCAAAATTTTAAATTAATGCTATAATTGGTAGCCTCTTATTGTTTCTGTGGTCCCTACTATAACTAGTAAAAACCTAGACAGACTTGGGTAAAAAGTGACTTGGGAGAAAAGTCATCCTTGAGAGTTAGAGTAGGGTTCTACTTGCGCAAGCAGAATCCTACACGTTTTTGGGAGCTCTCTTTTGGCTGAAAAACAAGTCTACATAAGGAAGACATTTTTTCACCCAATAACCGATTTTAAGAGTTGTATTGCTCTTGCCCACTAAAAGCAATTTCGTCCAAGGTCTTACTAGGACCATAGCAGAAGACTGCAGCCCTGGATTCTTGCTCTGAGGAGGACCTGTGCAACATTTTCAAGAGGTTAGTAGTTCTAATCTCATAATTATATCATTGTCTAGTTTACTTGTATGTGATGCTTGGATTGTATGCTTGCTTCCGCTGCGCATGTTTTAGCAATTGGTATCAGACGTCGTTTTACATCTAATTAGATAATGTAATACAGTATGAATAGAGTAATATTAAAACGTGTTGTTAAATGATACATGTTTGGTATGTTTATTCTATGAAAATAGTAAATTAGCATACATAATACAATGTTGTTTTGTATGGTTATTCTGTGTCAAAAACGTGACTACTTTACTTAGTATATTTAATTCTGAAATTATGGATTAATATACATATGCATAAATAATGGTGTTATATTTCATGACAATCTATTTTTGTTTAGTTTTTTTCCATAATAACAGTGTTGTTTTAATAAAAACGTGACTGTTTTGAATACTATTAGTTCTGAAATTATGGATTAATATACGTAAGTATGAACAGTAGTGTTTTGAACGGGTTAAAATAGTGCTTTTTTCCCATATTTGTTCGAAAATAGTTTTTATATATATAAAAACGACTCTGTAATAATTATAATAATATTTTTTTGAGTTCTGAAACCATGGATTAACATACATAAGTATATTATGTGATATGAGTGCGTCAAAATAATCAAATCCCTAAAAATGCCAAAAACAGAATTTGCAAATAGGTCATAAATTTGCAATTCTGAAATTCCGTCAAACTCTGATTGACCTCAAATTTGGTAGGTTCGTTGGAAATGACCCAGTGAGCAATACTTATCAGCTTTGCTCATGACGTACATCGTATTTGGGCATTCAGAGTCGTTTAGATGAGTTTTTGGCCATTTTTCTATTTTCTGAAAGTTGTTTTAATATTTTTTTTTTTAAGGAAACAGTGATGGTAGGGTTCAATTTTCATTGTTTCCAATCATTGTTTAGAGTAATATAATAAATTTATATGTTGACATAGGTCTTCTTTCACATTGGATAAGTTCATTATAGATCATTACTGTAGTTTTGCCTCTAGTTATTTGATTACTTGTATTAATTCTCCAACTGAGTTACATTCTGATTCAATGAAACTAGAGTTTATAAAAGCGATATTTACCTATCTTAAATTAACAGTTTACTCTCTATCTGAGTTGGTCATGTTTCAATTTATGGGGTAAATATTTTACATAACTCATATATTTTGCATGAATAGTTAAGTTTACCTAACGAATCTAACTGTTCAATGAGCATGGTTAATTGTGTAATGTGCTATTTTGAATTTAATTATTCTAATTACATAACTAATGATCTACTTAATGTGAATATCTCTCAGATTAACCATGTCTTCATTGAACCCACTTTCCTCAATCTTGAACCAAAACAAGTTAGAAGGACCTAATTATGTTGACTGAAAAAGGAACCTTGATATTGTCCTAACTGCTGAAGGTTACAAATTTGTAATCGCTGAGGGGTGCCCAGAAAATTCTGATGAAGATGCTACTGATGATCAGGTTAAGTCCTATGGCAAGTGGGTCAAGACTGATAAGATGGTGCGATATTACATTCTTGCATGTATGGTGAATGTTTTTCAACATCAGCATCAGTCTACGGGGTCTGCTTATGACATGCTCGAAAGTCTCAAAGAGATGTTCGGTGAGAAAAAACGTGCGGCTAAGCAGGCAGACATGAAAGCCCTTTTGAACACCAAGATGACTGAAGGATCATCGGTCAGGGACCATGTTCTGAAGATGATGGGTCTTCTGAATGGATTGGAGGTCCTTGGAGCTTTGATTGATAAGGAATCTCAAGTTGAGATGGTCCTGCAGATTCTGCCTGACAGTTTTCAATAATTTTGCTTGAACTATAATATGAACAAAATGGATTTGTCACTGGAGAAATTGTTGAATGAGCTGCAAGCGGTAGAATCTATTATCAAATAGCAAGCTCCAGTTATGGCACTGAATGTTTAAAAAGCTTCGATTTCTAAGTCGAAAAGCGGTAAGAAAAAGGAGAAGGCTCAAAGGGAAAGTGCTATCATTGCAAACAACCTAGGCATCACAAACTACAATGCCCTGCCTATCTGGCAAAGTTGAATAAGCAAGGTAATTTGAATTTAAATGTCATTGAAATTTATTTAGCGGCTGTCTCTAGCAAGTTTTGGTGAGTAGATTCAAGAACCACTAATCATATTTGTACTACTTTGCATGGGTTTCAGGAAATGCGGTGGCTAAGTGAGAATGAAGTTTGTATTTTTCAAGCCAATGGTGAGCTAGCACCAACTTTAACATTAGGAGATATTAGAGTTTCGTTTAGTAGTGATAGAGTTTTAGTTTTGAAAGATATTCTCTATGTACCTTTTATTAGAAGGAACTTGATTTCGGTTTCGAAAATAATGGATGCTGGTTATAATATTTATTTTGCTAATAACTCTGTCGTTATTAAGTTTAATAAATGATTTATCTACACTGCTGCTAGAGTATATGACCTTTTTATTCTTGGTATATCTCACTATATCCTACAACCAAAAGAATTAAATAACATTAATCTGCCACATAAAAGAAAACGTATTTTTGAATTGAGCCAAACTTATTTGTGACACTTACGTCTAGGTCATATAAATTTAAATAGGATTTTGATATTGGTCTCCTATGGACCTTTGAGTTCATTGAAAGTGAAGGCACTTCCTACATGTGAATCCTGTTTAGAATATAAAGTGACCAAGAGACATTTTCCCTCAAAAGAAAATAGAGCCAGCGATAAGTTAGAATTAATTCACTCTGATTTGTGTGGCCCTATGAATATACAAGCAAGAGGTGATTTTGAGTATTTTGTGACTTTCCCCGATGATTATTCAAAATATGGATACATTTATCTGTTGCACCGTAAGTTTGAATGCTTTGAGAAATTCAAATAATTTAAGATGGAAACGGAGAAACAACATGATAAATATATCAAAACATTGCGAACTGATCGTGGTGGTGAGTTCCTTTCTACGGAATTCATTAAATACTTATCATATTGTGGAATTATATTTCAATTATCTACCCCATGAACACCACAACAAAATGGTGTGGCAGAAAGAAGAAATAGAACCCTTTTTGGAAATGGTTAGATCAATATTAAGTTATTCTGATTTGCCTTTTTCCTTTTGAGTATATGCCTTAGAAAGAGCAAATTACATTCTAAATTTGGTTCTTTCTAAGTCAGTACCTTCAACCCCAGCAGAATTGTGGACTGGGCGCAAGCCAAGTTTACGGCACATTCAGGTTTGGGGTTGTTCAGCACATGTGCTGAAAGGAAAAGCGGATAAAGTGGAATCGAGGATAGAAGTATGCATTTTTATTGGATATCCAAAAGGAACTAAAGGAGGTTTATTTTATTGTCCCAAAGAAAAGAAAGGAATGGTTACGAAAAATGCCAGATTTTTAGAAGAGGACTATTTAATGAACCATATTCCTAGAAGTAAACTAGTTTTACAGGAATTAAGTAAATGGGATAACTAATGAATCATCTCTGGAACATATCCCAGAAGCTAGTATTGACATACCACTACATTATCATAGTGGGAGAAATGTCAATAGGTAGCAGAACACACAAGAGCAATTGCCTGACATCTCACTCCCCCAAAGTAGTAGGAGTAATATTGAGCAACCTCAGATTGTTGAGCAAACTAAAATTGTTGTGCAACCTGCACTTCAGGAAGAAGTTAATGATATCCCAGCACCACAAGGTTTGGAGGATAATATTGGGGCTTCAGTTCCGGAAAATGATGTTGTGATTTAACAACAAAATCCAACTGCACATGTAGTGACTAGTCGTAGTGGGAGAATTATTAAAACACCTCTCCGGTTTGCGCTCTTGGGAGAATGTTATGATAGAATCCCTGAAGAGCCTAATACAGAACCTCTTAATTACGATGAAGCACTACAGGATACAGATGCTGATAAATGGGTTGCTACTATAAAATCTGAAATGGAGTCCATGTACTCCAATCAAGTTTGGGATCTTGTCGAACCACATAGTGGAGTCAAACCCATTGGTTGTAGACAGATCTATAAGAAAAAGAGAGGAGTGGATGGAAAAGTGCAAACTTTTAAAGTTAGGCTTGTTGCAAAAGGGTTTACTCAAAAAGAAGAGATCGATTATGAGAAAACTTTTTCGCCAGTAGCCATGCATAAATCCATTAGGATTCTCTTATCCATTGCTGCTTATTACGATTATGAGATTTGGCAAATGGATGTCAAGACGACTTTTCTTAATGGAAGTCTTGATGAGTGCATCTATATGGCACAACCAGTTGGTTTAATAAAAAGTGGCAATGAGCACATGTTGTGTAAATTAAAAAAATCCATTTATGGATTGAAACAAGATTCTAGAGCATGGAACACTTGTTTTGATACATCGATTAAAACCTTCGGTTTTGATCAATGTGAAAACGAGTCTTGTGTCTATAAGAAATGTGATGGAGATAAAGACATTTTTGGTTTTGTACGTAGATGATATTTTGCTCATAGGAAATAATGTGAGCATGTTGAATTCAGTAAAGGAATGGGTGTCCTCGCGTTTTGATATGAAAGACTTGGGACAAGCGGCACATATCCTTGGGATCAAGCTTATGCGAGATTGCAAGCGAAGGATATTAGACTTATCCCAAGCACTTTATATTGATACTATTCTCACCAGGTTTAGCATTCAAGATTCCAAGGAAGGTTTTCTCCCTTTTAGGCATAGGAATCTCTCTGTCAAAAGACCAGTCCCCAAAAACGACTAGTGAGATAGAAAAGATGAAGACTGTCCCTTATGCTTCTGTTGTAGGGAGTCTCATGTATGCTATGCTATATACTAGACCTGATATCTGCTTTGTTGTTGTCATGGTTAGTAGATTACAGTCTAATCCTGGACGAGAACACTGGACTGCCGTTAAACATATAATCAAGTACCTGAAAAGGATTATGGATTATTTGTTGGTTTATCACTGAGGTGATCTTGTACCCATTGGCTATACTCATTCAAATTTCCAGTCAGATAGAGATTCCAAACAATCTACCTCAGGATATGTTTTTACCTTGGCGCCATAAGTTGGAGGAGTATCAAGCAATCATGTGTTGCTGATTCCACCATGGAAGCCGAATATGTGGCTGCATCTGAGGCAGCAAAAGAGGCTGTTTGTCTCGGGAACTTTCTAAAAGAGCTTAATGTAGTTCCTTCGATTCAAGCACCAATTGTACTTTATTGTGACAATAGTGGTGCAGTTGCAAACTCGAAGGAACCAAGAAGCCATAAAATGAGTAAGTATATTGAGCGTAAATATCATTTAATTCGGGACATAACTCAGAGGGGTGGCGTAAGAGTGTTGAAGATTGCGTCAGAGGACAATTTGGCAGACCCGTTTACCAAGAGCTTGCCACAGAAGATTTTTGACAGGCATGTAGAAGCAATGTGTATTAGAGTTGTAGACGCATGGTTATGAGTCTAAGTGGGAGATTGTTAGGATATACTATTAGCCATGCGGTTTAGACATAGGATTGTATTTTATTCTTTATGGAATAATTATTTATTTGGTTTATTCAATTCAATAAAGTACTATTTTAAATAGATCATTTGTTAGATGTATGTCCTTTAGTTATGTAGTAGATAATTTAGTGTATGGAGTCTTAGCACATGCACAGGAGATTGAATTATCGGTTCTCATAATTAATAAACAATGTTCACAATCGAAGATATTATTGGGCAAAATATCTTGATGATTGTAGCACAAGATTAAAGTATAATTTTCCTTGATTATGGGAGTGGTTTTACTCCAACTTCTTGTGCTAGTATACTTAGTGTATATTGAACGGGCCAAGTAGAGAAAATATATTTTTGTATTAAATATATATATAAAATATTTTCTCTAATTCATTAAATGAGCTTATACTTCTAATCCTGATATAATTATTATGATCAATGTGATTTATTTATTATTTTAATTTATCAAAAGATACAACTCTATTTAGAGTTAGTATATGCCTAATAAATTGGACAATAACGAATAGCATTTGTGAAATAATAATTAGTTGATAGAATCCATGACTCGGTTTTGAGTTTGATGATACCCCTTTATGTAAGCTTATAAGTTTTCATGTGTAAACCTGACCGATAGATTTTGTATCTGTCACATGAAATAGTTTAAGCGAAATTATAAAAGATTTAATTAGTCGATTAAATTAAATTTGTCAGTGACTTAATTTAATTAACTGGCTTTTGTGATCTTAACACGAGGAGTTCAAATAAGTGTTAGTGAATTTTTGAAATTCATATTGAGGAGTTCAATTGCAGTTTTTAGTGGAATAAACTGCAATTAATTATAGTAAGAATTAATTCATCCAAAATTTCGAATTAATGCTATAATTGGTAGCCTCCTTTTGTTTCTGTGGTCCCTACTATATCTAGTAAACATCTGGACTGACTTGAGTAAAAAGTGACTTGGGAGAAAAGTCATCCTTGAGAGTTAGAGTAGGATTCTATTTGCACAAGCAGAATCCTACACGTTTTTGGGAGCCCTCTTTTGGCTGAAAAACGAGTCTACATAAGGAGAACGTTTTTTCACCCAATAACTGATTTTAAGAGTTTTATTGTTCTTGCCCACTCAAAGCAATTTCGTCCAAGGTCTTACTAGGATCATAGCAGAAGACTGCAACCCTGGATTCTTACTCTGAGGAGGACCTGTGCAACATTTTCAAGAGGTTAGTTGTTCTAATCTCATAGTTATAACATTGTCTAGTTTACATGTATGTGATGCCTGAATTGTATGCTTGCGTATGTTTTAGTATAAAGTTCTTAAACCTCACTTTCTTTACTTTATTTTCTTTTTAGACTTTTGATTCACACTCAATCAATTGATGAATCAATTACGACTCACTTCCACATTAGTTGAGAGTGACTACAAAATCTTTTGGTATTCATTCTATCTATATATAGTATTCACTTATTTCACCATATTTGTACTACGTTTTAATCTAGCCGTCGAAATCTTCTTCTTTCATTCAATTTGGGACTGACAACAATTTACGTGTACAAGTTCACATAGGCAGATTTGCTTTTGATTCATTAACAAAAAAATAATCCGCATTAAATTTTGGGTGATATTTTTTTATGTTTAGAGGTAAAAACAAGAAATATGGCAAGCAAAAATCTTCCAGATTGTTCTAGTTCAACAACTCAGTAATAACTGTCCTACAATGATTATGTAGACCCTACAAAAGTGAGGGCGGTCATGAACTCTACGGCTAAAATTCTGCGTTTTTAAGAAGACAGATATTGTACGAGTAGTAAACAATTATTGCGTACTAGTGTTTTCTCGATTCCTCGTTTCTTATGTCTTTTTGCCCATGAAGTATGAGTTCGAATTCGCGTGATTTTTGTTAATACTTGTGGCAATGGCTATAACGATTTTTTACAGAAAAGCCCTATTTCCCGTAACGTCTTTGCTCTTTTTCTCTAATGCTTTTCTTGTACATAACCAAATAATTGTCACTTAACTCACCGTTCTTGCTGCTGTTAGTCTGTTTCTTTAAGGATGAAGAGAGGGGATGGAGCACGATTTGGTACACCTTGTTTTCTTGCGTTAAAGGTGTTTTAAACCCTTTGGGATTCCTCTCTCTTTTTAGCTGAATTTCGAACGGTTTGTGCTGATAATCGGACCAGTCCAATTTTAAATGACGTAATATTTCACAAAGTGTGTTATTATATGACAGCCACCTTTCATTCCTATTTCAGATTTGGTTGTATATATGATGATTGGCAGAATGCTAGTTGGAGGCCACATACATTGACACCTGTATTCCTTTTACGTAACCTTTCATAACTATTAAGTATCTTTTTACCAACCCATCATTGGGAAAATAAACCAGAAAAAGATAGTAGTAATTAACCGGCAGGAAGAGGACTGACCATAATTTACTTTCCCTTCGACAGATAAGTTTTCCCAAACTTTTGATCGACAAAGGCTCGAATTAACATAATAGATGAAAGATCTCTACTGATCCCCTCGAGTGAAGGTGAAGTTAAAATATTTCTATTTTTCCTTGAGGAATTAATTGTAAAGTGTTATTTCTATCATCCGGTTCAGTTGGAACGAGGGAATAAGGAAAAATCTTCCATAAGTTCGTGAATATATAGGGAAAGAGGGAAAATTTGCACTATTCCAATATTATAAGACAACAATCCATCCCTTTTAATTTATGTCATGATATTTGATTAGGTATGGAATTTACAAAAAAACAAAAGATTTATTTAATGTTATGACCTTAAATATATATCATGATATTTATGTTGGCTATGAAAGTATACCATTAAGGGTAAATAAAAATAATAATTTAAAATTAAATTATTTTTAAATATAACCCAATAGAAAAAAATAGTTCACATAAGATGAAACAGATGGAATACAGTAGCATATTCTATCATGCTAGAAAAAAGATATAACAGTGGAGTAATTAATACCACAAAAACATGAAATAAAAGAAAATTGCTTTGGAAAGCTCAATTATTTTTCTTTGTAATTTTTTTCGGATTCTTTTTTTTAAAATTTATTTTTGGCCAGTGGCCAAAGTAATTACAAACGGCAGTCTAAATTACAAAATATATACACTGATTATATATATACTCTCCCCCTCTCTCTATATATATACCTTTTCTGGTTATTATTCTTTTGGACGGCATAAAAATATAATTATCCCATTTTTTTCATATACTACGTTCTATCCGCTCAAACCCAACCCAGAAAAAGGGGTCATTTTCTAGTTTAAGTCCCACATGCACATAATAGAGAGGAGACATATCAGGTATTTAAAATTTAGGCCAAGACCATGTTATGTATCCAGTTGTGTGATGTGTTTTTCAAATAAATGAGTTCATTTAATCTTCCGTGTCAATAATATACGAAACATCAAAATCAAATGGGCTTCCTCCCCTTCCTTTCAATTATTATCATAATAATTAAAACCTTCAAAGTTTTAGCTCATTTTATGCCTAGTTCTTTTTTGATATTTCAATTTTTAGCAACAAGGGGGTAAAACTGTAGAGATCAGATGACGATGCCATTTGTCAATGTCAACCAAATAATTGAGGTTATGATGATAAGTTTTTTGGCCCTGCATGATTGGGAATGCTTCAACCCCAATCCATGCAAACTAAGCAGAAATTGATATGTTCGCAGCCAAAAGGCTATCATATCAATTCTCATCACAAAAAGACGTGTATTAATTCTTCTATTGTTTCTTAGGTGAAGACCTTCTTGTAAGTTTACAGTAAAATTACGCCTTTTAGCTTTGTGCTTTGTGTTCCATCCGATGTGGATACCGAAGCTCCCAATCTCAATTCAACCGAAAGGCTGAAAAGGAAATTACAAAATGGGAACAATGTTATAAAATAAAGATTAGAAGTAAACAAATAATTGAGGTTATGATGATAAGTTTTTTGGCCCTGCATGATTGGGAATGCTTCAACCCCAATACATGCAAACTAAGCAAAAATTGATATGTTCGCAGCCAAAAGGCTATCATATCAATTCTCTGTGGTTGCTGATATTTCCTTTGTTGCACGTGGTGATCCATCAAATTCCGAAGCTTGGTGGAGCCCTAAAATCATATGATGGCCTGAAATTTTTTAACATGTGGCTTCTTTTGCCATGGCTGACCTGGTACCCTTTTCATCCTAACAAAAAAAAAATATATATTTCTTGATTAATTCTGTTTTTCCCCTTAGAATACGAAAATTATGATGATGCGTGTATTTTTGGTGTTGTTTTTTGTGCATACAAATTTAAGGACTACTGTTTGACTTGAATCTCTCTCATCACATATATTGCCACGAACAGACGGCAAAAAGTTAAGCTATAAGGAGACATTAATGAGGATTTCTAGGGAACTTTCGGAATTGTCACGTTCACTTATTAATCCAACGTAAACAAGGTTCGCGAGTTTTTAATTAACATAGAGATGGCAGTAAAAGTTGACAGTACAAAAGCGCATACCACTTTCCCATTTATTCAAGAGCTCGAAATTCCTTCTTTTTCTTCTATTGTTTCTTAGGTGAAATGTAAGTTTACAGTAAAATTACGCCTTTTAGCTTTGTGCTTTGTGTTCCATCCGATGTGGATACCGAAGCTCCCAATCTCAATTCAACCGAAAGGCTGAAAAGGAAATTACAAAATGGGAACAATGTTATAAAATAAAGATTAGAAGTAAACAAATTAGAAGCAAATACATGGAAAGATTGATATATTATTCAACTTCAACTGATGTACATAATGAATTTAAACTTTCCCTAGTTATAAAAGAAAGGAAGCAACGGTGAGGCTTTTCAGGAAGCAGCTGCGAGGTTTTTCAGGAAGCAACTGCGAGGCTTTTTTGGAGCTGCTTGTAAGCTGTTTGAATGAGCTGCTCGTAACCTGCCTGTTTATTAAGAAGCCGTAGAAAGTCATTTTATTGAGTTGCTTGCAACCTGCCTGCATCAACTACTTGCGACCTGCCAGCTTCTTATAGGTAAACTCCAATGGAGTGCTAAATAGATAATCTTCTTCGGAAAGATCATGTACAACATAGTATTAAACAAATATACTTTTTTAGGAAGATTATTTACAGCGGGGTATTAAATTGACATCCACAATATAATATTTTTATAACACTCCCCCTTAGATGTTCATTATTAGATAATGTGCCTCATTAAAACTTTACTAGAAAAAAACCCTGTGGTAAAACTTCTAGTGAAGAAAAAAGAGTACATATATCTAGTAATACGTATTGTTAGCTTCCTCATTAAAAACCTTACCAGAAAAATGCAATGAAAAAATCATGGTTAAGGGAAAAAGAGTACAACGCGTATTTTACTCCTGATAAATTAAATACATTATTTTAGATATCTTAATCTCCTTATTCTAATCTTGTATACCATCTCGTCTCGAAAGTTGCACTTGAAAAAGATTTGGTAAACAAATCAATAAGATTGTTACTTGATCGAATTTGTTGCACATTAATATCGTCATTTATCTGATCAAGCTTGTAGAATAACATGATATGATGGCGTTCAAGCTTGTAAATAGATAACTTGTCTGGGTCATACTTTATGTTGATCAGATTAACTAACAAAACCTTAATAATATTTGTTAGAACAAACCATTTCATATCAATAGTTTTTTAAAGACCTTTCTATGCTTCATGCATTTTTATCCTTTGGAGATCTTCAAATAAATTTTGACAAGTAAGCTATATAAATGGTATGTGGTGATATCTATTATCGTCTAACTGGCGTGACATCTTCCGGTGTCTGGACTATTGGTCTGATAATATGACGACCTGATAGGTCATTTTGAGTACTAGCTTTAATTTTAGTATTCTGAGACCTATCATAGCTTTACTTGATGTTTCTTGATTTGTGTGCGTGGTCCGTATTGCTTTTCGGAAAGCTTTTACGTAAAATTTTGAAGAATAAGATTTGAGTTGACCACGGTCAACATTTTTGGTAAACGATTTCGAATCGGTATTTGATGATTCCAGTAGGTTCGTATGATATTTTTGGACTTATACGCATGTTTGGTTGGGGTCCGGGTGACCCGAACGCATTTCAACGCGTTATGTAAAAAATTATGAAAATAAGTTTTAAAGTTGAAATTCTTGAATTTTGATAACTGATTCTTGTTATTTGGTTTATTTTGATAATTTGAGGTAGCGAGCAAGTTTGTAGGATATTATTACACTTGTGTGCATGTTTGGTTTAGAGCCTGAGGGGCTCTGGTGAGTTTCAGAGGCATTGCGGATTGATTCAGACTAGTTGGTGCATTTAAGTTGCTGGTGTTCAGTTACTGATCTCGCATTTGCGAGGTCTAGCTCACATTTGAGAGCCTCGCTTTTGCAGTCAAGTGATCACAATTGCGAGCATGGGATAGGGGATAAGTCTTCGCATTTGAGAAGAATACGTCGCTTTTGCGAAGTTAACTGTGTTCATTTTTGCGACTATGGCATCACATTTACGATGAAGTGTGGTTTTGGGCAGCTTCGCATTTGCGAAGGGGGTGTTCTTCGCAAGTGCGAAATTTTTGTCGCACTTGCGAATCCTGTGCATATGATGCACTATTCGCATTTGCAAATATTGTCTCGCATTTGCGGATATCGCATTTGCGAATAAGACTTCGCAAATGTGATGTGTGAAGCTGGGTAAAAGAGGAAAAAATCGGGACTTAGCTCATTTCACTCTGTTTTTCAACCCTAAACGGTCTAGAGATGATTTTCTTGAGATCTTTTATTCCCAAAATAGGGAAGCAACTTTAACTAGTTTTTAATCAAAAGATGAAAACTAGTTGTCAACGACGTAGCTTTAATTAACGGACGTAGCTTTCAGATCCTCAATCCTTTACAATATTGCGCGCTATATTGTATCAACGATATTGTCAACGATCATTTTATATCAGTTCGAAAAGCAATATAACTTAATGAGATCTCTCACTTTCTTTATTTTTAGTTATCTTAACCTCTTCTGGGTTTCAAGAAATGTTATGTTGTGGGCTCTTCTAGAGCTCAGTTCCTTCTCATTATGATCATTTTGATCATTTGCTCCTATTCCTTTTCAAGTATTGTTATCTTTGAAATCGATTGGTCTATAATACTTCATGCATATTGTAAACTCTATCCTTCAGGGACTTTAATTTTAATAGGAGCATTTACTACTAAAATATTATATTTAATTATGGATCAGCAAATGCTTCTGCATTTGACTTGAATTATCTTTTGAATGAGGATCATACTAGTGATAATTTGATCCATACAACATATTTTTCAGCTGCTTATTCCCTCCCCTGATGTCAAAAAGCAAATATATATCACAATATTCTTTGGAGAACCTATCTTTTTGTATTTTGGTAGAGAAAGTAATCATATACCGAATATAAAAAATTATTAGATAGGAAATAGTTAGTTCCGGATCCTGAACCAATTGTGAGGGGAGTACTTATCATATCTTTTTGGCATAATACGTACAAGTGTTGCTGTATACAATTTAAAAAATCTTAGACTAACACAAAAATAGTTGTTCGCATAAGCAATGGTTTAGCCATTAATAGAAGGCATTCAATGCTAACCAACTTAGATATAAACTAACATTATCAAGATGAACTGTCTTGATTGCATAATTTGAAAAATTGTGCTCTTAACTGAGAAGAAATTTCAAATGCCAAACTCCAGATTGACAATAAACTCACATGTAACTATCTCATATATGCATCTATAAGTGGTTCACATAGTATGTGAATGAGACCATATTCACCTTTTTATCAAAATTTTCAGCACCCGATTCTTCTTCGCGATCGCATAACACTCCTCATGATCGCGATTCATAAAATAATATGGGCTAGACTTCCTTCTACGCGATCACGACAACCCCTCATGCGATTGTGATACTCTGCCATAACCTCGCATGATCCCGACACTCACACATGCGATCACAATTCACAAAATCCCCTAGCACACATTACTCTTTGCAAACGCGAGACTTAGCTCTGCAATTGTGATGCACTACTGTGCACCAAAAAGCCAGCAATTGCAACTCAATCCAGAATGCTCTGAAGCCATCCACAAATTCATTCGAGCCTCCAGGGTCCCTGTTCAATAATCCTAGTAAGTTTGTATACCCTAAATAAACTTGTCCAAGGGCTCAAAACACAATTAATAACATCAAACCAAGAATCAAATATCAATCCAATTTATGAAATTCTCTTAAATTCATGAATTTCAACTTTGACTAGAAAAGCCAAATTAATCCTGGGCTACCCAAGACCCAAACCAAATACATGTACAAGTCCAAAATTATTATACGAATCTATTGGAACCTTTAAATCATAAATCCTAGCTCGTTTAGCCATATTATTGATTGTGTTAACTAATCTTAACTTAAATCCTCTAGTTGATAACCAAGTATTTGGATCAGAGCCATGTTGGCAGTATACGTA
This sequence comes from Nicotiana otophora, assembly GCA_000715115.1. Taxonomy (NCBI): domain Eukaryota; kingdom Viridiplantae; phylum Streptophyta; class Magnoliopsida; order Solanales; family Solanaceae; genus Nicotiana; species Nicotiana otophora. The sequence continues at coordinate 69,983 of AWOL01S0007871.1, forward strand.
CTTAGCATGAGCAGCTAAGTACATATACTGTCTAGGGCATGGCAAAATTACTTTCAATTATTCTATTTTAAAACTTTATCTATGCTTATATCTATCATCTATACTGTTCTTTAAGCTTATGTTCTTAAAGTACTTCTAAGTTGTATGAGGTTATTATTTTCTCTATAAGTATGAGGTAACCGATTAATATCCGGTTCAGACGTTGGCTAGCCTTAAAATGATAGGTCGTTGTTAGGTAATCCCGTCGCTAAGATGACTTTAGAGAAAACAGATGTAAACACAAGATTATTCTACTAAGAAGCCATTAGATCTATGATGTTAAGGTACAATATCTGTTAGTTATCTGCATATTTACTGTTTTACTATTACATATATTGAATAGTTATTTTAGCCTAATAAGCTCCTAGACTGTATTTTTCAAATATGAATTCAAACCAGCATGTTTTGAATAATGTTAATTTATCTTCTCAAGCAACTAAGATTGCTAAACTTGAAACCGATTTACAAAATTGGAATATTCCCAATGAACCTTTTAAAAAGATTTATGAATTAGGAAGTTTTAGTTTCATTAAGGAACATAACATTAAAGCTTGTGAGTCCACTATTGCTATTAATAATTCATTAGAAATTATTAAATTACTTTCAGAACAAGACTTGAATAGATATAAACATCAATTCAATTATTTGCATACAGGTCTTGTCCAAATTGCAGTCAAACCTCTTTTTAGAAAAGGGTTAGACGTACCAATCTGCGTTCTTCTTAGAGACGCTCGTCTCTTAAATTTCGACGACTCTCTCTTAGGAGTCCTCCAAAGTAACCTAGTCAATGGTCCGATATACTTTAATTGCTATCCCAATTTCTCGATAGATATCAATGACCCTAACGTCATGCATACTTTGACTTTAAATGTCAAAACCAAGAACATGAATAGCAAAGCCAACACTCGTGAGATATCCATCATTCATCGAGTCTACTACATACTTATGGACACCACTCTTGCACCTAAAACTCGAGTTGAAAGTGTCAAAGGAGTCAACATGCTTATGGAAGAAAATACTGAGCATAGTACATTATTTGTACCTAGACTCCTTAATTGGAATGATATACTCTCAAGTGATGAATGGAACTTGGATGTCATAACTCAACCTTCCACTTCAAATCTTGAAAGATCCTAAATTGAACAAGTTATTCAATTTCCTGATGGATTTATAGATCTCAAGTTCTTAGGTTCAGGTTCCAATCTATCAAGCAGAACTAGTTCCTTTAGAAGAAGGTCTACAATTCCTTCCGTACCTTCTTCTTCAAACCCCCGGAGGAAAGCGCAACTGAAAACGCAACTTCAACTTCAGTTGCAAGTAACGACAAAGGGAAAGTTATATGAGTAGATTTCTCCTATGCAATCCCGAAAGTCTATTACCAAGATCATCCCGCTAGTCCAACCCCTAGATATATGAACCCTCCTCAGGAAGTACCTAAATTCCTTAAGATGATTAAGTCAGGTAACTCTTTTATCCCAGATACGGAGATCCTCAATCATCTCTGGACTCATCCTGACAATCAAACAAAACGAAAATGGTGTGTGGCCACTTATTCTCTTAAACAAAGAGAAAAATTCAGAGATTGTTGAATGTCAGACATGGAAAGAATTAGATGTGAAATCGACTTCTTTAGATGGTTTGAATTATATGGCAAGATCGTAAACTAAAAGGATTCTTTGCAAGTCCTTATCAATAAGTGGTATACAGATAATAACAAAGTTATTGAATCTGTTACTCCTCCTTTAGAAGGAATAAAAATCCCAGTATCCAACACTATTATCTCTGCCTCTCCTTTCAAAACCAAAAGCGAGAAGCCTACAAGCATGGTTGTTTGTTCTGACATTGATCGTATTATTGAAACAAAATAACTATACCAATCAACTACTTCATGTTGTCTCTAGGCATATAGAAGATTCCAAAGAAAAATCTTTATTTAGTGGAAAACCAACTCTTTCATAACCTAGCACTAGTGAGAATATTGAACCAAATACAAGCTTCAAAATTACTGAGTTTTCTAGAAAAAACTACCCTAAACTCAAAGATACCTTTGAAATTTCTGGTAACATCCTTGATAAAATCAACGAACAACTAGACAATTTCAATATATCTGAAAATAAAAAAATATCCACTATCCAAGAAAAAGGAACCCTTCTTCACAAACTTTCCAATGACCGCTATCATAATCAGAAGAATTATCATAAGCGTCCTTCATTTCCTGATATTCAGTATGAGGAAAACCATTTCCTTGCCTATACTTCTCATGAAGGAAGAAGCATAATAGAATGGAATATAGATGCTCTAGCAGACCATCAGATATTTCATAAACTCCACGAAATGGGTGTTTGTATCACTGCTTACAAGATAAGAGGCTTCTCTGATAAGGAAGTCGCCTCTATGATTGTAGCCGGATTTACTGGCATGTTAAAACATTGGTGGGATAATTATTTTACTGAAGATGTTAGACAAGCCATATACTCCTCTACAACCATTGAAACAGTGGTAAAAACTGAAGGTACTGCCATGAAAACTACCTCGCAGATAACTAGAGAAGACGCTTGTGCTACACTTCTCTACCATATAGCAAAACACTTCATCGGAGAACCCAAACTCTTCCAAGATAGAACCCTACAAATCTTGAACAATTTATCTTGTCCAACCCTAGATGACTTTATCTGGTATAAAATCCAATTCATCAGTAAGGTCATGATTAGACCTTATTGTCATCTAGATTTCTGGAAAGAACGCTTTATCTGCGGACTTCCACCCTTATTCGCAAGCAAGGTTAGGTAAAAAATTCAAGATCGTTGTGAGGGAAAAATCCCTTATCATCAAATGACCTAGGGAGACCTTGTTAGCATCATCAATGTCGTAGGTCTTGAACTTTGCACAAACATCAAGCCCAAGAATCAGTTCAAAAGAGAGTAACACTCCTCTAGAAGGGAATTAGGAAGTTTCTGTCAAGACTTCGGATACACAAACATTATTGCCCCCTCTACTTACTCTTCAAAAAGAGACAAAAACTCTAAATCTTCTAGAAAGATTCGCCGTAGCTAATCTCGCAGAATTTTCGAAAATTCACCCAGAAAGAAATCAAAATACCGTAGACCTTCCAAATCATCAGTCAAACCCAAAGATGTTTGTTGAAATTGTGGAAAAACCGGGCACAGGGCCAATGAATGCAAATCAAACAAGAAAAAGAAGAAGATCAATCTTCTAGAAATTAGCGACGATACTAAAAAGGAACTCTTCTCCATCCTAAAAGAAGCTAATTCAGATTCCTCTCTAGATTATTTATCAAATGAGTATAGCGATGAAGAAGATATAAACATCGCCTATAATTCTAATTCAAGTCAATCTGGCAGCGAATGCCACTGCTCTAAAGCATACTGTACGTGTGGAAACACACCTGCCTCGATCAAAGTTCTGTCTGACAGCTCCAAAGAAGCTATTTATGATGTGATCCAACACATCAACGACAAAGCTTTTAGAAAGCGCTATCTGATAGAACTCAAAAATCTCATCCTTAATCATCAAGATGATAGACCCAAGTCTAGGACAGTCATCGAATCATTCAGCATGAAGCAAATCATGTCTCGTTTTGATAAACCCTCAGAGCCATCGATCTCTGATCTAAGACAAGAAGTCTCAGAACTCAAAGGAGAAATCAAAGATATAAAATCTAGACTTGGAAAAGTCGAACTCGATGTTCTTACAGAACAAGTCCTTAAACAAGCCAATGTCTACGAACACAAGTCCGAACAAGAGCAGGAAGAACCTCCAGAACTTCCTAAAAAGGATTATCACTCAGAAAATGATAATTCTGCCAACTTTTGTCTTACTCAAGATAAGACTTCATCATCCAACGCTCCCGGTATTATTGTTATAACGAGTATTAAACCACAGAGCTATCATATCCCTATTAAGATTGTTATTACCAAAAATTTTGTCATTAACAAAATTGCTTTACTTGACAGTGGTACAGATCGTAACTGTATCATAAAAGGTATTATTCCTACTCAGTATTTAAAAAAAAGTACTTCCAAATTATACTCCGCTACAGGAGAACAACTTCGTATTAATTACAAAATTTCTAAATCTCATATCTGTAACAATGGTATTGGTTTAACAAATAATTTTATTATTACTGAAGATATAAATGAAGATATCATTTTAGGAATTCCTTTTATTACTCAAATAAAACCTTTCATTACTGGTTTAGACGATATTTCCACTCACATTTTAGGTAAAGATTTACACTTTCCTTTCGTAAAAACCCTTTCACTAGATGAAAGTAATTTCATAAGAAAAAACACAGTTTTTCGCATTAATAAACTTTCTCAACGAATCAACTTTTTAAAGGATGAAATAAAAGTTAAGAAAATCGAGCAGATTTTAAAAACCCCGGAGATGGTTACTAAAATAACTAATCTTCAAAACCTTTTTGAAAATGAAATATGCTCATATTTTCCTAACGCCTTTTGGGAAAGAAAAAAGCACTTGATTGAACTTCCATACATTGAAGGATTCAATGAACAGGTCATCTCAACCAAAGCAAGACCTATTCAAATGAATCAAGAAATGATGGAAACTTGTAAAACTGAGATTTCAAATCTCCTTAAGAATAACATCATTCGTCCCTCTAAACTCCCTTGGAGTTGTTCTGCCTTTTATGTTAATAATAGTGCAGAGAAAGAAAGAGGAGCACTTCGGTTAGTTATAAACTATAAACCTTTAAATGCTATCCTTAAATGGATTAGATATCCCATTCCTAACAAAAGGGATCTCTTAAAGAGAACTTACAAAACTAATGTTTATAGCAAGTTCGATATGAAATCTGGTTTCTTGCAAATTCAAGTAGCCGAGAAAGACAGATACAAAACTACTTTCAATGTTCCTTTCGGTCTGTATGAATGGAACGTTATGCCATTTGGGCTCAAGAATGCCCCCTCTGAATTTCATAATGTCATGAATTCCATTTTTAATGATTATAGTTACATGTCTATTATTTATATAGATGATGTCCTTATCTTCTCTGAGAATATAGATTCTCATTTTAAGCATTTCAAGACTTTCTTTAAAGTCGTTAAGAAAAATAGTCTAGTAGTTAGTGCTAAAAAGATCAAACTCTTTGAGACTGCCATTAGATTCTTAGGTCATGACCTATACCAAGGATCTTACAAACCAATTTGTAGAGCCATAGAGTTCTCTTCTAAATTCCCAAATGAGATCACAAATAAAACACAACTTCAGCGATTTTTAGGAAGCCTCAACTATGTTGCAGATTTTATCCCAAATATTAGATAGGTCTGTGAACCTCTTTATAAAAGACTTAGGAAGAATTCTGTTTCTTGGAACCCTAAACAAACATAATCAGTCATCCAAATAAAAGGTTTAGTGCAAAACCTCCCATGCTTAGGAATCCCTAACCCAGAAGCTTTTATGATTGTTGAAACAAATGCTTCAGACATAGGTTACGGAGGAATTCTTAAACAAAGAATAACCATAGAATCTCCTGAACAGCTTGTTCGTTTTACATCAAGAATCTGGAATTCTGCCTAGAAAAACTATTATACTATCAAGAAAGAAGTATTGTCTATAGTACTATGTATTACTAAGTTTCAAGACTATCTTATTAATAAAGAAGTTTTAGTAAGAGTAGATTGCAAATCTGCCAAAGAGATTCTTCAAAAGGATGTCAAAAATCTTGTTTCAAAACAAATATTTGCTAGATGGCAAGCTCTACTATCTAGCTTTAATTTTAAAATAGATTTTGTTAAAGGAGAAAATAACTCTTTATCTGATTTTCTAACAAGAGAATTTTTACATGGAAAAAATGAGGCCCTTCAAGCTTAATACTCCTACCAAAGGAAAGGAGACACAAAAATCACAGATGGCTAGACTATTTGTTCTTTCTCCATTTACTCCTACTAAACCAACAACCCCTCAAAGGCCCCAACTTCCTTTCCAAAATAGGTATACAGTGCTAGCTGACTACCCCTCATTACCAGCACCAATACCAACACCATCAGCAAGACTGACTAATCTCCAATCAGCAAAACCGTTTGAAAGAGGAACCTCGTCAAGTTCTTCAATACAAACAAAAATAAGTTACGCCATGAAAGTCCCAGAGACTTTTGTCGAAGCAGTTAATCCCGCAACCAAGAAGTCACATGATGACGTACCAAAAGAAGAAAATTTTGAATTTGTTACCCTTCAGGTACTACCCTTATTAACACTGGATAAAGAATATGAAGGTCTTAGGATATAAGACCTTATTAAACCATGTTTTACTGATTTTAATTATGCGGATACCGAAAATCCTTACAAAACAAGAAGGTTCTATGAAGCCATCCTAATAGATACTGATTCCATAGAAGTGGAACACACTTTGAACGAGAATAATTCAGAGTATATCAACTACTCTAGAGTCACTATAAAAAAGATTCTGTCACCATTTGAATGGTCTACAGATCATTTACATACTCCTATAGCGTTATCAATAGCGCACAGACCCCAAACTTACAATTGGCATGATTATAAAGCTGTCTGGTTCAACTTTCTGTATCTTAGGCCGGAATATACCTGGTTTGTTAAATATTGTCTAGAAGTCACTAAGGCAATAATCCCAAGGTGGTTCTACGAATGGTAGAACATTTTTGGAGGTAACAAAGAAATATTACCTCACCAATTTCTTAGCAGGTTTGACGAATTTCAGACCAAAGAAGCGATATCATCTCTTCCAGAGCACATTAAAATGTGCAAATACTTTATTCAAAAAAGAATATCATTTATCATTAGCTGGAATCTTTCTAAGGCAGAATATGAACGAATCAAATATTTGTCTAAAGAGATCAAGATCAAAGGCTGGACACCCCAACAACAAACTCCTAAGACAGCAAAAATTAGTCAACGGAGCTTTACCAAAGCTTCATCTTCCAAAGTAGAGCTCAAAGAAAAGCTCAAACAAGCACTACAAAACATATACAATTATGATGATCATCAGATTATGCAATTAATCGAAGATGTTGCTTCATCCAGAGAAAGCAGCAATGGAGATATGTGTAATCCAAAAGGATTAGCCATGGCCTACATGGACCCCAATTGTGAATAAAGGAGTCATCATCAGGTCAAGATCAAAAAGGAATCTTATCCTTTACTTTTACTTTACTGTTTCAAAAGTAACCACCCAACTTTGTCTGACAAAGTTACACGATACACTTGTACGCCTAAGATTAAAGGCATATTTTTCTTAGTCTATTTAAGACTCCCCCTTCCCATTGTAAGAGGCATCAGATATTTTCCGAAATACCAAATACCTCTCTCCCTAGTATTCTCTAATTTGTCTGCTCCTATGTTTTTAATGTTCATTCAATAAAAATCTTGTAAGTTTTTAAGAGCTTTTCTTATACTGTCTTTACTGTTTTCATACTGCACTCCGTTCCGTCTTTATTGCTTATCTAGATTTCTGGAAAGAACGCTTTATCAGCGGACTTCCACCCTTATTCGCAAGTACGGTTAGGTCAAAAATTCAAGATCGTTGTGAGGGAAAAATCCCTTATCATCAAATGACCTAGGGAGACCTTGTTAGCATCATCAATGTCGTAGGTCTTGAACTTTGCACAAGCATCAAGCTCAAGAATCAGTTCAAAAGAGAGCAGCACTCCTCTAGAAGGGAATTAGGAAGTTTCTGTCAAGACTTCGGATGCACAAATATTATTGCCCCCTATACTCACTCTTCAAAAAGAGACAAAAACTCTAAATCTTCTAGAAAGATTCACCGTAGCAAATCTCGCAGAATTTTCGAAAATTCACCCAGAATGAAATCCAAATACCGTAGACCTTCCAAATCATCAGTCAAACCCAAAGATGTTTGTTGGAATTGTGGAAAAACCGGACACAGGGCCAATGAATGCAAATCAGACAAGAAAAAGAAGAAGATCAATCTTCTAGAAATTAGCGACGATACTAAAAAGGAACTCTTCTCCATCCTAAAAGAAGCTAATTCAGATTCCTCTCTAGATTATTCATCAAATGAGTATAGCGATGAAGAAGATATAAACATCGCCTATAATTCTGATTCAAGTCACTCTGGCAGCGAATGCCACTACTCTAAAGCATACTGTACGTGTGGAAACACACCTGCCTCGATCGCAGTTCTGTCTGATAGCTCCAAAGAAGCTCTTTATGATGTGATCCAACACATCAACGACAAAGCTTTTAGAAAGCGCTATCTGATAGAACTCAAAAATCTCATCCTTAATCATCAAGATGATAGACCTAAGTCTAGGACAGTCATCGAACCATTCAGCATGAAGCAAATCATGTCTCGTTTTGTTAAACCCTCAGAGCCATCGATCTCTGATCTAAGACAAGAAGTCTCAGAACTCAAAGGAGATATCAGAGATATAAAATCTAGACTTCGAAAAGTCGAACTCGATGTTCTTACAGAATAAGTCCTTAAACAAGCCAATGTCTACGAACACAAGTCCGAACAAGAGCAGGAAGAACCTCCAGAACTTCCTAAAAAGGATTATCACTCAGAAAATGATAATTCTGCCAACTTCTGTCTTACTCAAGATAAGACCTCATCATCCAACGCTCCCGGTATTACTGTTATAACTAGTATTAAACCACATAGCTATCATATCCCTATCAAGATTGTTATTAGCAAAAGTTTTGTCATTAACAAAATCGCTTTACTTGACAGTGGTGCAGATCGTAACTGTATCATAAAAGGTATTATTCCTACTCAGTATTTAAAAAAAAGTACTTCCAAATTATACTCCGCTACAGGAGAACACTTCGTATTAATTACAAAATTTCTAAATCTCATATCTGTAACAATGGTATTTGTTTAACAAATAATTTTATTATTACTGAAGATATAAATGAAGATATCGTTTTAGGAATTCCTTGTATTACTCAAATAAAACCTTTCATTACTAGTTTAGACGATATTTCCACTCACATTTTAGGTAAAGATTTACACTTTCCTTTCGTAAAAACCCTTTCACTAGATGAAAGTAATTTCATAAGAAAAAACACAGTTTTTCGCATTAATAAACTTTCTCAACGAATCAACTTTTTAAAGGATGAAATAAAAGTTAAGAAAATCGAGCAGATTTTAAAAACCCCGGAGATGGTTACTAAAATAACTAATCTTCAAAACCTTTTTGAAAATGAAATATGCTCATATTTTCCTAACGCCTTTTGGGAAAGAAAAAAGCACTTGATTGAACTTCCATACATTGAAGGATTCAATGAACAGGTCATCTCAACCAAAGCAAGACCTATTCAAATGAATCAAGAAATGATGGAAACTTGTAAAACTGAGATTTCAAATCTCCTTAAGAATAACATCATTCGTCCCTCTAAACTCCCTTGGAGTTGTTCTGCCTTTTATGTTAATAATAGTGCAGAGAAAGAAAGAGGAGCACCTCGGTTAGTTATAAACTATAAACCTTTAAATGCTATCCTTAAATGGATTAGATATCCCATTCCTAACAAAAGGGATCTCTTAAAGAGAACTTACAAAGCTAATGTTTATAGCAAGTTCGATATGAAATCTGGTTTCTGGCAAATTCAAGTAGTCGAGAAAGATAGATACAAAACTACTTTCAATGTTCCTTTCGGTCAGTATGAATGGAACGTTATTCCATTTGGACTCAAGAATGCCTCCTCTGAATTTCAGAATGTCATGAATTCCTTTTTTAATGATTATAGTTACATGTCTATTATTTATATAGATGATGTCCTTATCTTCTCTGAGAATATAGATTCTCATTTTAAGCATCTCAACACTTTCTTTAAAGTCGTTAAGAAAAATGGTCTACTAGTCGCTTTTGCGGTCAAGTGATCACAATTGCGAGCATAGGCTAGGGGATAAGTCTTCGCATTTGAGAAGAATAAGCCGCTTTTGCGAAATTCACTGTGTTCGTTTTTACGACTATGGCATCACATTTGCGATGAAGTGTGGCCGGGTGTTCTTCGCAAGTGCGAAGTTTTTGTCACATTTGCGACTCCTGTGCATATGATGCACTATTCGCATTTGCAAATATTGTCTCGCATTTGCGGATATCGCATTTGCGAACAAGACTTCACAAATGTGATGTGTGAAGCTGGGTAAAAGAGGAAATAATCTGGACTTAGCTCATTTCACTCTATTTTTCAACCCTAAATGGTCTAGAGACGATTTTCTTGAGATCTTTTATTCCCAAAATAGGCAAGTAACTTTAACTAGTTTTCAATAAAAAGATGAAAACTAGTTGTCAACGATGTAGCTTTAGTTAACGGACGTAGCTTTCAGATCCTCAATCCTTTACAATATTACGCACTATATTATATCAACGATATTGTCAACGATCATTTTGTATCAGTTCGCAAAGTGATATAACTTAATGAGATCTCTCACTTTCTTTATTTTTAGTTATCTTAACCTCTTCTGGGTTTCAAGAAATGTTATGTCGTGGGCTCTTCTAGAGCTCATTTCCTTCTCATTATGATCATTTTGATAATTTGCTCATATTCCTTTTCAAGGATTGTTATCTTTGAAATTGATTGGTCTATAATACTTCATGCATATTGTAAACTCTATCCTTCAGGGACTTTATTTTTAATAGGAGCATTTACTACTAAAATATTATATTTAATTATGGATCAGCAAATGCTTCTGCATTTGACTTGAATTATCTTTTGAATGAGGATCATACTAGTGATAATTTGATCCATACAACATATTTTTCAGCTGCTTATTCCCTCCCCTGATGTCAAAAAGCAAATACATATCACAATATTCTTTGGAGAACCTATTTTTTTGTATTTTGGTAGAGAAATTAATCATATACCAAACATCAAAAATTATTAGATAGGAAATAGTTGGCTCCTGATCCTGAACCAATTGTGAGGGGAAAACTTATCATATCTTGTTGGATTAATACATACAATTGCTGCTGTATGCAATTTAGAAAATCTTAGACTAACACAGAAAGATTTGTTCGCATAAGCAATGGTTTAGCCATTAATAGAAGGTATTCAATGCTAACCAACTTAGATATAAACCAACATTATCAAGATGAACTGTCTTGATTGCATAATTTGAAAAATTGTGCTCTTAAGTGAGAAGCAATTTCAAATGCCAAACTCCAGATTGACAATAAACTCACATGTAACTATCTCATATATGCATCTATAAGTGGTTCACATAATATGTGAATGAGATCATATTCACCTTTTTATACATTCCACATTTTAGGGGGATTCAGTCCCAACTTTAGTTGGTAACTAATTTATCATGAGAACGACCAAAACAAGAGAATTCTTGAAGAATCTTCTAGTTCTTCAATATATGCTTATCTGAATTATCAATTAGCTCATCATACTTAAACCGGGATAGCAAAACTGGTTATGCCAACTTATAATGTATTTGCATAAACTTCAAGATTACCATAATATGTGCTATCTTTTAGTAAACTTCTGGTTTATTATGGCATGAGCACTTGCAAAAGTAAACTTCTGATTTACTGTGGCTACTTTTGCATCAGTAAACTTCTTATTTACTGTGGCTACTTTTACATCAATAAACTTCTGGTTTACTGTGATATGTGATGTAGTACAAACCACGTAACCTTTCGTATATGTATTTCTTACCCGTAACAACTTGAAGAAATTCAATCTTCTAATCATTTGTGGTGTCATTATGATTGCCATTTGTATAATTAAACCTCGTGTTTACTACAACATATATTGCATCCAGAATTATATAATACGAATGGCATATTTGCAGATAAGCTTTTCCGGAGCCTTTAATTTATTGTCCAAAATCTGTCATATGTATTCTAGACAGACAGTTAGCTCTTCAGGAGCTTTTGATAAACTTTGTACTATCAAATACTACATAGATACTTTTACTATTATGAGAGAAAATCATAATCAAATGAATAGTACAAAGATAATTTAAACTTATAATTGACGAAAATTATGAACTTCAGTATTTCTACCACTACCTTTGTGACAAATATCTCTTTCAGGTAGAAACACTATTAATATCCGATTATTTGTATCGAAACGGCAACTACATTGTCATTACATCCCTAGGGAGAGATATATGAGTTGTTATTTTCATCGGAAAAATTAATAACAACTAATCATAATATATCAATATGGTTGTAAAAATTACTCCACAAGATATGTATTCTTTTGGCTTAAAAGAATACTTAACAAATTATCTAAGATGTTTGTACGTACGACGGGTACATGCAACAATATCTTCATACAACAAAATAACATTTATATCTTTTGTTATTCTACCTCTTCAGGAGGTGAGTTGTGATATTTCTTCATTATATTCACTTCTGGGAATGAAACTTAATTATTTGAGTCTGCTTTTTTTACAGCTTTGAATAACTCATTATTTTATTTAAGCACAAGAAGACAACTCTTCATAATATTTTTGTGCTTCATCAGGAGGAAATTTTAATTGTTTAACACTTCATAAGTAAATTTGAGTATTGAGGATGTGTTCTGTCAATTGTATTACCTCTTGTGGAGGTGAGTTTTGATATATTCACAACCAAGATTGCGTTTATAACTTTATTAATCTTTTCACATTCGCTTCAAGGAATGGATCTATATCTATAATATTTATAAACAAATTCTCATTCATATGGAATGTAATATAATCATCTGAACGCATATGATGGCTTAGAACATATTTTATAATATTGCTACTTGATAAATGTGGATTTTAACCACTTATTAATATCTTCTTGCTTTAGTTTTAGTCCGAAAGTAGTGATTTTTATTTCCAAATCTAATGAAATTGTGTGAATTGCAGGCATGTTGGAGGATAGGAGCTTAACGAAGAAATCTAACTCAAAAAAGGAGTATTCTATCTCAACAAGGCAAAAAGGAGAAGTGCAAGCAGAAGTACTGTCCGCAAAAGTAATTTTGCGCCGCAGAAATAGAAGTGCAGCCCCATATGAAACCCTGAAGCCTCTGAGGAGTTTTGAAGAAGCGCGATCCGCACATCAAATTGTGCGGCAGCAAAAGTTGGTCGCACTGACAAAGTTTGACAAGTTTAGAGAAGGTGCAATAGACCAAGTGTGAAGCCTCTTGAAAGTGCGTCCCACAATCAAAATATGAGGCTACAGAAGCTGAAGTGCAGCCGCAGATGGAATTATGCGGCAGCAGATTTCTCCTTATACAAGAGCAGAAGGAAAAATATGGTGCGCACATTGAATTCTGCAGCCGCAAAACCTCTCCAAGGGTATTTTTGTCAGCGAATTTCTAGACACTATAAATAGACGGGAAATACTTTTTAGGGCAAGTATTGTATTCCTAGCAGCTGTAGAGGTTATATTTTACCCTTTTCGGAAATGTTTGATCAAAAGTGGAGAAGATCCATTAGTTTTATCAATTAATTGTAGTTTATGGGTTTAATTACTTCTTCTACTTTATTTTTTATGACTTCTAGCTTGAGCAAGTGTAAACCTAATGGATATACTAAGTTAATGCTTGTTTTATATATCGGCGTGTATTATGACTCTCAATTCTCAAGTACTCACTCTAACACCTCTCGGTTATAGAGTAGTTATGCCCAAATTTGCTTTCTAAAGTCCAAATAGGTAGCAATCCAAGAAATTGATATGAGTCCAAGTCGGTTTTTCCCTATCTGCAATTCAAACCCTTTAATCAAACTAGACAGAATCTGAACTAGCTCAATTTCTTGTTAGTCAAGTTTTCCTAGATTAGATTCCTCTTTCTCAAGTAATAACTAAGTCAAATAGGCATGAATCAATGTTTGCAACCATTAATTCTAGATATAATGCGTATCGAAGGCTAAATAACAAAGACACAATCATAAAAAAAACATTAGTATTAACAACCCATAAGATTTACATACTAGGGTTGGGTCACAACCCTAGATAAAATCTTACAAATTAGGAAGGTAAGAGACCAACCAGTTTCATCAGCTGAATCAATTCACCTAAAGCCTTTTTGAAGTGATCAGGGTGGGCGAGATCATTTGTAGTCAAAATTTCCTGCCGGATACGATGAGAAATGTTCACCTCCATTGGTGCTCCTACATGTGTTTTAATGAGTAAATACAAGTCAGAGAAACATCAAATTTAAGCTTGAGCATAATTTCCAAAGTCAGGATTAAGTAGAAGAATCAAAGTGTATGGTCCATTAAGTTACCAAGAAAACTTGAACTAAAGAATCTCCCAAGAGAAGACCAACAATGACCATCCAAATTTGCTTTATACAAGAATCGACCATACCGCAGCTTTATATTTCCCTATTATGTACATGCCAAGTAAATTCTCCTGACTGGATCTTGAAAAGGAATGTTATCCAAATGTGCACTTCATCACAGAAATGGCACTCTCGCCAGCCAAACGACTACAATGTGAACAAAGTTAACCAAATAGTCATCCATCACTGTGTGGAGGAGAAGTAAATTCCAGCAAAGGGTTGATTACCTGTCTCACTATTTACCTTCAGAAAAGACGGTCTGATTTCCTTTTACTTGTTTCCAATAATGTCACAAACGTTTTACTTTTATTCAATTATGATAAAATCAGCAAGAAAAGACAGGACCCTCTTCTCTCTTTAATATGATAAGTTGTGCAGAAGATAATAATTAAGTAAATAGAAGTGTAATCTCTCTAATAGTTTAAGCTTTTAGATGAGAAGATAATAATTAAGTAAATAGAAGTGCAATCTCTCTAATAGTTTAAGCTTTTAGATGAGAAGATAATAATTAAGTAAATAGAAGTGCAATCTCTCTAATAGTTTAAGCTTTTAGATGAGATGGTCACACACTTTAACACGGTATCTGAGCAGACAAAAATCCTAGATTCAAGTCTCACCGTCACTTATTATCAAAAAACAATTCCTACGTACTTGGCCCATAAAAAAGAATCACGCCCTCACATGAGGAGGCGTGTTGATGATATAACTAAATAAATATAAATTTGATCAAAAATAAAAAATAAATAAAAGTATATTCTTTCTATTAACTCAAGCTTCAGATGAGATGGTCACGCACTTCAGCAAGTTGGCGCAGGTAGACAGCCGAATGATATGGCATTTTTTAGAAAAGGAGAAAGAATAAAACATGTCCGCAGATGTCATGAAGGACTGCCGGAACCTGGAGTTCAGCAGGAGCTTATCAAAAGCCTCGTTGGGATCTAAAATGCTCGCCAGTTCCCTCTTTAAAAGAATCCCGCTATCATGTATGCCTGATGCCTAACTCATTGTAACTCATTGTCGTGTACTCCTTATGATCCTTCCTCCTCAAGCTCACAAGTGATACGAGAGGTTGAGAAATCGAGAAAGAGAAGAATGCCAGCACAAGGAAACTTGTCCGTTAGAAATTGTTTACCCAAACAATTGAGTAACAATTAAACTTATAATGTGGTTTTAAAGATATGTGATTTAAACCAGTACCAATTGATAAATAACGAATGAAATAGATAAATTGGACAAAAATAAATCTAACCAGTCTGCAAACAATACCTCGACCTCGATTCGAGATAGTCTCGAGGTTTAGTTAATAAGAACAGTAGAGGATGGAGCAAGCAGTGATGAACAATAAATAAGACAAAGAAAGCAACGTATATGTATATTCTTATCAGTGAATCATGATGCCTACAAATGATTGGAACTCCTCTTTATATAGTAGAGGAAACCTAATTATGATATGTCTCTAATTACAGAAGAAAATCGTATAAACAACTAGTTAACCGTTTCTAATTTGGTCCGTTCCTAGATTCACGCCGTGATGTCCGACTGATTACTGATATCTCGCCATTCCGTTATTATGCTGCCCTTAAAGTCGGTCATACTTGGTCTTGATTGTTGCTGGCCTCGGTCTCAACGTACACTTCGATCTCTAGGCTTGATGTCTCATCTTCGAGCTAGGGTCTAATTTATTACGAGGCTACCCCCGATTCAACTCCCTTGTCTCGATCAAATAGCAAAATCAGGTACGTCCGATTTTGACCGTATATAGATAGTCCCCTCGTTTTTTTGGAATGTAACGAGAAGAAACGAACTGAGCCTTCGATTTAGTACCTCGACCAATTATGACGTCAACATCGTGACGTAAGCAATTGAAGCATTATGTCTGCACAGTTCCCAAGGTCATTAATTAACGGCAATTGATGGTCGACCACTAGTGCTTTCAAACCGTCAAAGTGGCTATTATAAATAGACCACCTTCATAATCCTCTTAACTTTACTTTCAAACTTCTTCTAATCCTCAAAAAACTCTTGTATTCTCTTCAAGTTCATCAACTTTGCCGGTTTTCGTTTGCTAATCTCTAAAGAACAAATTCCGCCTTCTTCTTCCCTAAACCTCATACAACAATGATAAAAACATCAAAATCCGTTCCTTAAGAAGAAAAAGCCTCCTCGTCGCGGCCGGCCGGTGGCAAAACATCGATGGAGCCACGTATTGAAGAGTGCGTCCCTGGGCCATGTGAACTTACTTCCGACTTTAAAGTCAAAAACCCTCTTTGGTTCCTGGCCGATGCGAGCCCATGCCTAGATATATCTGTTCGATATCCGAAGGCGATCTCGAGTAGGTGAAAAAGGATTGCTTCTAGGAAAATAAAGAGGTGGTGATTCCTACCTCCGAAGAGGACATCACCACTCATGTGAAAGGGTTTTTAAGTGTGTATACTTACCCTTTCACACTAGGTTCCGTCGATCCCGTCATAATTGACTTCTGCCGCCAATATCGGGTAACCCTAGGCCAGATCTACCCTTCTTTTCGGCGTATTGTATTTTTTCTCAGATTTTTCTCGAGCAAGATTGAGGGAATGTCTTTCACTCTCGATCATCTCATTAGACTATACAGCCCCCGTCTTTATCGGGGTGGACTGATAAGGCTTCAGCACCGGGCCACGAAGGTGCTATTCTCGAGCGTAGACAAGGACAAGGACCGAGGATGGATGTGCCGGTTTGTCCGAGTCAGGACCTCCGATTTAATCCCCACCGAGAAGATGCCATTCCTCGAAGAATGGAACATGAAGCGTAAGTAGAACTTCACCGATAACGTTTGATTACCTGTTAAGTTTCCTTTATCTCTTCTCATCTATATTCTTATTTATGGTGCAGCTCCCCCCTAGTTTCCTGGTGCAGTCCCGGACCTTGCAGGTTGGGTTTGACGACTGGTTTCAACCTCCTCGTAAGTTGAGCGCTCGTGGCGTGATTTGGCCAAGGGTCGATGGGAGGACAAAAATCATGGTAAGTTGCCCTATACGTGTTTGATGATTTCCTATAAAATACTTCTTTTTAACTTGATTTCTTCTTATACAGGTCTTGGAGATAACGTCGTCATGAGGTCGCCTCCCCTCGGGGAAGAGGAGGCCCTGATGCCGACCAAAGACAAGAAAAGGAGAAGGGCCTCGACCCCAGATACCCCAAAGCCCAAGAAAAGCAGGGCTCGAAAGTCAAAGACTGATCCATCCGTTCTGTCTGCCGATGTAGCCTAAACACTACGAGATAAGAACGAGGAGGGACAAGATGCCGACTGCCTGCTGGTGGCTCGAAAGAGGGGAAGCATCGAAGCTTCAATAACCGCTGAGCCGATGACGGTCGAGGAGGTTCAGCCGCAGATCGAGATAATCTCGAGGGAAGGTCCGAACAGAGTACCCGATTCATCGGCTATTGATGACGCCTCCATCCGTGATGAGCAACTGGCGGGTGTGCCAGAAGGGTCTAGTTTTGAGGCCCTTCAAAGAGAAGAGAATGCCCCGAGTGACTCGCTCAGGGTAATTAATATCGATGATTCGCCGCTCGGTCCCACGTTCTTCGAGGGGCAATTTTGGGATGCCCGATCCATGGCAACCCCCGAAGTGGGGACGGCCCCCGAAGGGGACGATATATTTCATGGTTGCTTCACAGGGGTCAATGATTTTTCCGACCTTGACCTATCACTCATTTTTTATGAGGCTCGGCGGCTTCTAGACCAAGTGAGTTTTAGCCCATGCTACCATGCTTGCGTTTGTTCTTATTTCTCTAAGTTTGATTTCCTTTCTTTCTATACTGGCTACAACGCTCCATCGAGAACTGTCTTCCAAGTATTGAGCCGAGCTGGCCCGATGTGAGGCTGATCTCAAAAAGCTGACTGAGGAGAGAAACGCCCTCAAACTCATCTATGTGCAAAAAAAAGAGGAGATCGTGAGCATTCGAGCCAAGCTGACAAGAGCACATCGAGATCAGACCGAGCTCATTGAACAAGTAATGTAAATTTTTGGGAGCTTGTTATGTATTGACTTGATATTGGCAACTAACACTTTGATCCTGCAGGTTCAGCAGAAGGCCGAATTGGTTGAGCAGCTTCGTGAGGAGGCCAAGATGAAAGAGGCAGAGACTTTAGGGTGGAAGAAGAACATGGACCGTCTCGCCTCGGAGAAAGAAACGGTTCGGGCCCAACTATCTTTGGTTGAGCGTCAACTCCAAAGTGTGAAGGAGGAGAACTTGGCCCGATCCCAGGAGGTTTAAGAGCTCAAGACTTGGTTGGCTGCTAAGCTTGCAAGGGCCACATACGAGGCAGAGGTGCTCGTGGCCTCCTACCGAGCTGACGCTGAAGCTGCTAACACTCGGGCAAAAGAAATTTCAGATGCTGCTGAGGTTAGATTGTCCTGTGTTGCCGAGCATGCTAGGCGCCAGTCCTGAAGAGAGACTTTTGAGGAGGTGCATGCTCGTGGCTTCGACCTCACGACTGATATCGAGAATGCGAAAGTTTTGGAGGACGAGGCCGGAGCTTTGCTTTCCAATGAGGAAGACTCTGCGAGTGGATCCGAGAGCGGAGATGAAGATGAAGCTCCAGAAGATGCGGCTCCCGAGGTGGACTAGGCACTTAGGATTTTTTCTCCTTTTGTTTTTTGTGTAAGACCCTGAGTGGTATTTGTAAATACTTTGCATATATGAAAGATTTCTTTTCTTTCCGTTTCGTTGATTTCTGATAAACTCTGTTTTGCCTTTGCTTTGTGAAAACTTTGCTGCAATCGGGTTACTGTAGCCTCTATAGTCGAGTAAGCAATAGCTCGAACTCAGAGCAGAACAACCCCTTAGATTTTTTAGTTAAACGAGGGCGAGTCCCCGAGCTTAACAATATGTTCGGGATTTTAATTTCGGATGGCTTGATCGAAGCTGTAAATGTACTTCTTTTATAGCCGAGTTAGAGTAAGTTTCGAACTCACAGTAACAGACCCCTTAAGGTTTTATGATGAATCCTCGAGCTATATTTTATTTGAGCTTGGAATAGTGGAACCCTTAGGTCCGAATTGAGTGAGAACAAAATCTCGAACTCTAAGTGTATTGGCCCTTAGGCTCTTTACATTGGGCCGACATGGCCTCTAAATGATGGCTATTTTTTTCCCTTTTTCGGCTTAGAAGACTTATAAAAAACAATTCTTTATGCCTTAACACGTATTCTTTACCCATTGGGGTTTTTGAGGGTTCGATGTCGATTACAACCTCTTTGCTTTTTGTGTCTTAGCACATTTATGTAAAGATAATTTGGTACCTCTTAAGATTTTTCGAGGGTTGATTTTATCGAGTCCCTTTTGATTACATGCCGAGGGTAGCCTTTTTTAACCGGTGTTTCAAGGAATTTGAAGGCCTGTTTTTATTGCGGAATTCAGACGTCTTCGAGCTGCTTTAATTTGGCCATAGCCTTTGGGTATGACTCTTGGGCTTATTTCCTAATAATATTTCGAACTTGTTGGAAGTGTTAGTCCCCGAGAATGATGGCCTTGGCCTGTAGATCGAGGAGTGCCTCTTTGAGGTCTTATGAATTTGAGTTTAGATTACTCGAATATGTCGATCGTCGACGGTAGTCCCCGAGTGTACGGGGTATATTTGCACTTGGCCCTTGAGCCATTTCTCACAAAATAATAAGTATGGAGCTTGTATAGTAGAACATTTTCTTTGAGACACAAGATGTTCGATATAAAAAGAATGCTTCTTTGTATAATTTATACATGCGTACATGTTTTGTCATCGGGGCTCTACTAATCTATACGGACACAGTTCATTCGACCGTTTGACCCATTACAAAGTTTCTCTATCGAGTCCCTTTGACACGAAGTATTTTCCTCGAAAGCATAACATCCGAGGGTGATGCCCCCCAGTATTCGAGGTTGATTGTAAAGAAGCCTTGGATACTGTTGAGTGGTCCTCAGTTAGCACATAATTGTTGCCTCGTTAAAAACCTCGCCAGAAAAACCCACTTGGGACAAGAACCGATCTAAGGGAAAAAGAGTGCAACGCGTGCTTTAAAACCTGAGGTCTCGAATATATAAATGAAAAAAGAGGAATAAAGTAATACCTTAGAAATAATACAATTTGAGAAGCGATATGTTCCAATTATTTGGCAGTTGTTCGCCGTTCATCGTGCCGAGCTTATAAGATCCCTTTCTGACGATTTCAAGGACTTGGTAGGGTCCTTCCCAATTTGGGCTGAGCTTTCCTTCATTAGGATCTCGAGTGTTGATGGTGACTTTCCTCAGGACTAAGTTCCCGACTCTGAAGGGGCAAAGGTTGGTTCTCCTATTGTAGTATCTTCCGATTCGTTGCTTTTGTGCAGCCATTCTAACGAGTGCGGCTTCTCGTTTTTCATCCAATAATTCGAGGCTAGTATTTATAGCCTCGTGATTTGATTCTTCTGTTGTATGTCGAAACCTGGCACTGGGTTCCCCGACATCGACGGGAATCAAGGCTTCAGAGCCATATACTAAGGAGAACGGGGTTGCCCCCGTACTGGACTTTGACATTGTTCGATATGCCCAAAGGACTTCGGGTAGAATTTCTCTCCATTTCCCCTTAGAATCGTTTAACCTTTTCCTTAGGTTTTGGATAATAGTCTTGTTCGTCAACTCGGCCTGTCCATTCCCACTAGGGTGATACGGCATTGATAATATCCTTTTTATTTTGTGGTCTTCGAGGAAATCGTCACTTTGCTGCCGATAAATTGTTTTCTATTGTCACACACTATTTCGGCAGGTATCCCAAATCGACATACGATGTGATCCCAGATGAAGTCTATAACCTCTTTCTCTCTCACTTTCTCGAATGCCTGTGCTTCAACCCATTTAGAGAAATAGTCAGTCATAAATAAAATGAATTTAGCTTTACCTAGGGCCGATGGCAGAGGACCGACGATATCCATCCCCCATTTCATTAATGGCTATGGGGATAGGACTGAATGAAGTTGTTCTCCGGGCTGATAGATCATCGGTGCAAACCTTTGACATTTATCACATTTTCGAACAAACTCCTTAACGTCTTTTTCCATGCTATCCCAGTAGTATCCTGCTCTAATGATTTTGTGAATCAGTGATTCGGCGGTGGAGTGGTTCCCACAAGTGCCTTTGTGGACCTCTCATAAAACATAATCAGTGTCTCCTAGCCAATGGTCCATCAAATGTCCATCGAATGTCCTTCTGTGTAATGTTCCATCTTCAGCCAATGTGAATCGAACGGCTTTAGTTCGTAGGGCCCTCGACTCTTTAGGGTCAGATGGGAGCTTTCCGTTCTTCAAGTAATCAATATATTTATTGCTCCAATCCTAGGTTAAGCTTGTAGAGTTTATCTCGGCATGACCTTCCTCGATCACGGATCTCGAGAGTTGAATGACAACTCCCGAGCTGATCTCATCTTCCTCGACCGATGACCCTAAACTTGCAAGTACATCGGCCTCACTGTTTTGTTCTCGAGGTGCATGCTGTAAAGTCCATTCCTTGAAACGTTGCAAGGTTACCTACAGCTTGTCCAAATACCTTTGCATTCTATCCTCTCAAACTTCAAAAGTTTTGTGTACTTGGTTCACCACCAGTAAAGAGTCACACTTGGATTCAATGACTTCTGCTCCTAAGCTTTTAGCTAGTTTGAGACCTACAATCATGGCCTCGTACTCGGCCTCATTGTTAGTCAACCTAGAGGTTTTGATAGATTGCCTAATAGTGCTACCCGTGGGCGACTTGAAAACGATGCCTAGCCTGGACCCCTTCACATTCGAAGCTCCGTCTGTGAAAAGGGTCAATACCCCTGATGATGTACCCGATTTTAACAAGAGTTCCTTGGCGTGAAATCGGCCACGAAGTCCACTAAAATTTGAGACTTGATGGCCGTCCTGAGTTGATATTCGATATCATACCCTCTAGGTTCGACGACCCATTTGGCCAATCAGCCCGATAGTTCGGGTTTGTGCAAAATATTATGAAGTGGGTAAGTGGTTAATACGCAAGTGCCAATTTCTCCAAGTGCGGATATCTACTTTCTGCTTCTCCTAAGGTCTGACTTATATAATAAACTAAAAATTGCGTACCTTGCTCTTCTCAAACTAGGACACCACCCGCAGTTTTTGATATTGCTAAGTATAAGTAAAGTTTCTCATCTGCCTTTGGAGTGTGAAGCAGTGGTGGGCTCGATAAATATTGCTTCAATTCCTCTAATACCTGTTGGCATTTCGGGGTCCAGGTGAAATCGTTCTTCTTTTTGAGTAGAGAGAAAAATCTGTGGCTTCGATTCGACGACCTCGAAATGAATCGGCCTAAGCCAGCTATCCGTCCAGTTAGCCTCTGCACGATTTTACACAGTCCACGACGGTGATGTCTTCGATGGACTTTCTTTTATCGGGGTTGATTTTGATCCCCCGATTCGATACCATGAAGCCAAGGAACTTGCCCGAACCGACCCCATAAACACATTTCTCGGGGTTGAGCTTCATGTTGTATTTTCTTAAAATTTCGAATGTTTCCTGCAAATGAGCCAAATGGTCATCTGCGCGCAGGGACTTAGCTAGCATGTCATCAATATAAACTTCCATTGATTTACCTATTTGTTCTTCGAATATTTTATTTACTAGGCGTTGGTAAGTAGCTCATGCATTTTGTAGTCCGAAGGGCATTACATTATAACAATGTGTTCCATACTTGGTGATTAATGAAGTCTTTTCTTGGTATTCCGGGTTTATTTGGATTTAATTGTACCCGGAATAGGCATCGAGAAAAGTAAGGATCTCGTGGCCGACCGTGGCATCGATCATGCGATTGATGTTAGACAGTGGAAAAGAATCTTTGGGGCACACCTTGTTCAAATTCTTATAATCTACACACATTCTAAGTTTGTTCCCTTTTTTAGGGACTACAACTACATTGGCTAACTACTCGAGATATTTCACCTCCCGAATAGATCCTATTTTGAGAAGTTTAGTTACCTCGTCCGTTATGAATGCGTGCTTTACCTTGGACTGGGGTCTCCTCTTTTGCTTCACCGGTTTGAACCTAGGGTCCATGCTTAACTGATGCGTCGTTATCTCCGGTGGGATCCCTTTCATGTCTAAATGGGACCAAGTAACATAATCCATGTTATCAATAAGAAATTGAATAAGCTTTTTCCTGAGTTCGGGGGTTAATCCCGTTCCCAGGTATACCTTTCGCTCGGGCAGGTACTCGATCAATATAACCTGTTCTAGCTCTTCGACCGTTAATTTGGTGGCGTTAGAATCTTCGGGAACAATAAAAGTTTGAGGGGTCAGAAAATCCTCCTCTTCTTCATCTATCTTCTGCTTCCCCGATTCGGTCGAGTCTGGTGGTTGTGATTGCTATTTGACTTTGATGCCCGACTTTTTCGAGGTTGATAGTGTCGATATTGGTGTTACCTCATCGACCGCAAACATTTCCTTTGCAGCATGTTGCTCCCCGTATAGTTTTCTTACACCGTCCGACGTCGGGAATTTCATCATTTGGTGGAGAGTCGAAGGGACTGCCCTCATATTGTGGATCCAAGGCCTTCCGAGCAGGGCATTGTATCTCATGTCGCCCTCGATTACGTGGAACTTGGTATCTTGAATGGTTCCATCCACGTTCACTGGTAGAATAATCTCCCCTTTAGTTGTTTCACTGGCCATATTGAAGCCGTTTAAGACTCGAGCTATAGGGACGATTTGATTTTGTAGGCCGAACTGCTCCACGACCCTCGATCGGATGATATTCGCCGAGCTACCTGGATCCACTAAAACACGCTTAACTTGAAATTTATTTAATAAGATAGAAATTACCAGAGCGTCATTGTGGGGCGGAGAAATGCCTTTTGCTTCTTCGTTGTTGAATGATAAAGTGACTTCGGGTACATAATCTAAGGTTCGTTTTTACCTAGTGATTGATACCTTAGTGCGTTTGAATATGGGTCCCTGTGGAATGTCGACCCCACCGACGATCATATGAATGACATGTTGGGGTTCCTCCTGTTCATTTTTCCTGTTGGTGTCCCTTTCTCTGAAATGATTCTTGGCTCGATCGCTGAGGAATTCTCGAAGGTGGCCCTTTTTGAATAGACGAGCTACCTACTCCCTTAATTGCCTGCAATCCTCGGTCTTGTGACCACGCGTGCCATGATACTTGCACATCGAAATCGGGTTTCTTTGGGAAGGATTGGTTTGTATGGGTTTGGGCCACCTAGTGTCTCTGATCCTTCCAATTGCCGATAAAATGCCTGATGTATCTATGCTAAAGTTATATTCCGGTAACCAAGGTGCCTCTGTGGGATTACTATACTTGTCAAAACCACTTTTGCTCATAAGTCCCCGAGAATTCTGTTCTCGATCACTTCTTTGATCGTTCCGGGCGGAATTGCATCCTGAACTATTGTTCCTTCGATCTGCGGTATATGGTTGATATCGGTCCCTGTTCGAACTTGGCTCCCTATCTACGTCCCTCTGGTTTTTGACTGTCGACCTGTCTAGATATACTAAACCGGAAGGGGCTCCTAATTGGTCGTCCTCGACCTTGATCTTTGACTGATAACGATTGTGCACATCTGCCCAAGTTATAGCTAGATACTCGATCAAATTTTGTTTCAACTGACGTGATGCTATCGAACTCCGCTCGTTCAACCCTTGGGTGAAAGCTTGAACGGCCCAATCATCTGTGACCGGTGGCAACTCCATGCGTTCCA
This sequence comes from Nicotiana otophora, assembly GCA_000715115.1. Taxonomy (NCBI): domain Eukaryota; kingdom Viridiplantae; phylum Streptophyta; class Magnoliopsida; order Solanales; family Solanaceae; genus Nicotiana; species Nicotiana otophora. The sequence goes on from AWOL01S0007871.1 coordinate 94,994, forward strand.
TTTGAAATTGGGACATGAACTCCCTCAACATTTCATTATCCCTTTGTTTTACCTTGAAAAGGTCCGATTTCCTCGTTGCAACCTTTATGGACCCGGCGTGTGCCTTTACGAAATAATCTGCTAACATGGCAAATGAGTCGATGGAATTTGGTGGCAGGTTGTGATACCAAATCATTGCTCCCTTCGAAAGGGCCTCTCCGAATTTTTTCAACAGCACAGATTCGATTTCATCATCCTCTAAACCGTTACCCTTGATGTCGCATGTATATGAAGTAACATGCTCTTTGGGATAGGTGGTCCCATTGTATTTGGGTATGTCTGGCATACGAAACTTCTTCGGAATAGGCTTCGGAGCCGCACTTGGAGGAAACGACTTTTGTACAAATTTCTTTGAATCCATCCCTCTCAAGATTGGCGGTGCCCCCGGTATCTGATCAACTCGAGAGTTATATGTCCCTACCTTTTTATCGTTGGCTTCAATTCTTTTCTCCACTGACTCAATTCTTTTGGTGAGCTCCTCGAGCATTTTCATTACCACAGGATTAGTCCCCGATTCATTACCATTCAACCTTTCCGGTACTGGTTCGGTACGGCGAGTAATTTCCGGCTCAACCCTATTCGGAGCTCTATGTTGATTTTGTAACTGAGCAATAGCGGCTTGCTGAGCCTGAAGAATCTCGTATATCACTTGGAGACTGACTCCTTCGTCTCCTCTGCCCTGTGTTCCTTGGGCACTAGATTGGCCTTCTCTGCGTACACTTTCATCAAGATCCGCGCCTAGGTCCACATTTAGAGCAACGTGCGAACTGACATCGACTGGGTTGGCAACCGATGCTGCCCCGAGATTAGCCTATGGCGCCTCGACCCGTGGAGCGATCGCATTTTCGTTTTCATCATGGAATCCGAGGCCATTGTCACCATGTATGGATGCATTTTCTGAGTTTGACATGTTTTAACCTGAAAGCAAAGATACTCGACAAGAACAAGGGTAAAATAGTGTGTTTTATCAAAATCAGTACTGAACAATCACTATTATCCTTAGCCCTACGGTGCACGCCAAAACTGTATACCCAGAAAATCGAGTAACAATTAAACTTATATCGTGGTTTTAAGGATATGTGATTTAAACAGTACCAATTAAAAAATAGCGAATTAAATAGATAAATTGGACAAAAACAAATCTAACCAGTCTGCAAACAATGCCTCGACCTCGATTCGAGATAGTCTCGAGGTTTAGTTAATAAGAACAACAACGGATGGAGCAAGCAGTGATGAACAGTAAATAAGACAAAGAAAACAGCGTATATGTATATTCTTATCAGTGAATCATGATGCCTACAAATGATTGGAACTCCTCTTTATATAGTAGAGGAAACCTAATTATGGTATGTCTCTAATTACAGAAGGAAATCGTATAAACATCTAGTTAACCGCTTCTAATTTGGTCCGTTCCGAGATTCACGCGGTGATTTCCGACCGATTACTGATATCTCGCCATTCAGTTATTATGCTGCCCTCGAAGTTGATCATACTTGGTCTAGATTGTTGCTGGATTCGGTCTCAACGTACACTTCAATCTCTAGGCTTGATGTCTCATCTTCGAGCTCAGGTCTGATTTATTACGAGGCTACCCCCGATGCAAATCCCTTGTCTCGATCAAACAACAAAATCGGGTAGGCCCGGGTTTGACCGTATACAGAAATAATGAGAGAAATTCTATAGAAAATCAACAAAAATATTCTTGTATACGGTTAAAACCGAGCCCACTTAATTTTCCTATCTGATCGGGACCAGGGAGCTGTATTGAAGGTCGGCCCCGTAGTGGATCAGACCAAGGTACGAGGACAAAGTACCAAGTTTGAAATTCGTGGCACCTGTCGCGATTGAGGCCAGCAATGATCGAGACCGAATAAGACAGGCATCGAGCAAGATCGAAGATAACATAATAGCGGAAAGGCAAAATATCCGTGACTGGTCGAAGATCATGGCGGAAATCTCTGGACGGATCAAATTAGGAACGGTTAATTAGCTAATCATGAGATTTTCTTCTGTAATTAGAGTTATACCATAAGTAGAATTCCTCTACTATATAAATGGGAGTATTAAACATTTGTAAGGACATATTGTTCACAAATAGCAAAGTTATATAATTCTCTTTCTCGTTTATACTATTGTTCGTCAGTTGGTTATATTTTGATTGTTCTTACATCGACCAGTTCGAGGGTATCCAAAATTGATGGCTAAGTTCCATTCTAACACTGGTTTTCTTTACTTTATAGTTTATTTCTGTTATTAATCTTCATATTTATCAATTGGTATTAAGTGAAATCACGTGTCCTAAGAACCACATTATAAGTTTAATTATTATCCAATATTAAGGGTAAACAGTTTGGCGCCCACCGTGGGGCTAAGGATAATAGTGATTGCTTAATACTGATTCCAATAAATCACAGTGCTTTACACTTGTTCTCGTAAGAATCTTTGTTTTCAGGATAAACATGTCAAACTCACAAGCAGCGCCTACACACGGTGACAAAGGCCTCAGATTTCACGGGGAAAATGACAATATAGCTGCCCCAAGGATCGAGGGTCGTGGAGCAGCTCGACCTACAAGATCAGATCGTACCAGCAGCTCGAATTCTCAATGTCTTCAACATGGCGACTGAAACAACTAAAGGCGAAATCATCCTACTAGTAAATGTAGCCGGAACTATTCAAGAAACAAAGTTCCATGTGATCGAGGGCGATATGAGATACAACGCACTGCTCGAAAGACCCTGGATTCACAACATGAGGACGGTCCCCTCAACCCTTCACCAAATACTGAGGTTCCCAACACCGGATGGAGTAAAAATAGTGTATGGGGAACAATATGCTGCCAAAGCGATGTTTGCGGTCAACGAAGTAATACCGGTATCGGCGCTTTCGTCAACAAATGGATCGGAGTCCAAAGGAAAACAGGAAGCTAAATAGCAACCACAACCACCAGCCTCGACTCAGTTGTAGAAGCAGGGAACAGACGAGGACGGTGACTACTGGATCCCTGGATCCTTCATAATCCCCGAGGATTTTGACGCCACCAAATCGACAGTCGAAGAGCTGGAGCAAGTCACTGATCGAGCATCTACCCGATCGAAAGGTATACCTGGGTACAGGGTTAACCCCCGAGCTTAAGGAAAAAATCATTAAATTCCTTATCAATAATATGGATTGTTTTGCTTGGTCCCACCTAGATATGACAGGGATCCCGCCAGAGATCACTACACATCGACTGAGCTTGGACCCGAAGTTCCGCCTGATAAAACAAAAGAGAAGGCCGCAGTCCGAGGTAAAACATGCATTCATCAAGGACGAGGTAGCCAAACTTCTCAAAATAGGATTCATTCGGGAAGTAAAATATCCTGAATTGTTAGCAAATGTAGTCGTAGTCCCTAAAAAGGGAAATAAACTTAGAATGTGCGTATACTATAAAGATTTAAACAAAGCATGTCCTTACGACTCTTTTCCTCTGCCAAATATCGTTCGCATGATCTATGCCACGGCCGGCCACGAGATCCTTAGTTTTCTCGATGCCTACTCCGGGTACAATCAAATACAAATGAACCCGGAGGATTATGAAAAGACTTTGTTCATCACTAAGTACAACACCTATTGTTATAATGTAATGCCGTTTGGACTAATCAATGCTGGTGCCACTTATCAACGCTTAGTAAATCGAATGTTCAAAGAACAAATAGGTAAATCAATGGGGTTTATATTGACGATATGCTAGTTAAGTCCCTATGAGCAGAGGACCATTTGACACATTTGCCGGAGACTTTCGATATACTAAGGAAACACTACATGAAACTCAACCCGGAGAAATGTGCATTCGGGGTTGGCTCGGCCAAGTTCCTTGGCTTTATGGTATCAAATCGGGGGATTGAAATCAACCCCGATAAGATCAAGGAAATCGAAGACATCACAGTCGTGGGCAATGTTAAGGACGTGCAAAGATTAACAGGGCGCATAGCCGCCCTAGGCCGATTCATCTCGAGGTCTTCGGATAGAAGTCACAGGTTCTTCTCGCTGCTAAAAAAAGAATAACAATTTTGCATGGACCCCGAAATTCCAACAAGCACTGGAAGAATTAAAGAGGTACCTCTCGAGCCCGCCACTACTTCATACTCTGAAAACGGGCGAGCAACTCTACTTGTACTTAACAGTCTCGAAAATCGCGTTAAGTGGGGTCGTAGTTCGTGAAGAGCAAGGTACGCAATTTTCTGTTTACTATGTTAGTCGAACTTTAGGTGAGGCTGAGACCCGGTACCCACACTTAGAAAAATTAGCGCTTGCCCTAATAAGCACCTCTAGGAAATTAAAACCATATTTTCAATGTCACCCGATCTGTGTGGTGACTACTTATCCCCTTTGCAATAATTTGTATAAGCCTGAACATTCGGGCCGATTGGCCAAATAGGCCGTCACAATTAGTGGGTACGATATCGAGTATCGACCCCGAACGACCATCAAGTCTCAAATCTTAGCGGACTTCGTGGCCGATTTTACACCAGCCCTCGTACCCGAGGTCGAAAAGGAACTATTATTAAAGTCAGGTATATCATCGGGGGTGTGGACCCTCCTCACAAACGACGCTTCGAACGTGAAGGAGTCCAGGCTAGGCATCGTTTTGAAGCTGCCCACTGGTAATACAATTAGACAAGCTATCAAAACTTCCAAGTTAACTAATAAAGAGGCCGAGTATGAGGCCATAATTGCAGGTCTCGAGATAGCTAAAGGTTTGGGAGCAGAGGTCATCGAGGCCAAATGTGACTCCCTGCTTGTGGTAAACCAAGTCAACAGAACCTTCAAGGTTCGAGAAGATCAAATGCAGAGATACTTGGACAAATTACACGTGACTCTACATTGGTTTAAAGAATGGACCCTACATCATGTGCCTCGGGGACTGTCGTACAACTTTCAAGGTCAGTAATCGAAGAAGGCCACGCCGAAATCAACTCCACAAGTCTGACCTGGGATTGGAGGAACAAATATATCGAGCACCTAAAGAATGGGAAGCTTCCATCAGATCCAAATGAATCGAGGACTCTACGTACGAAGACCGCACGATTCACATTGGCTGAAGATGGAACATTATATAGAAGGATGTTCGATGGACCATTGGCAAAATGTTTGGGACCAAGAGATACCGACTACGTCCTTCGAGAAATCCATGAGTGCACCTGCGAAAATCATTCCAGTGTAGAATTATTGGTTCACAAAGTCACCAGAGCAGGATACTATTGGGCCAATATGGAAAAAGATACAAACGAGTTTGTTCGAAAGTGCGACAAATGTCAAAGGTATGCGCCGATGATTCACCAACCCGGAGAGCAACTCCACTCAGTCTTATCCCCATGGATATTCATGAAATGGGGAATAGATATCGTCGGCCCTCTACCATCGGCCCCAGGTAAAGCTAAATTTAATTTGTTTATGACTGACTATTTCTCTAAGTGGGTTGAAGCACAGGCTTTCGATAAAATTAGAGAGAAAGTAGTCGTAGACTTCATATGGGACCACATTATATGCCGATTCGGGATGCATGCCGAGATCGTATGCGACAATGGAAAGCAATTTGTCGGCAGCAAAGTGACAAAGTTTCTCGAAGATCATAAAATAGAAAGGATCCTATCAACGCCATATCATCCTAGTGGCAACGGACAGGCCGAATAGACAAACAAGACCATCATTCAAAATCTAAAGAAAAGATCGAACGACGCTAACGGAAAATAGAGAGAAATATTGCTCGAAGTCCTTTGGGCGTATCGAACAACACCAAAATCCAGTATGGGGGCAATACCGTTCTCTTTATATATAGCACCGAATCTCTGATCCCGATTGAAGTCAGGAAACCTAGCATCATGTTTCGATATGCAACAGAAGAGTCAAATCACGAGGCTATGAATACAAGCCTCAAATTGCTAGATGAAAAACGAGAAGCCACCCTTGTTCAAATGGCTGCATAGAAACAGTAGATCGAAAGGTACTATAATCGAAGAACCAATCTTCGACATTTTAAAATCAGGGACTTGGTTCTGAGGAAGGTCACCCTTAATAATCGAGACCCAAACGAAGGAAAACTTAGCCCGAACTGGGAGGGACCGTATCAGGTCCTCGATATCATCGAAAAGGGATCCTACAAACTTGGCACGATGAACGGCGAACAATTACTAAACAATCAGAACACATCACTCCTCAAATGATGCTACTGCTAAGGTACGACCTTCTCTACTTTCGTTTATATTTTATACTAACCATTTGCAGGTGTTTAATTGAAGACATCAAAGTATTCTTCAAATACAAAGTCCTTAGGTCTGAAAGCATGTATCGCGCTCTTTTTTCCTTAGACCGGTTTTTGTCCCAAATGGGTTTTTTCCGGTGAAGTTTTTAACGAGGCAACCATTGTGCGTGCTAAATTTAGAGCAATTCAACAGTATTCGAGGCTCCTTTAAAATCAACCGCGAATACTGGGGGGCATCACCCTCGGATAGTTACAAGGAAACTACTTCGTGCCGACAGGGTCTCGATAGGTAAATTTTGTAAGGGTCAAACGGTCGAATAAACCATGCCCATGTAGATTACTCAAGCCCTAATGGCAAACATGTACGTATGTTAATCTAGACAGATATTTCATGCCTTAGAGAAAGTTTTACTTTACAATATCATGTTTGTGATCTATTATGGAAACTAGCTTAAATGGGTACGGAATCGTTCATTTAACTATTATGTCATTTATATTTTATACTAATCATTTAGCTTGAAAACCCTAAATGGGTACGGAATCGTTCGAACTCTCGAGCAAATCCCTTATTTCATGCTAAGGTACAACAAATTTTATATGATTAAATAATAAACTTTTCAAGCTGAGAAGGGGGAGAAAGCCATTCTTTTTACTATGGCCGTATCAGCCTAATTCAAGAGCCTAAAGGGCCATTTTATTTCTGAGTTCGAGCAAGTACTCACTCGATTAAGACTACACTAGTCCAACTTCGGTCTAGTTGCCTAAAGTCCCAAACTTATGAGCAAAATCTCCATAAGACATGAAGGCATGAATGAAATTGAATTCTCACGAGGCAGGAAATAGGATAAAGACAAGTCAAAAAGAAAAAAGAAATTTTATATATAAAAGAAGTTATTTACAAGGACTGATCTGGGTCCCGCACAAAAAATCAAAAAAGAAAAAGCCCAAGATTCCTAATTGTCCTGAGTGGTAGCTTCTTCTCCATCGAGGTCCTCCCCATTCTCGGACCCGCTCTTGCTGCCATCATCATCATCATCATCATCATCATCATCATCGAAAGAGGCCAGCACTCCAACATCGGCTTCATCCTCTCTAGCCTTTATTATCTCGTCGGTCAGATCGAAACCTCGAGCATGGATCTCCTCGAGGGTTTCCCTCCGAGATTGGCATTTAGCGACTTTAGCAATCCAATGTGCTCGAGTTTGAGTGGTCTTGGATGCCTCTCTTGCTTGGACTTGAGTTGCTTCAGCATCGGCCCGGTAGATGGCCACGATCGCCTCTGCCTCGGCCTTTGCCTTTTCGGCTTCAGATTTGGCCTTTGCAATTTTGGAAGCCAACCGAGCCTCGAGCTCCTCTATTTTATTTGCCTGAGATGAGCTCTTCTCCTTCATGCCTCGAAGCTGACTTTCGACCGATGACAATTGGGCTCGAGCAGCCTCTTTTTCAGCAACAAAGCGGTCCATACATTCTTTCCAACCCAAGGTCTCCGCCTTCATCATGTCAACCTCCTCGCGGAATTGCTCGATCCTCGCGACCTTCTACTGCAGCTGTGAGATTGAAATACTAGCCACCATTCTTGAATCGAGCCCATAAGATTTTAAGATTTTCATTACCTGCTCGATCAGGTCGGTCTGATCTTTGTGAGCCGTGGCCAACTCGTCTTGGAGGTTCTTGATCTTTTCTTCTTTTTGCCCACCGAGAAGGTTGAGGGAATTCCTATCCTCGGTAAGCCTTTGAATGTCGGCCTCGTACCGACTCAGCTTAGTTCGAGACCGAGAAAATGCTTCCCGGTGAAGCGCTGAGGCCTACGTAGAAAGAAGAAAAGAAGTTATTCAGGAAGAGAAAAATGAACACAAGGGTAATACCAACAAATGGAGTTAAGGCTTACCCGATTCAGAGCTTGCTGCGCTTCGTTAAAAAGGCTCGATGCCCCCGAGTCCTTCCTCGAGACCTCCAAGTCACTCAGGCCGGTAGCATCTTCGACCCCAGTAAAGTAATCATAGAAGGGGTCCTCCCTTCCGTAGTCTCCTTCGATGGAGGGGGTTTTCAAGGCCCGAGCCTCTTGAATCATCTCCTCAGAAAATGAGGGGAGCAGTGGGGAGCCTCCGATTTCTATTTCCCCAAGTGGATCACTTGGTGTGTTCTCTCCGTATCGAGGGGCCTCGAGACCAGCCACTACAGCAGTACCCATCGTTGGCTCATTATGGTGGGAGGCATCTTCAATCCTCGATGATTCGGGGACTTCGCCTAAGTCTCTTCCCGGGACCCCCTCATATCGAGATGGAGTCTCTGCAGCCTTCACCGATTTAGTGGACTTTGGGACCTTGGTGATCATTCCCCACTCGGGCCACCAGCTCGGGGTCGTCTTCTTCCTCTTCTTCATCTTCCTCCCTTAGACGCCGAATAGAGTCTTCGATCAGAAGGATGATGTTCTTCTTCGGCTTACGAGCCGCCTTTTTCTTAGGTTCTGGATCCTCAGAGGTTGAGGTCTTTTTCCTCTTTTTGTCCTTCGACGGTTTCGGTGCCAGGATCGAAGTCTCCTCTTTACCAGATAGGGGCCTCATGACCGCATCCTTGATCAAGCCCGTACACGAGAAAATTGAATAAGTAGAAGAAGGGCATCTTAATCGAATCATCAAATATACAGGAAGTGGGCTTACTAGGAGTCTTGGCCTCCCATCGGCCCTTTGATAAATCGTGCCATGAGCGCTCGACATATGTAGAGGTCGAGGCCAGGTTCCGAACCCAGCTCTCGAGATCAGGAATCGCATGGGGCATCCAAGCGACCATTACATCATGAAAAAAGGCATCGATGAGAAAACACAGAGAAACAAATAATACATGGAAGCTAACAGTTAGACGGTACTTACGATTCATGTTCCATCTCTCAGGAAATGGCATCTTCTCGGCTGCGATAATGTCGGAAGTCCTCACTCAAATGAACCAGCCCATCCAAACTATATCCTTGTCCTTCTCTATTCAGCACTTTGGTAGCCCGACATTGGAGTTTTATTAACCCGCCTCGATAGAGGCGGAGGCTGTACAATATGATAAGGTAATTGAGGGTGGAAGGGAGCCCCTCGATTTTCCTCACGAAGAATCGGAGCAGAATAACAGTTCGCCAAAAGGAAGGATGGATTTAGCATAGGGTTATTCGATATTAACGGCAAAAATCAACGATGGCGGGTTCGAGGGGGCCAAGTGTGAAAGGGTAAGTGTAAACACTTAGAAACCCTTCCACATGGGTGGTGATGTCTTCTTCGGGGGTCGGGATCACCACCTCTTTTCCCTCCCAGTTGCAGTCTTTCTTTACCTGTTTAAGGTATCCCTCAGTTATCGAGCATATATACCTAGACACTGGCTCGCATCGACCAGCAATCGACTAGGCTTTATCTATCTTGAAATCTGAGTTTAGCGCGCACCCCCCAGGAATGCATTTCTCAAGACGGGGTTCCACCAGCATTTTCCTGCCGGCCGGTTGAGAAGATGAAGCAACTTTTTTTTGTGGTACCGTTTTCAATATTTTTGCCATTTTTGTGTAAGTTTAAAGGAGAGGAAGATAATAGGACTTGGTGTTTGAGAAAGGATTAAGAACAAAACCTGAAGATTTGTAAAGGGGAAGAACTTAAGAGATGTAAAAGCTTTGGAGATTATAAGGAAGTGAAAGTAAAGGTTGAATCAATGAGGAAGGGGTCTATTTATTGGATTCACGGCGACGGTTCAAAGGCACTAGTGGATGACCACCAACTGACACTCATTAATGATTTGGGGAACTGTACCGATAGGGCGTTTCAGTCACTTCCGTACGTCACGACGGTGACGTCTTGACAGGTCAAGGTAAAAATCGAAGGCTCAATTCATTTCTTGTCATTACACTCCAAACAATAAGGGGACTATCTGTATATGGTTAAAACCGAGCCCACCCAATTTTTCTATCTGACCAGGACAAGGGAGCTGTATCGAAGGTCGGCCCCATAGTGGATCAGACCAAGGTACGAGGACAAAGTACCAAGTTCGAAATTCGAGGTACCTTTCGAGATCGAGGCCAGCAGCGATTGAAACTGAATAAGACAGGCATCGAGCAAGATCGAAGATAACATAATAACGCAAAGATTAGTGATCGTGAACTCTAGTATTATGAAGAGGGAGCAACATTGGATTATTTTCCGGAGTATGGTGGCTAAGACTCTAATTGATTATCTCCTCCTCATGAGGTGTAATAGGGGATTGTGCGAGGATAGTAAGGTGATCCCGAGTGATAACCTCGCGACTCAACATAGGCTCCTGGTGATGGACGTCGGTATCTTGATATAGAGGAAGAAGAGGTTGGTACGGGGTTAACCGAGGATTAGGTAGGGTGGTTTGACTAAGGATAACACACAGAAGCTGGAGGGGCGTCTGACGACTATGGGTGCCTGGAAAAGTGGTGTGGATGCTAACATTATGTGGACGGCGACGACGGACTGTATAAGGGAGGTAGCGAGAGAGGTGTTAGGGGTCTCGAAGGGCTACTCTGATGGGCACCGAGGCGACTGGTGGTAGAAGGATGTGGTCCAAGGTAAAGTGGAAGCCAAGAAAGTGGTATACCTTACGTTAGTGGAGAGCACCAATGAGGAGCAGAGGAGAGCGAATAGAGTAAGGTATAAGGAAGCTAGGAAGGAGGCAAAATTATTGGTCACAGAGGCTAAGACTGCTGCGTTTGGTCGGTTGTACGAGGAACTGGGGGAAAAGGTGGGGACAAAAAGTTATTTTGGCTGGCCAAAGAGAGAGAGAGAGAAAGGCTTATGACCTAGATCAAGTGAGGTGCATCAAAGACGAGGAAGGTAGAGTATTGACGGAAGAGTCCCAGATTAAGCATAGATGGCAGACGTAGTTTCATAAACTTATGAATGAAAAGGGGAGTAGTAACATCGTGCTAGGGGAGTTAGGGCACTCCGAGAGTCACCGAGACTTTAGGTACTGTAGGCGTACTAAGGTCGAGGAGGTCGTGGGAGATGTGTGTAAGATGAGTCGGGGCAAAGCGACTGGACCAGACGAGATTCCAGTAGAATTTTGGAGGTGTGTGGGTAGAGCAGGCTTGGAGTGGCTGACTGGGCTGTTTAATATTATTTTCAGGACGAAGAGAATGCCAGATGAGTAGAGATGTAGTATTATGATTCCGTTCTACAAGAACAAAGATTATATATCCAGAACTATAAAAACTATAGGGGCATCAAGTTGTCAAGTCATACCATGAATGTTTGGGAGAGGGTGATGGAAGGGATGGTAAGGAGGGCGGTGTCTATTTCTGAAACCTAGTTCGGGTTCAAGCTGGGCCATTTTACTACGGAAGCTATCCACCTTATCAAGAGGTTGGTGGAATAGTACAGGGATAGGATGAGGGATTTGCACATGGGATTTATTGACCTAGAGAAGGCGCATGACAAGGTCCCTAGGAATGTTCTTTTGAGATGCCTGGAGGTGAAAGGGTGCCGGTAGCATACATTAGATCGATAAAGGATATGTATGATGGAGTTAAGATTCGGGTCAGGACTGCGGGAGGTGACTCAGTATTCTTTCCGGTGGTTATGGGGTTACACCAAGGATCTGCTCTCAACCCGTTCTTATTTTCCCTGGCAATGGATGCCCTAACACACCATATTCAAGGGAGGTACCATGGTGTATGTTGTTAGATGATGACATTAATGAGAGACTAGAGATTTGGAGTCAGGTCCTAGAGTCCAAAGGTTTCATGTTGAGTAGGATTAAGATGGAATATCTAGAGTGTAAGTTCTGCGGCGTGACGGGGGAAGCGGACGTAGTAGTGAGGCTCGACTCATAAGTCACCCCCAAGAGAGAAAGTTTCAAGTACCTAGGGTCAATTATCCAGGTAGATAGGGAGATCGACGAGGATGTCACACATCGTATTGGGTGGGATGGATGAAATGTGAGCTAGCGTCTGGAGTTTTGTGTGACAAAAATGTGCCACCGAAACTCAAAGGTAAGTTCTACAGAGCGGTGGTTAGACCAGCCATGTTGTATAGGGCTGAATGTTGGACAGTTAAGAATTCACATATCTAGAAGATGAAAGTAGCCAAAATGAGGATGTTGGTATGGATGTGGAGGCATATTAGACTGGATAAGATTAGGAATGAAGATATTGGGGAGAGGGTGGGCGTTGCTCCCGTGGACGAAAAGACGCGAAAAGCGATATATAGATGGTTCGGGCACGTACGGGGGAGAAGCCTAGATGTCCCAGTTAGGAGATACGAGCGGTTGAATTTGGCAGGTACAAAAAGAGGTAGAGGGCGGCCTAAGAAATATTGGGGCGAGGTGATCAGGCAGGACATGGCGCGGCTTCAGATTTTCGAGGACATGGCTCTTGATAGGAATGTGTGGAGGTCGAGAATTAGGGTTGTAGGCTAGGGGGTAGTCGAGCATTTTTTTCTCTTTGTACCGGGTAGTCTGATAGAGTTTTGTCTAGGTCTGTTAGCAGTCTATGTTGTGTTCACACTATTTTTTTGTTTTGCATAATATTGTGTTATTTCACTTCCACTTATCTATTGTCTCTTACGACATTGTTATTATTTTTCTGGATTCTTTTGTTGTTACAGACCTATTCTTTTGCTTTTTTTCTGATATTATTGTCTCTTCTGTTGAACCGATGGTCTCCCGAAAACAGCCTCTCTACCCTTCCGGGGTAGGGGTAAGGTCTGTGTACACTCTACCCTCCCCAGATCCTACTAGTGGAATTTTACTAGGTGTATTGTTGTTTGTTGTTTGGATTAATAATGCAGGGATTGTAATGTAAAGATAATTTTTTATCGGGCACTTGGTTCATTATATTATAAATTGGATATACAGTATATAACTTAAACTTGTGTTTCGTTTAAAACTGTATAAGGGTTTAGAAAAGGGTTTGAGGAGATCCACAAGGGTAGTTTTGGCATTTTGAATGCTTTATCAATGTATACCGTAATCATGGTATTGTTAAACATGAATTGGTGTATAAGTTATACATGGATTGGATACGTTGAGATTGAAATTAGTAACCAAATAATGGATAAAACAATGCAAGTTTTTATACCATGACTATTTGAGCTAATACATCAAACCAAACAACTTCTTAATGTTTTGGGATATTAAACCGTAGTTTGAAGTATAACACCTATAAGGGAAAGGAAATAGTAGTTACCATAATGGACAACAAAAGATTGAAGCTTCGCAAAAACGTGAATTGCCACAAGCCAAAAGCTACTGTCTTTAGGCCTAGGAATCTTGTGAATCAGGTAAGGTAATGTCGCTTCAGGAAAAGTGAGGAAACTCAAGTGGTTAATGTCAACATCTTATGTAACCTGAAAGGAAGTAAAAGCTAAATCATTGAATGGATATACATACTAATGAAACTCTAAACAATAACTGGGAAAATTAATCATAAAAAGCTCCAGCACAAGAAAAATTAAAGTTGGCTTTGCTTGATGAATAAATAAACGACACGCATTCAGTGAGCATCTTATTATTGTAATGGCACACATGTATATTAAAAGTTGCGTTAAATGTTAATAGTAGAACACAATCACATACCTAGACATGCAAAAAGCATAACAACAACAATAACTATTACTACTACGCCTCGATCCCAAACAAGTTGAGGTCAGCGAAAAGCACTAAACCAAAAAGCATTAAGCATAAGGGAAAATAACCAACGGAATGAACTTCAAAACCATAAGACACTCCCAATCTGCCAAGCCTCCTCTTCTATCACCCTTTACAGTTTTCAAAAAATGTCGCACATTCCTATTATTTTGCTCTCTCCCTCGCTTACATCCTACCCTCTATCACCATCATGCCTCTGGATATGCTATTAGTATTTGAACCCATACCACCCAATGAAGTAAAGAAAGGGACAAGACAACAAAAGTTTGACAGCTTACTTTCAAATTACCAATGTGATGCTTACTTCTCTTGAGCAACGAGGCTATTTCACCAGGGGCGACGAGTCAAACTGCTTATAATCATTTGAAGGGTTTTGTCGTTACGTGTTGAGGAAGCAAACAAATAAATATTTCGGAATATGCTATGATGCTAAGGCTTTTCCCTTCTCTCTACGGGGTAAAGGTTTGGATTGATTGGAATGCTAGCCTAATCATTCTAACCATACTTGGGATGAATTGCCGGGGAAGTTTATTTTCTCTCCCGGGCATATGTCTACTCTTCGGGATGAAATATTGACTTTCAAGCAAGAGCGCAATGAACCTTTGTATGAAATTTGGAAGCGGTATCAGAAAATGGTGAAGGAGTGCCCGAACAATGATATGACCGACAACCATGGGCAAGCCATCGCCGAATTGACAACAACTATGACCCAACTCGCCCAGGCTCAACTTAATTAAGTACAAGCTCCTAAACAAGTTCATGCTATGGAAGGGGTAAATGTGTTGGTCAACAAGAAGAGGACTAAGGGTCCACAATTTCAATCCCAAGTGGAAAATTATGTGCAAGATGATGGTAGTTTTGATCAAGATGATTCCTATCATGAGCAAGAGGAAGAGGTACAATTTGTAAACAATTACCAAGGAAAACGAAGCAATTTTCAAGGCTCGAAGCAACAACAATGGTGACCCCAAAATAACAAACCAAGAAAATTAGAGTGGAAACAACCAAGAAAATTGGAGAGGCAACAATCAAGGAAGTTGGAGAAACAATAACATTCAAGGAAATAGAGGATCGGGTTTTCAAAGGCCCCCAGTGTACCAATAACCTAGCAACCCACCTCCTTATCCTTCCCATGGTTGAAGTTCTTCAAACAATGAGATGGGCCATATTGAGAACATGTTCAAGCAAATAATGGAGAAGAATGTCGATTCGGATACCCAACTTGCCTTACATACCACATCAATCCATAATCTTGAAGTTCAAATGGGGTAAATCTCTCAAGCTCTTTATACTCGTCCTAAGAGTGCACTACTAAGTGATACGTTAGTAAACCCAAAAGGTGGTAACAACGTGGGACATGCTATAGCGGTTATCACAAGAAGTGAAAGAGGCGATAATGCACCCACCTCAAATGAAATGTGACTTGTGGATGATGACCAAGTGAACCAAGAGGAGAAAATATCAAACAATGATGTACAAGCAAGTGATGAGGTCTGGATTGACATTGATGATAGTGTGGAGGAGATCCAAGAGGAGGTGGAGCTGTCTATGGAATATGTTATTGACATACCGAAGCCAGTAGTGCAAAAGGCTAAGGAACCATTGACTAAGACTCCACCTCCTTATCCTTAAAGACTTGCCAAGCAAAATGGTGAGAATCAATTCAAGAAGTTCATTCAAATGATGAAAAGTCTCTCTATTAACATGCCATTGGTAGAAGCTTTGGAACAAATGCCCAGTTATGCTAAGTTTATGAAAGATCTTGTGACCAAGAAGAGGTCAATAAATTTTGAATCTATCAAAGTCACTCATCAAGTAAGTGCAATTGTTAATTCAATGGCTTCTAATTTGGAAGATCCCGACGCTTTCACGATTACTTGTACTATTGGGAGTGCCGATTTTGCTAAAACTCTTTGTAATCTTGGGGCGATTATCCATTTGATGCCCTATTCGATATTTAAAACTTTGGAAATTCGGAAATCAAGACCCACATCTATGAGGTTGCAAATAGCCGACCATACCATGCAGAGGCCGTTGGGAGTGATTGAGGATGTTTTGGTCCGAGCTGATAAATTTATTCTTCTGGCGGACATTGTTATTCTAGATTCTGAGGTTGATTGGGAAGTGCCTATTATTCTTGGGAGACCTTTCCTTGTTACGGCTAAGGATCTTTGTGATGTTGAAGCCGGAGAACTCACTTTCCGGATTGGTAATGAAAAAGGGGTATTTCATGTTTGCAAGTCTATGAGGCAACCAAATAGAAATTAAGTGTGTTCTTTTGTGGACTTGGTAACCGATGTTATTATTGATGAGACAAGTTCTACATTCAACGTTGGTGATATGTTGGAAGCCGTTTTTCTCAACTTTGATGATGATGAGATGGATGGTTTCATGGGATGCGTGAACTCTTTACAAGAATTGGGGTCGTACAACTATGCACCCTGGAAATTATCTTTGGATCTTGAGAATAGGAAGACACCTCATACAAAGCCTTCTATTGAAGAGCCACCTACTTTGGATTTAAAACCATTGCCTCCACACCTTCGGTATGAATTTCTTGGCCCTTGTTCTACTTTACCGGTTATTCTTTCCTCTTGTTTGACTAATGTGCAGGTTGATTCCACATTAGTAGTGTTGCAAAAGAGGAAGAAGGATATTGGATGGACTTTGGCGGATATTCGGAGTATAAGCACCGCATTTTGCATGCATAAGATCAAGTTAGAGGATGGTGCTAAACCGTCCATTGAACATCGAAGAAGACTCATTGAAGCTATACAAGAAGTGGTCAAGAAGGAGATTATCAAGTGGTTGAATGCCGGGGTTGCTTACCCCATTTCCGATAGTTCATGTACCTCTCCGGTTCAATGTGTCCTAAAGAAGGGGGCATGACGGTTTTTACCAATGAGAAAAATGAGTTAATTCCCACAAGAACGGTGACCGGATGGAGAGTTTGTATGGATTATCGCAAGCTCAACAAAGTCACAAGGAAGGATCACTTTCCACTTCTTTTTATGGACCAAATGCTAGATAGATTGGCCGACGGTGTTTTCTATTGTTTCCTAGATAGTTATGCGGGCTACAACCAAATTCTTATTGCTCCGGAGGATCAAGAGAAAACCACCTTTACATGTCCTTACGGTACTTTTCCTTTCAAGCAGATGCCTTTTGCTTTGTGCAATGCACCGGTGACTTTTCAACAATGTATGATGGCTATTTTTACGGACATTGTGGAAGACTACCTTGAGGTCTTCATGGATAACTTCTCGGTAGTTGGAGATTCTTTTGATGATTGCCTTGCAAATTTGGACAAAGTGTTGGCTAGATGTGAAGAAAGTAGTTTGGTACTCAATTGGGAGAAATGTCATTTCATAGTTGAGAAAGGCATTGTCCTTGGCCATAAGATCTCAAAGAATGGTATTGAAGTTGCCAAGGCAAAGATTGAGGTTATTTATAAGCTTCCACCCCACACCTCTTTGAAGGGTGTCCGAAGTTTCTTAGGTCATGCAGGTTTCTACCGGTGCTTCATTAAGGATTGCTCTAAAGTGGTGAACCCATTATATAAGCTCCTTGAGAAGGATTCTAAGTTTCATTTCAATTATGATTGCATGAGAGCTTTTGAACAATTGAAGCTCAAGTTGACAACTACTCCTATCATTACCTCTCCAAATTGGAGTTTTCCATTTGAGCTCATGTGTGATGTAAGTGATATAGCGGGTGGGGCTGTTTTGGGGCAACATGTCAACAAAGTTTTTCATCCAGTTTACTATGCTAGTAAGACCATGAATAGTGCCCAAGTCAACTATACCTTTACAGAGAAATAGCTCCTTGCTATTGTGTTTGCAATTGAGAAGTTCCGCTCGTACTTGATGGGTGCCAAAGTTATTGTCCACACGGATCATTCGACACTTCTGCTATCTTATGAGCAAAAAGTAATCTAAAGCTCGGTTGATGCGATGGGTATTTTTGTTGCAAGAATCTGATATTGACATTCAAGACAAGAAGGGTAGTGAAAACTAAGTGGCAGACTACTTGTCTCGTTTGGAGGAGGAGGGGAGGCAACATGACGACCTTGAAATCAATGAATCCTTCTCCGATGAGCAACTTTTGGCACTATTAATGAAAGAGGTACCATGGTTTGCAGACTTGGCAAATTTTCTTGTGAGTGGTATCATTCCAGATGAGTTCTCTTCAGACCAAAGTAAGAAGCTCTAAAGAGATTGTCAAGAATACTATTAGGATGATCCATACCTTTTTTAGATTTGTTCGGATGGGGTGGTTAGGAGGTGTGTGCCGGAAGAAGAGCAAGGTGATATCCTTGGAGCTTATCATTCTTATCCATATGGTGGAGCAAGAATGACGTCTAAAGTTCTGAGTTGTGGTTTTTATTGGACTACTCTCCAAAAAGATACAAATAACTTGGTGAAAAGTTGTGATGAATGTCAACGGGCCGGGGGAATTTCAAAGAAAATTGAGATGCCTCCTACAATCATCTTGAGATTGATATTTTTGATGTTTGGGGCATTGACCTTATGTTCCCTATTGTGAGTTCTTGTCGAAACACTTACATTTTGGTTGCAATGTTTTATGTTTCTAAATGGATTAAGGCCGTTGCCTTACCCAACAATGAGGCTAGAAGTGTAGTGACTTTCTTGAAGAAGAATATTTTTACAAGATTTGGTACTCTACGTGCAATCATAAGCGATGGGGGATCACATTTTTCAACAATGCTTTCGAAACATTACTTAGCAAGTATGGTGTTACTCATAAGGTAACGACTCCCTATCACCCACAAGCTAGTGGTCAAGTGGAAGTATCCAACTGGGAGATAAAGAGTATTTTGTCTAAATCAATGAATGCAAATTTAATGGATTGGTCCAAAAAGCTTGATGATGTGTTATGGGCATATGGGATGGAATACCAAACACCTATTGAAATGTACCCATAACGGTTAGTGTTCGGGAAAGCTTGTCATCTTCCGGTGGAACTAGAGCACAAGGCAATGTGGGTCTTGAAGAAATTAAATCTTGATTGGGATGTAGCCGCTAACTTGTAGGTTGCACGCTTGAATGAATTCGATGAATTCTGGTTCCATGCTCATGAGAGCTCGTCCTTTTACAAAGAATAGATGAAATATCATCACGACAAGTACATTTGGAACAAAGAGTTCAAGGCCGGTAATCTAGTATTGTTGTTTAACTCAAGGTTGAGGATGTTTCCTGGGAAGCTTCAGTCCACGTGGAGTGGTCTGTTTGAAATTGTTGGCATGACACCCTTCAGTGCATTGAATTTGAAGAACAAGAACAATGAAATATTTTGAGTCAATGGTCTATGGGTGAAGCACTACTTGGGAAAAGTTTGAGAGTGCCGCGTGGTGGCAGTTATTTACTTCACATGAGGATGCTATGACATTGCATCATGGAACGACGTTAAATAAGGCACTTCTTGGGAGTCAACCCCAGTTCTTTTCCTTTTTTTCTTTGTAGTTAGATGTTATTTATAGTTTTTAACTTGATTTGAAGTGTGCTGCAGGGATGAGTGTTAGATGAGAAATGATAGACAAGGTTGTGTCATTAAATTAAGAAATGCGGATCTCACTTTTTCTTTGTGTGGCCGCAGAAAAAGAATGCCACCACAAAAGACTTTGTGCGGCCTCACATTTTATCTGCGAACCGCACTTGCTAGAGCAAACTGAGATGCCAAATGACAGGTTCTCTGAACTTTTTATCTGTTAGTGCGGGGAAAAAGTGCGGACTTCTAGAGAATTGTGCGGCCGCATATGTAATTGTGAGGACCACATTTCTTGTTTTGTTGACACAACCGTGTCTACAATTTCTCATCTAATACTCATCCCTGCAGCATACTTCAAATCAAGTTAAAAACCACTAAAGGCCAGGTAGTAGAGTGTAGACCGCACTTGAAATTATGTGGCCGCACTCGCCTCTTTAACCTTCAAACTTTTCTGAGTATAAATAGAACTTAAGGCCTCATTTTATACCTTTCCCACATTGTAAAGTTACTGTTACCCTAAGAGTTTACCTGAGGATTTAGTACTTTCAAACACATACCACCATTTGCACCTACTAGGTTCTTTACACATTTATACCATAGGGTATGCTTCATTTCATGTTAATTTTATTTCATTTTAATCTCTGAATTTATTCTTTCATTTTTAACTTCTTTTTCGGCCATCTGCTATTATATTCCTTCAATGTATCCATGTGGGGTAGTTTTGTACTAGATAATTGATAAAACATGTTAGATTGGGTTGGGTTAAGTGATTTCTATGAGTATACCATGTTGCCAAGTAGATTTAAACAAGTTTTTGGATAACCTATGTAAAATGAGGTCTTCCCGTTGGTGTTCTTGAATGTGCAGAGCGCACTTGAAATTGTGCGATCCGTAATTTGCTAGTTAAGGCAACTTTTGTGGATGGTGTTTTCTGCGGCCACACTTTAATTGTGCGAACCGTAGAATTTCATGAGAGGTCACATAAAAGGTCCGCATTGTCTATTAGAGGCCTGCCCTCTGAACTTCTAAAGTGCGGACCACACTTAAAATTGTGCGGGCCGCAGATGAATTCTACGACCGCACATGACCTCCGCATTGTCAATTAGAGAATGGTGCATCTGCGTCCTTTGCACATCAGTGCAGAAGTGCGGCCGCACTTGGAATTGTGCGTTCCGCACTTCCACTCTACGGGCTGCACTCCAAACTGTGTGGACCACACTTCTCCCATTCATTTAGCATGTTTATCCAACTGATACCTCACTACTTCTATGTTGTTCTCACTCACTTACTTGAGTCTTAATTGTGCCGAAACATGAATTGCAACTGTCAATTGTCTTTCTTTTTATACAGACAATAGTATGATCATGAGGTCGAGATGAATCTACCAAAGGGAGATGAGAATCTTAAAGGGGTCGAGGCAGAAGTACCTTTCCCCCAAGTGTGCAGAAAGCTATATCAAAGAAGATTACAATAGGATGAGGGAGAGGTAGATACCTCTCCGAGTCTAGCTCATATGCCCCATCTAGGGAAGCTTCGGAAGGAAATTCTGTGATAATTTTGGAGGAGCACTCTGAGGAGCAATCGAGTCCACAGAGGAAGTCTGAGCCTCTGGATATGCCTTCTACGTCCCACATCACTTCCCAGGGTTTGAAGAGTGCCATTCAGGAGTCCAATGGTGCTACGAGCTCTGATTTTGATGATGTCCCGGGTGATGGGAGAGGGGGAGCAAGTACATAGGCAGGGTTGGCAAGCTCAAAGAAGAAAGAGATCTGGGAAGAAAGATTTGTGAGCCGTCGTGCCTTTTCTGATTTTCGATTGTGGTGGACTGTGAGGTCCTTTTCTCATGAGTGGCAGTTCTTACTGAAAGATCTAGACAAGTACAATCCCGCTGTTCTAGAGCAGTTTACAAAAAATAAAGGGTGGATGCTATTTACTAAAAAAGCTAGTGGATGTAAAGGAGCACATTGTACGAGAGTTCTATGCCAACACAACGCATATTCTCAAAGGGACAAAGGTCAGCAAAGTGCACAACTTGAAGGTGAAATTTGATGAGCATACTCTGAACGCGTACTTGGGGTTTGATGATGTGGAGCCGAAAGAGTACTACTTAGAGAAATTAGCTTTGAAAGAAGAGGCTAGGCCATGGCTTGTAGAGATTCTAGCTCCGGGACCCACTACTCCTTGGACTGCTGCTGGGTTGCCTATTCTTCGGATCACTATGGGTTTCGAGGCCAAAGGGTGGCAAACCTTTGTATGCAGCAGGCTTGACCAGTGCCTGATTGAGAACAGCCTGCCTATTCCTTGAGCTATTCTGGTGGTGTCAATTATGGACGGGTACCTGATCAATGTGGGTGCCCTGATGTCGGCCAACATCTCCCTTGTGGAATAGTAAGGTAACACGTCTTACCCCTATCCCAGCACTATTACTAAGTATTTGACAGATGCCAAGGTGGAGTCTAGGTCGTTTGACAACAAGGTCAAGCCGACATGGCCGTTAGAGTGGTACAAGCTGCAGGATCCAAGGAACCTGAAGAAGAGTGCTCAACCTTCTACTACTGCTGGCCAGTCTGATGAGCCGATAGTGGTAGTTTTGGTTCCATCTGATATTCCATCCATATCAGCTAAGCCTTCTACCAGTGCAGCAGTTGCTATGCCCGAGCTACCATCTTCAGCTCCTCCTACTGCTCATTCCACAACTCCTATTACAGTTCCTACTCTAGCTCCGAGTCTGGTGCCTATGCCTACAGGTCCATTATCTGCTTTACGGGTCTCCCAGACATTGGCGACTCTTAAAACCTGGATGCAGGCAGCTACTTCAAAGCTGTTTGAGATATCCAGTGCTGTTGCAAGGCATACATCCACACAGGCACCCCGAGACTCCTCTGACATTGATGAGAAGCTTAGCAAAGTCTTAGACAGTAAGAAGGTGATTATGGATACATTGGTACAACATGGTGTTGTGATTCAGAGGTTGACCAAGTAGGTGAAGAAGATGAGGAAGTCCCAGGTCAGAAAGAAGTCAGTTAATGAGCATCGAGCTGAGGTGACCCAGCTAGCTACAGTTGGAAATTTTCCATTTGACTTGTTACTTGACCCCTCTTAGCCCCACCTAACTCCACCTACACAGGATGCTCCCGCTACTCTGACTGAGGAGCCGTGCCTTGCCACCAATACTGCTGACGTAGTGCATGCGATGTTCACTTCTCCGGCCACTCCCAAACTTGATGATGATATTCAGTTGGTTGAGCTAATTGGGACTGATGCTGCTGGGGACACAGTGATGACTGAGGACACTTAGGGAGTTTCTTTGCCCTCTCTACTTTTCACTCTTATTTTGTTAAGCATTGAGGACAATGCTTAATTTATTTGGGGAGGGAGGGGGAGGTGGAGCATATTTCATTTGGATACATTGAAATGTAATAATTGGATGATTCTACTTTGTTTTGATCTATCTTTAGTAGTTGTTAATTTTATTAGCTTCTTTACTTGTTTACCTTTGATTTTGTTTATTTTAGTAGCTTTAATGTTTTTATAGTAGTGTGGATAATAATCCTTTGGTTTTCTTAATGCCACTGTTCTTTCCAAAGGTGGTCTTTTGTGTGAACCGGTTGACTCTTCCCTAGGATGGATAGTGTGACAAATTTCTTAAGGGAATGAGTCTGTTTTGTGTTTAGATAATAATAGTAGTAAGTAGTAATGAATAAAATCCCTAATTATGTCATTCTCTGAAAAGAGTTATTCATGCTTCATTTGGCACCAACTGCTTGCTTGCTTATGGTTTGAAACAAGGTTTTTGTAAGAAAATAGCTCTAGTTAGTGACCTTGAGGTTCTTGAGTTGACTTTGATAATCATTGAGCGATTGATTGGACCATAGTGATCTTTAATTTGACTGTGATTGTTGTAGGCTTTAGACTTTATCCTATTTTACGGTCTAGTTGCACGAGAGATGAGGTGATTTTGGTTGCTCGTCCAAGTACTTGAGTAGATTGCCTAGAACTTGCCCCGAATGTGTTTTAAGGCGAAAGTTTAGGTTTTCTTGGTTTGAAAGATGATTGTAGGCTTTCCTTGATATGTTTGAGCTTTCAATTGCCACCCTATGTTTGTTATAACAAGTCAAACTTGTTGAGACTTTAGCCTTTCTCTGTTGTTTACCATGCTACAAGCTTTTACCCATTTTGTTTTATAATCCTCTCTACGCACCCCGACCTTCCTTAACTCTCTTATGTAATAAGTGACTTAAGGCATAAGTTTTGGGGAAAAAGTTGAAAAATCTAAAAGAGGTATCAAGGCATCAAAAAGAGAGGAAAACATAATCTTCATGAGAAGAGAAGGCAAGAAAAGAAAAAAAAAAGAGAAAATGCCAAAAAGAAAATAAAAAGAGAAATTGACGAAAGCAAAAAGAGGCAACTATGGTACTTGAAGCTTTACTTGTGACATTCCTTTGTGAGATAAGAGCGAATCCTTTATTTCTCTAAACATTGAGTGTGAATTCTTGAAGTGAGCATGGAAAATTGAAGGTAGAGGAGGAAGAGTTTGGAATCCACCATGGTTTACATGATAAGAGTCCTTGATGAGTGAAGTCAATTCTTGAAGCTCAAATGTCACACTAAAGTTATATGCACGTAACATATATTTTATCACCTTGTTGAAAATGCATGAGTATTGTGGGTAATTGTTGATTCCAATAGAGTATGAATGAATTACAATTGACTATTTGAAATGACCTTTCACTTAGAGGAAGTGAGAACTAATCTATTTGCTTGAGGACAAGCAAAGACTTAAGTTTGGAGGAGATGATAAGTGTGGATTTTAACCACTTATTAGTACCTTCTTGCTTTAGTTTTAGTTTGAAAGTAGTGATTTTGTTTCCAAATCTAATTAAATTGTGTGAGGGTTAGTCATATTGGAGGACTGGATCTTAACGAAGAAATCATATTCAAAAATTAGTATTCCAGCTCAACAAGGAAAAAAGGAGAAGTGCAAGCCGAATTGCGGTCCACAGAAGTAATTTTGAGGCTGCAGTTGATCATGCAGAGCAGAAATAGAAGTGTGGCTGCGTATGAAGCCCTGAAGCCTCTGAGGAGTTTTGAAGAAGCACGGTCCACACATCAAATTTTACAGCCGCAAAGGTTGGTCGCACTGAAAAAGTTTGATAAGTTAAAAGAAGATGCAAAAGACAAAGTGTGAAGCCTCTTGAAAGTGCGGTCCGCAATCAAAATATATGGCCGCAGAAGCTGAAGTGCAGCCATATATGGAAGTATACGCCCATAGAATTCCTACTCGTGCAAGAGTAGAAGAAAAAGTGTGGTCCGCACATGGAATTTTGCGGCAGCAGAATATCCTGAAAGACATGTTTGTCAGCAAATTTCTGGACACTATAAATAGACGGGAAACAATTTTTAAGGAAAGTTTTGTATTCCTAGTAGTTGTAGAGGCTATATTTTACCCTTTTGTGAAATTTATGATATAAAGTGGAGAATACCTATTACATTTATCAATTAATTATAGTTTATGGCTTTAATTACTTCTTCTACTTTGTTTTCTATGACTTCTAGCATGAGTAGCTAGATTATATCTAGGGTTATGACCAACCCTAGTGTATAAATCTTATGGTTAATACTAATATTTATTTATGATTGGGTGTTTGTTATTTAGCCTTATTTATGCATTATATCTAGAATTAATGGTTGCAAATATTGATTCATGCCTACTTGACTTAGTTCTTACTTGAGAAAGAGGAACCTAGTCTAGGAAAACTTGGCTAACAAGAAATTGATCTAGTTAAGGTTTTGGCTAGTATGATTATAGGGTTTGAACTAGAGATATGGAAAACCCGACTTGGACTCATATCAATTGCTTGTATTGCTACCCATTTGGACTTGAGAAAGCTAATTTTGGCATAACCACTCTATAACCGAGAGGTATTGAGTGATTCTTAAAAATTAAGAGTCATAATACACCCCGCTACAAAACAAGCATTAACTTAGTATACCCATTAGGTTTACACCTAGGTGAAGGTTACAGTCTAGGCTTTTCCTCAATTGTTAAAAAACACCAAAAACAATTTACTCTCTCTAGTTGTTATTACTTAGTTTAATTTCTTAGTGTTAAATTGGGTAACAATCATCTTGTTGTTTGGAAGTATAATTTAGTTATTTCACGTTCTCTTTTGAAGTATCTACCTTAACACCGGTTTTAAACTCCTAAGGAATTCAACCCAGACTCTAGTTGGGTATTGTAATTGCAATGACTGTTTCCACTCATTATTGAGTGCGGATTGGATGTGGATCACAACTTCAGGAGAAAATTGAGGCATGTATGTAATGTAGAGAATCTTTCTCTGACTTATCTTCAATTTTAACCATAGCAAGTCTAAATTACCACCCTTGGTTGTCATATGTTTACAAATATTAGTTACAATGAGATATACGAAACGTTATGACTTATGGTGGTCGAACTCTGCTAGAGTTCAAGTGAACCATGAAGTTAAGTCATAAAAAGACTTAAGAATATTGCCACTACCGTGTAACGACCCGACTGGTCTTTTTGCTTTCTAGAACCCTGTTCCCTTATTTAAG
Organism: Nicotiana otophora; assembly: GCA_000715115.1. Taxonomy (NCBI): domain Eukaryota; kingdom Viridiplantae; phylum Streptophyta; class Magnoliopsida; order Solanales; family Solanaceae; genus Nicotiana; species Nicotiana otophora. Next base: position 120,999 of record AWOL01S0007871.1, read on the forward strand.
GCTTCTTGTATGTGCTTTCCTATTTTGTAACTTGTGGGGGGAGGTTGGTTTGGTTTTGGAAGGGTTCATGTTGAATTCGGAACACTTAGTTCCATAATAGTGGCCTAAGGTGGCCAAGTTTGACTTAAGTCAAGGCTTTGAGTAAGCGACCTCAGAATTGGGATTTGAAGCTTCATATAGGTTCGTATGGTGATTTTTGACTTGTTCATATGTTCGAATCGAGTTTCGGGTGGGACAGGAGTATTTTGACGCTTATTGTCGAAAGTTGCCATTTTGAAGGTTTTAGCGTTTTCTAAGTTTGACTTAGGGTGTGCTTATTGTCGGAAGTTGTCATTTTGAAGGTTTTAGCATTTTCTAAGTTCGGCTTAGAGTGGACTTTGTTCATATCGGAGCCTGCTTGTCTTTTTGAGCCTGTGGGTAGGTTCATTGTTTCATATTGGACTTATGTGTAACATTTGGTTACATTCCGGGTTGTCTAAGAAGGATTCGTTGCATTCGGAGTTAGTTGGAAGAAGTTTAATGTTTAGAAGTGGATTAGTTTGGTTTGGGGTGCGATACTTGGTTGTGATGTTAAATTAAGTATTTTGAGACCTCGAGTAGGTCCGAATTATATTTATGGGCTTGTTGGTATAATTGGACGAGGTTCCAGGTGCCTCAGGTGAGTTTTGGACCACCCGGAGCAATGTCGAAGTTGGCCGATTTTGCTACTAGCTGGTGTGAATCGCAATCGTGGAGGTGCTATGCAATCGTGATGTGGTATTTGACCTAGAATTGGTAAAAATGATATTTGACTACGAAATTGGAAATAAATATTATATTTGAGTTCGTGATGCCATGAGTAATATTTATCTTCGAATATTTTTGGAACCCGGGCGCGTGGACTCGGGGTTGACTTTTGTTGACTTTCTGAGTGGGGTTCAGAATTGATTATAATAGTTATATTATAGGTTCTTGAGCATAAACTAATTGGTTTCACGTTCCTTTGGCTAGTTTTGAGTTGCTCGACGTTGATTTGAGGTGTTAGTGAAGTGTGGGGGCCGAGTAGTGGGCTTGAAAGCAAGGTAAGTATCTTGCCTAATCTTGTAAGAGTGAATTATCCTCATATGCATTATATTTGTTGTGAGCTACATGTTATGGGTGCTACGTACATATGAGGTGATGTGCATTCCTGCGTAAGCTAGATTCTTGGTTATGTCCGGGTAGACTTAGACTTACATCATGCCTTAACAGTACAACTTGAATTAATCTTACCCGGTTGATTACTTGAATTCATAACTGAGACTGAGATTTTAATTTAAGTAATTGATCGAGCCTCTTTACTTTAAGTTTTGGTGGAATACTTGATAGTCGGTAAAAAATATATTTTCTCTTGCATTCATGTCCTCTTGCTATGCTTATGTGATCGGTAGTTTCGTGGTATGAACCTTCGCGAGTGGGGATAGTGGCCCGAAGAAAGTTTCTCTATTCCTATGGGATCGGGTCATTTGCCTCGGCAGTGTTATGAAATATTAATATGGATCAGGCCGTATATCCTAGGCATTATTATGAGACGCATCCATGGATCAGGCCATATGACCTCGGCGGTGTTATTTAACACTATTCTTATGGATTGGGCCATACAACCTCACCGGTATTATGTAACATTATTCTTATGGGATCGGGCCGTTAGCCTCGACAGATTCTTGCATAATATTCAATAGGGAGTCAGAGCACTTAAGAGTTTTCATGACTTGAGATTTGACATTGGATCTGCTATTGTTATCTTTGTTTCATTTGAGGTAGTATATGGTATTTGATGATTTCGTAATTACTCTTATGCTGAGAATCATGTTATTTATATATACATGTTTTGTTGCTACTTGTCGTGTTTCATACCTATCTACTTTTATCTACATTGTTATTGGACCACTAGTAAATATCGATGTCGACCCCTCGCCACTACTTCTTTGAGGTTAGACAAGATACTTACTGGGTACGCATTGATTTATGTACTCACTGCACTTCTGCACTGATTGTCCAAGTACTGAGATAGTTACATCGGGCGGTCACTCAAGCGCGTAGTCACATCAGCTGGAGACTTAGTGGTGCATTGCTTTCTGTAAAGCCCCGTTAAAATTTCCTAATGACCTAAGATTTTAAAGTGCGATAACGGTATTCGGCAATAACTTATTCGAGTATCAAAGGAGACCTATGGGGTGGAACCGCATTATTTTGTCATGAAAAGTGTTTCAACGACGTCAGTTCTTCAAGAATAAGTGGTATCACATTAAGAAAATGAGCTCCAAATTCAGTTTTGATTGAAGCATTAGATTCATATTGAAATTACGGAGCCATAACAAGAAGAATCGTCCAATTCGGACATCGTATGTGAGAGTTATGCCCATTTTTGGGCGAAATAGAAATGATTTCCTATCGCCAGCGCCCATGGAGCTGGGAATTTTGATGTTCTGGAAACTGGGCCACAGGCAGCGCCCCACACTACCTGTGGTGCTCAAAACAGCATATAATCATTTCGGGGTTCATGTTTCCCCATTTCACTTGGCCGAACTTTGGGGTTTTCCTCCACTCTCTCAAGACCTCCAACTCCCCCCATCTTCAAGGTGAGTAATCCCTACTAATTTGGTGTTTCATTCCATCAATTCTACCCTAAAACTAACTCAATCCTCCATAAAATACATAGATCTTCAAGAAATTTCTTCAAGAACTCAAAGGAGGATTTTGCAAGATTTCATCCAAAAGGTAATCCTACACCCTTAGACTTACATGTATGGATATATTACGGGAATATGAATATTAATTAAGTATTGGAATTTATGGTATGGTTATTGGAAGCCATAAGTTACCAATTTAAATACATAACCATTGTAGAGATTGAAAGGTGATTATTTAATGGAATGTTGTTGGTTGGGTGTGGATGGATGGTCATGTATGTGATGTTGGAAGTTATGAATTGTTTAAGAATGATGGTCGGATAAATTGTTGGTAAATGGTAGTAGTTGGATGATCTAATTCTATGGTTAAGAGGTGTAGAGATTCATGCCTACTAGGTGTTTGATAAAATGTCTAAATGGCCTAAATTATGGATATGTTACTAATATTGGTCCCATTGGATGTTGTTATTGTATATTGAAGTTACTTAGTGTAGTGGATCGTTGTTGTATCATTGAGGGAAGAATTTAAGGTATGTTGACTAAACTACTCTCTAATAATTGAATTCCACGATGTTCCCATAAGTTTCAAGTATGATTGGCTCAAGTTTCTTATTCTATGTATTTAAAACGTGTTTCGAATGTTCCTATCGCATTATGTTATCTTTTGGAAATGTGTTCAAGAATGTTTTGTGTATTAAAATGCTATGTCTTTGAGTTGTGTTTCAAATGAAGGTTATGATGCCAAATTGTGTGAGAAAATTTCAATATGCTTAAGACCTTTAATTGCTCACATGTGTACCTAAAGTCTTGACTGAAAATGTCTTATCGTTAATAATCTATAAAAATAGCTGGAAGTGAGATAAGTGAATTGAGTATATAAAGTGTGGCCAACGTGCCAAGAGTGAAAGTTATACTTATGGCCAATGGTGCCAATGAAATGAGATGATGTGAGAAAGATTATAAAATGAGCTTTGATTCAACTGTTCCAAAATTGACTTCGAAAATAGAATTGTCTAAAAGCATATGTACTCAAGTAATGACCAAATGTGGTTGTTCTAACTAATTCTATGCTTGATAGGTATTTCCAACATGTTTTGAGCTATTATATAATCATGAGTTGAAATGGTGTGTTACACGTTTATGATTTTAACTTGTGCTTTGATTGCCAATCATTTTACTCCATTTCATGGAAAGAAATCCATTGTGTTTAAAGTCTTCATTACTAATGAACCTAAAGTTGTGATTTTCGGAATATTCTATTTGTTGATATTTATGATGATGATCCATGAGAAGGAAAGAAATGAATATGTGGAATATGAAATACGGCCATTGTGCCATGGATGAAGAATCATATGTGTGGCCAAGCGAGCCAATGAAATAATGATGTTGAAAGTTGTTGAAAGTTCCAATGAGGCTATATACGGTATGAAAGGTTATGAGGTAATTGAATTTGTATTATTGTTTCCTTTGTAAGCAAATCAAAAATATTTTTGGGAGTATCGATAGTCACCGAGGAAGGGTAGGTTGAAATATCCTAACCCCGAAACTATACGTGTCGATGTAGGAGTGGATTGTAATTATTCCCCTTATTTGGGATGATATTGATATGATAAAATTATTCCCCTTACTTGGGATGAGATGATTGATAGAAAAGGATGATGTCGATCCACACAACATTGTGGTGAGATGGACTACTCGATCGGGTCGTGATCGAACACCATGCCACGCACATGGTGATGATTGTGCTGGAAATTGTAATTAAAATTGTGATTGTGGTTGATGTCTCTAATGAGATGGTCTAGCCGATCGGGTCGTGATCGGACTCCGTGCTAAAAGTACGGCAGTATTGGTATTGAGAGTGATTGCGGTTGATGTCTCTAATGAGATAGCCTAGCCGATCGGGTAGTGGTCGGACTCCATGCTAAAAGTATGGTGGTATTGATATTGTGAATATTGGTGTTGTGAATAGTAGTATTGTGAACAGTGGTATATCGGTGCTAAAGATCTCCCAACCAAAAATAATATTATTTTCATATTTTGAAAATTATTATGTTTTAACTTTGCATTTGGATATCATTGATTGTGACCTGTTGTTTCTATGCTTTTCCCTTTATTACATTGGCATTATATTTTGAAAGAGGACAATTAGCTTTACATACTAGTACTATTCCATATGTACTAACATCTCATTTGTCGGGGGCACTGCATCTTCAATGGATGCAAGTGGTTCATCAATGGGAAACTTTGATCCTCGTTAGCATTTACTCCCTATTCAGCAAGTTTTGGGGAGCCCTAATCTATTCCGGGCCTAATGTCATTTGATGTTGTACTTTGTATTTTGAGGTATAGCCGGGTCCTTGTTGCCGGCACTTCCATATTACTCTTCTGTTGTACTTAGAGGCTCCGTAGACAGGTTGTGGGTGGTGTTTGATGTGGGGAATTGAACTAGAAATGTTGGTATTTAGCAAATATGTTTTTCATTATATTTATAAACTTGTAATATTTTGGAAATTATGAAGGAAGCTGCTAATGGAAATTAAATGGGAGTTGTTAATGAAATCTTTTCAGTGCTTTATTAATGGAGTGCATCTCCTCTTTATTCATGGATGAGTTTGGGTAGAAGGTAATCTAACAGGCTTGCTCGGCCGGGTTCACTAGATTGAGCGCCGGTCGCGCTTCCCGAGTTCGGGGCATGACAAACTTGGTATCAGAGCCTAAGGTTTTAAAGTGTCCTAGGATGTCTCGGAGCCGTGTCTGGTAGAGTCCTTCTTATCGGCGTGTTGTCGACCACATCTATAATGAGGAGGTTACTTGGACATTTAGGAATTTTACCCTTCTATGATACTCCAGATCATGCGATAGAGCTCAAGATAGGAAGCTAATTTCCTCATCATGTCTCATTTTCCATATGAGTAACCCAGGGTTTGGAGGCAGCAAAAAGGGAATGAAAGAACCAGTTGTTAGTGGAAGTGTCCCTGTTCTTATTAATGTCACCACGCCACCAGATCATGTGATGAGAGAACCTAAGAAATGAAAGAGGGTTGGTTGTACCAATAAGCCAAAATGTTTGATTTGTAAGAAGCTCCACTTGGGGACGTGTTTGATGACACTTGAAATATGTTATGGTTGTGGAAAGAGGGGGCACAAGAAGAACATATTTCCTAGGTTGGGTACACCTAGCCCAGTCTGCCCGATATGCGGGCATGAACAGTTTGCGTCGTATTGTGAGTATGCTCAAGAGTGTGTTAGGGGTGGAAGGCTTGATAAATTCCAATGGCCCACATAACAAACGGTATAGAGATTGTTACTCCCGCCATGAAGGTTTGGAGGAAGGATAGGGGGAATATTTTGGATGTATGCAAAAAGGGTAAATATCAGGTCAGTGGGGCGAGTCAGCTTAGCGGACCTCATACCTGTTGCGTGAAATGTAGGAGATGTCATTCGGGGATATTTCACTATGGTACCAATGTATGTTATGGATGTAGAGTCGAGGGGTATCAATTAAGGTATTGCCATGTCAATCTAAAATCACCATATAAGTCACTCCTTAGTACATCATTATGAACACACATGATTTTTCCTTGTTGTATATGTGCACCCATATTGAAGAGCTCTCATAAATATGGTCTTAACAAGATTTTAAATCACAAAACATTGCATGTACCTACTCTTTGAAGGAGACACATTATTCATGAATATACTCTATCACAAATTCTCTTATTTACAACCTCTTGTGGAATTGAGCTCCATCATTATGTCCTTGAATTGAGTTATAACTCTAGGATTAATACTTCCCACTTGTTTCCCTAAATTCTCAACAAGGGACTATACCTAATGAATTTCTCATAGAACCTCTGGATTCGAATGGATAACATCTTTTCACTGGTGCTTATGCATGCCCCGTCATAAATTTTACCATTGTGGTATCACATCCAATGTAAAGCAGCCTAATTTTGAGATCCTTCTTGAGCCACTCTTTCTCTCTCCGATGTATGTGGCTCCTATGGTTGGAACAATCACTTCACTCCTTCGTGAATATTATCATGGATCGTTTTCAATGTCTAGTAACATGAGAGCATATTTCAACACCTATCATATGTGTACTTGTTAATTGAAAGGGGTCACTTGTCCGCATACAGTTTCTGGGAAATTTGATATTCTCACAAATTCATCACAGGAGGATCTTTTTGTTCGCCCATCTCAGAATGACTTTCATGTCGACCTAGATCATGCCTCAGTGAGTAACTTATTTTGTTTCTAGTATTATAGTTGCCCATGAAGTGGCCTGGTATTGCATCTTGAGAGTTGTTATGGTAGAAACATGTCTAGGTCATATCAAAGTGTACATTCTCTCTAACCAATACATGATTTCATCCAAACATTAAGATGTCCTAGTTACATGATTTCACTCGTGTGTGGTTAAAAGTTAAGCAACCTTACATCGACTTTTCCTCCCCACTTCAGGTGGATGTTTTGGATTCTGGAACATATGATGAGCATATTGATTTGAAAGACAAGTCTGTTGTATCTCTAGTCCTCTCATATAGGATCAACTATTATGAAAGGTTAAGCTATCAGAATGATAATAATCTCACAAGTGTTCATCTTCATTTTTTCCATCCTCATGGGCTTGTGGCATATCTATTCCTTGCGTTAGTTAATGTTAAGAGCGTAATGCAACTACATGTGTTTTGAAACCCATATCACATTCAGGGAGCCAGAATATTCGCATTTCAAGTTTGATTGATTTTCCCTACATTACAAGAGGCGACTGGTGTCACGTACTTGGCTATTTCTCTTTGAGGCCTACTATTGCCGAACAAGGCCCGTATGGAATGAAACAATTGGTGATGTCCTTTTCATGGCGCATAGTCTTCCAAGAATAACTGACGCTAATGTCTTTACCCTCCCAACCATGCCTCCCATATGTTTCATGTCTAAAATGACTTGTTACATACCACATTTTCGTACGTTAAAGTTTCGTCGTAAGTTAATCGACGTAAGCTCGGGAATGAGATTATTTAGAGATTATAAGTATTACACTATTTCAAACAAGTGATAAGTAAATTCGTGAAGGAGAGAGGGTAAGCGAATCAAAGAAAATGAGTTTCGTCAAAGTTTGGCAATTTGGGGATAAAATACAGTCCGAGCTATAATACCCGGAACTTGTGGACTAGTGCCATACAAGGAACTACATGGCCATGATAGTATGGTGTATAAGGTATGTTAAAAGTAAGTAGTATCTTAATTAATTTGAGATAATTCTTAACTATATGGGTAATTAGTTAAGTATTGGATAATAGGGATTACCTAGTTAATTAAGGAATTGTTGGGTGATTAATTAGAGAAATTGGATAAGATTAAATCCTTCCCCAACGTGGCATCCCATCACTATAATTAGTGACTCATGAATTATGTTGCAAAATGTCAAAGTTAGGTGAATTTTGGGTGGCTTGTTCATTATGCAAATGGGGCCCACAAATCTTAATTGTAAAGGACTTTCATATATCTTTAAGTGAGACTTATGGATAGAAAATCTCAAACAAGATTCATATGACTCTTTTACAAAGTAAGATAGATTAACGTGAGTTTGCTTCACCACGTTCATACAAGAACATTTATATACATATAACGCGAGTTCTTCAAAAAAAAAAATTCATACGAGACTACGTAATGTTATGGAAACAGGAATTTGCAATTTTAAGGGAGTACGGTGCAATCTTTCTCAGGAATATCATACGGATTTTCCCTACTCCAGGTATGTTAAGGCTAAGCCCTTCCTTCATTTTGGCATTATCTTGTAACTGCATGTATTTGATAAAGAGGCCTAAGGAGAAGTTCATACTCCCGAATTTATATACATTATCCTAGTCTCATAAGTTACAGGATTCTCCCTTATCGGGAGTTTTTATTCAATTGAGTATTGTCTTCTTCCAGTCAGTATTACAGTATTTTCACCACCATCGAGATATAATCGGTGGGCAGGCTCATTGGGCAACCTCTGATCAGATGGTAAGTTATATACCATGCCTACTGTGGCTGAGTGCCTATGAGCGAGCCGAGTTGGCCGAGATACAGAGCCTAGTATGGCCGAACGCCTATGAGTGAGCCTACTATGGCAAAGCAGTTGTATATATACCAAGCCTTATAGGGCCAGATAATTATTTTACTTACTATATTGAGAGAGTTGAGTCAGTATCAGCAGGTAAGCATATCATCAGATTATCTTTAACTCCCAATTACTTTCAGTTATATTCAATTGAGATTTGTCTTCTTCCAGTCAGGAGAGCAGAAAGTGTATATATATATATATATATATATATATATATATATATATATATATATATATATATATATATATATATATATATATATGTATATATATATATATATATATATATATGTATATATATATATATATATATATATAGTATTACAGTATTTTCACCACCATCGAGCTATAATCGGTGGGCAGGCCCCTATTGGGCAACCTCTGATCAGATAGTAAATTATATACTGAGCCTACTGTGGCCGAGCGCCTATGAGCGAGCCCAGTTGGCCGAGATACAGAGCCTAGTATGGCCGAGCACCTATGAGCGAGCCTACTACGGCAGAGCAGTTGTATATATACCGAGCCTTATAGGGCTAGATAATTATTTTATTTACTATGTTGAGAGAGTTTAGTCAGTATCAACAGGTAAGCATATCTTTAGATTATCTTTGACTCCCAGTTACTTTCAGTTATTATATTATCAGTTCAGTTTCAACTTTTAGTTATTTTGTTGCCTTACATACTAGGTACATTATTTCGTACTGATGTCCCTTTATCTGGGGACACTACATTTCATGGGTGCAGGTTTAGACAGATAGGCGGGTAGACCTCCTCTGTAGGTGTTGCCCGAGTTCAGCTTTATCGGTAAGCTCCACGTCCTTCGGAGCTGCCGGGTCTAAGAGTTTTGTGTACATCTTGTGTATATATGTATATAGGTTATGCGTAGGTCGGGGCCCTGTTTCGATCATGGTACATCCACCAATAGAGGCTTGTAGACATATTCTGTCATTTAGTGCAGTATGTTGGGCTTGTAGGCCTTGTATGTATATTTTCTTGGTTTGTCAGCTGTAGTAGTTATGACGGCCTTGCCGGCCCAGTTTTATATTGATGTTTAGTCAGCTTTGGTATCCGTTCAGTTTTATATTTTGCTTCGCAAATTGTCTTACAGCGTGGCCCATGGCCAAAGTATGACATTATATGTTCAGATTCCCTTAGTCGCAAATTGGTACGCAAGGATAGGTGAGGCACCGGGTGTCGGTCTCGCCCCCAGTTCGGGGCGTGACAAAAGTGGTATCAGAGCAGTTCTGTCCTAGAGAGTCTACAAGCCGTGTCTATTAGAGTATTATTTATGGGTATGGTGTGCACCACACTTATAAGAAGGAGGCTACAAGGCATTTAGGATTGTCACTCTTTTTCTTACTCTAGATCGTGTGGTAGAGCTCAGTCGTAGTAATTCAAATTCCTAAATTCTATTTTATTCGCAATAAGACGATACCTACATAAAAAAGATGGTTGGTAAGGGATTTAATACTGCTGTGGAAGAGTTGAGTCAGAGGAACTCGATTTTTGCATCATGCGTATGATGAGTAAATGTAAGGTCTTCGACAGACCATGCGTGTACTAAGACGTATAAGCTTGTTGATAAGGAGCCTTAAGGCATGAATATCTATCCACCCATATGGTAAAAAGGAATAAGAGAATCACAAGATAGACACACATTTCAGCAAGTAAAAGAAGCAAAGTGAAAAAGGGTACGAGGTACCCAGTTAACGAAGGTTAATAGTGTTTACAATTGAAGCAGAGAAATAAAAGCATTCTGAGTTACTTTCAACACTAACGGAGATATATACAATTGATCACATCCATTTCAGTTATTCCCTATGTGGGCTAACAAAAGTAGTATAAGAGAAGGGATGATATCAGGATCCGGCTAGGGTTAGAGTAACCCAAAATAATGGATGGATTGTTTGAGTTAGTTGACCTTTCCGAACGATATTGCAAATGTGCTAATAGATTTACTGGTGAGACACCCAGATGGTGCACTCTAAAATAGTACACCTAGATATGAGTACTACAAAGATAGGCACTGGAAGCCTTGAAGGGATAAATATTACCTAAGTGTGGCTCCCGTCCTTAGTAGAGCGAGAACGTTAAGCAACCCTGTCACGCCCCAACCTCAGGGAGCGCGACCGACGCTCAACCTAGTGAACCCGGTCAAGCAAGCCTAGTAAACCTTTCCTACCTGACTCATTCATGATCCAAAAAGGGAATTCGTCACCATTTGTAAAATAGGGGAGAGATCTGTTATATAAATATATAAACGTTGCTAGTTCATTTTTCATTATATGCATTATGCCATAGTTAAGTTTCCAAAATACAACTCGATCCAACGACTGTCCCAACATACATACATGACCCAGTAAAACGTCTACGAAGCCTCTAAGGATACAAAAGAGCAACATGACAATGCCGACAAGAAGGCTCCGGCTATACCTCAAAATGTGAAAACTTATACACAGAAGGACTACATGACCCCTGGGAGAAATGGGGCTCACCAAAACTGCTGTGAGGAGAGAAAGAGAGCACCACTATCTGTGATCGGCACTATCTGCGATGGAACCACCTATATCTATTCAAAGATATAGCGCCCCCGGCAAAAGGGACGTTAGTACTGTTGAATAGTACTAGTATGTAAGGCAAACACTAATCTTAGTATAATGAACAGTGAAACAAAGAGAAGGCAGTCATAATAATCAATAAGTACTTCATAGAAATACAAAGAAAACACCAAGTAAGGATCACGTAGTTTCAAATTCAATGTTTCCATCTTTTTTTAGATTAATAATCTTTAGTGCCAAGCCACAACTCACAATGCCACCGTGTTTTTACGCGGAGTCCGGTCTCGACCCGACCGGCTAAGCCATCTCAAGTGAGACATATCCATATCGAGAATGTAATTCAAGAATTCCAATACAAATGCCACCATGTGTACAGCATGGCGTCCGATCTTGGCCCGATCGGCTAAGCCATCTCACTTGAGACATAACCTCTTTCAACTGTCCACTCAATTCACATTTCTTTCCCATCTTCATTACATGGCACAAACAACCTCATTTATTAAGTAGTTCTTGGCATTCGGTCACATTTTACAATCCAAATCTTTCCCTTTTTATTTGTTCAAATAACATCATCATTCATGTCGATAAGTACCATCATATAAGGCATTTCACACATAAGGGAAGGAGCTTGGAAAATCATAATTACGTTCTCAAATAGCATGATGACATGGTAAACATCTAAAACAATGAGGGAACATGAATCTTTTAATTAAACACACTAAGGCAAACAATTCTAGTATAATCAAGTTGGAACTTACACCAATTATTCGGACACCAGGAGTTCGATTCTAAGAAGAAGAGAGTTAGCCATACATACCTCAATTGCGCTTCTTTAGACTCTACAATTTTTCGGAACCCTTAGCAACCTCAATCTATTTTTGCAATATACAAATTGAACCCATAATTAGGAAAAATGCTCATAGTTCTAGTTCACTTTTTATTTTTCCCACACTCTTTATCACATGCATGCAAGATGAACCACTCTCATACCCATAAGGTATTACCCTAGTACCCCATTATAGCTATGTTTGAAATTAAGAGCTGGGGTGATGAAATCTTACCTTTTTGGATGAAGAAATTGGGTTCTCTACTTGAGTATTTCCAAGCTTTGAGTGATGGTTGAAGATTGATTGATGAAAATTAGGCCCTACCTCTTGAACACTCTCTCTTTCACACTAGAAGTATCAGAAAATGAGCTCAAAATAGACATAAGGGTTGTTTTAACGGAATGGGGGTCGAGTTTTAAATTAAGAAAAATGGTGCCCCGACACAGGTCTGCGGTCGCATATGCTACCGCATAATGGTTATGCGGTTTGCAAAGTGACCATAGAAATGGCCCTCAGGGGCCTAAACTTTCAGCTATGGTATGCGACCAGTATTCAGTCCGCATACTTGTTCTACGATCGCATAATGCACCGCAGAACTCCCTCCGTAGAAACCCAAGAGGAATTATGCGACCGATATGCGGTCCGCATATCGATTATGCAGTCGCATAATCTACCGCAAAAATGACCTCAAATTGGCCAAACTTACTGTTTCACTCTGCGGCCATTATGCGGTCCGCAGAGTGATTATGCGGCCGCATAATGGGCCGTAGAAATGCGTTCTTCCGTGAAATATTTTCTTCTCAGTCCGTAGGGTATTCTTCAACCCAGGAATATAACTTGGCACCATGAAACCCCGAGTTTTTGGTTAAAAGGTTTACGGGTCCTTACAAACCCGAAGAATCAGTGGATAGAGCAAGGGGGGATAAAAGCAAAAGAACATCTTGTTAAAGTTTTCAGAATAAAGTGATAGACATAAATATTAGCAGGGAAATAAGAAGAGAGATAATGAAGCATTATGAGTAAGATGTGATACCTGGATGATAACGGTAGATCAAAAAAATAATGATAGTATTACAGAGTCTATAGTCAAGTAAAGGAAGAGACGAGAGGTGATAGGACTTGAGGCAACAAAAGAGTATAGTTCATAAAGTCATATCCTCATTTCTAGAAATAAGTTCGTGACTCTAACGTGATTACCAGAAGGAAAGGTCAGACCTCAGAGTAATAGAAATTAGTATGGATTGATGAACAAGATAAACTAAACATGAAATAGGGATTGAGTGATTTGATAATGGTCGGCATCATGAGAATTTCAAATTGTGCTCCAGCGTTAATAGAATGGACAACAGAAAAAGATTCATGAGAAATTCAGAGAATGGTCATTCAAGAAGACGCTTCCCTAAAGCAAGCAATGTGAGAAAAATTAAGTTTAAGGGACTATATGTGCCAGTTACACTAAGTGTCACCCTCGTAAGTGAGGAATTTTGTTATCCTTGGTGCAGAAGGATTACTGCAAGGCGAGTAAGGGTCATCGAAGATGTGAAAAGACGCCAAAGATGAAGAGGTAAAACATTTATATGTAGATCATCGTAGCACTAAATGTTAGTACTCTCCTAAAGGGGGGAATATGGATTGATGTGGCATTAAGTCAGAATTAAGTGGTTCTAGTAACTATGGAATGGTAAAGGAGGAATGCGATAAAAATGAGAAAGGGATGAGATTGCACTCATTCAAATCCTACAGATATGCTATGATTCCAGAATATTATGCAAGCACGACGTCAAGGAGAGGAAGTAAAGGTTCCTACACGAGATGTTATTAATATATAAGGATCCAATGCGAGACGTAAGTTAAGACAAATGAAATAACCCAAGAGAGATTACATGGAATATTGATATGAGAATGGGCCAATGAGTAGTTAGTAGTTGATTCAGGAAGAGCCTAGTTATGGCTAGAGAAGGGAATACAGACAAATCAGCAGATCATGCAAGATAAACGTAGTGAACCCTAACATGGGAAATTTAGTCTCGCAGATATAACATCGTGATCCTGGAGAAATATTCAGATAGGAGTTGGGATAGTTAAAAGTACCGTATGAGTGTTACAAAAATAAAAGAGAGTGCCACTGGGAAGACAGTCGAAATATTAGCTTAGAAGCAACCCTACAAGTACAAGGGTGTGGAGGTAAGTAACTACGGATAATTATTGGCGAGGAAGGACATCAAAAATTCTGTCGAGTATACGATGTAATAAGTTTGTAACTTTACAAGATCCAGAAGGTCTCCCTAAATACCAAAACGAAAGACTAGCTGAGGAAATAAGGAAGAAGGCTTCAACCTAAGCACAGTGACCAAAAGAGGAAATGGTCTTGTAACAACAGTCTCACAACAACATTGTATGCACTCCATAATGAAGTGGCACCTACCGTGGCTAATGAGCGGGAAATGAAACCAAAATTAATATTCGAGACCATATGAATTGCACAAAATTCCGACATGCATGGGAACGTAGATAAGCTAAGTATGCACGTAACAAGGGGGCAGAAAGACCAGGTAAAGTAATTACTTACATTTAAAGAAATTTGAGAAGGAATGAAAGGAGTTATTCGATCAGTGATTCAGAGTGAGTTACGTTATGAATGCACTTTAGATTTTAGAGTATTATCCATGAAACATATATGTTGACAATCATACAGTTGTAGAAGACTCTGGTATAAGTTAAAAGAAAGAATTGAGTCTAGGTCATAGACAAGGGATTGAATTGTTAGATGATGGTATCATGGATATTCCATAGTGGCTATGAAAAACTAAAGTAATAACTAATAATAGGAGCCACAGATCGGAAGATAGCTTAATCCTACATGAAGGCTGATTAGAAGGAAAAGGAAACTAAAGTGTTACATCAACGAAATAAATCAGGAGTCTAACTATTGGACCGAAGATTGTTTAGACATCATGATTGAGAACATTGTAGAATCACTCTTAATATCAGAGGTACAAGAGAGATAGAACAACAACCATATTCTATAACGGCTAAATGATAAAGCCAGTTAGAAAAGTACCAGTCTCATAAAAAGTCAGTATGAAGCTCCCACCGGATTGTGTATGCACCAGAGGTGCAAGTGTTATAATAGAGCTTCAAGTCATGGATGTGAATTATACCTATGTGGAAGGGAGGTCATAACAGAGATAGAATATGTGAGGCGAGATTTTAAGGTAAGTAAAGTAAAGGTGAACAACGTACGAGATACTCAAATGCAGAAGATTGTGAATAGTCCATACTTCAGATAGAAGGCCATAAGCGCTGAGAACCAGTATCCAAGAATGATAACGGCATCCTCAGTGGCATATTTTTCGGCCTATGATTTCTATGTATCGAGAGGTCTAGTTAAAGGATTAAAGAAGAGTTAGAGGCGATTTGATGTCTCGCTTGATGTTCCAGAATAACACGAGGAAATCTATGGTGCAAGCAAGTTGAAGGAAGGTTGCGAGTAGTATAAATAGATATATGTAGGTCGCAAGCTAAAGTATGGTAAAGTGACCATGGTTTAGGAAGGCAGGAGTAAGAATAAGAAATGGCGAGTGAGAAGGTGACGAGAATAGATAAGTCCTCAGGATTAAGCCCATGAAATTAAGGGACCTAATGGTCTCTCTAGATTATAGAAAGCTCAGTATAGCCTGAGTGAACACAAAGGAGTCTAAGACTAGTAGCATTTAGAAGAGAAGGAATGCTGCCATGGTAGTAGAATGAGGGTGTAATTGTGATAAATGAAGGATGATGTTTGGGCCTTCGATTGAGTAATTTATTTCATAAATTGTATAGGATTAAAATACTCACGTGAGGAAAATCACATTAGGATACTATGAAAGTATAGTATCTCCCCAGATGGATCAGGAAAATCACTTCAAATGTTCCACGAAGCAGCGTAAGCCCTAGTGGAAATATATTACGTAAGTAGTTTCAAGCTATCAATGGACGATTGTAGATCAACATTGAGGTAAATCAACAATGGATGCATAAAAGCTGCAAAGTACGAGATGAGATTAGGCCATCAATCTTAAGATGAATAGTAGAGAAGAAGCATTAAAAGACTTAGCTTTATGCATATATTATAAGCAACAAGAGTAACCTGGAGTTTGGTACTAAACCTCAGTAACGATAAATCGAAATAAGAATAGTATAGCCTACTTTGATGAACTAAAGCTGATGATGACAGAGGGACAACTTGACATAATTTATATATGAACACAATGTGAAGCCTAGAGATTGGCTAAAAGCTGGAGGATAGAGAAGAGAAGAGTCGCATAAGCGCACATATAAAGTTAGAGTCGTACAGGCTGCATGATAGAAGGTAGCAATATTTACGAGATTAGAAGGATTTCGACTACAAGTCATGGTGTGAAAAAGAGGCTTAAAGGGGGGAATGCCCTGGCCTTTGGAATTATTCAAAGAACAGTTGCCTAAATGGCAAGGAGAATATTAAAGTATTCAGAAGACATAACTTATGAAAATGATAAGTGCATCAGTCAACATTCGAGGACGAATGTTCCAAAGGAGGGAATGATGTTACATCCCGCATTTTCTTACGTTAAAGTTTCGTCGTAAATTAATCGATGTAAGCTCGAGAATAAGATTATTTTGAGATTATAAGTATTATGCTATTTCAAACAAGTGATATGTAAATTCATGAAGGAAAGAGGGTTAGCGAATCGAAGAAAATGAGTTTCGTCAAAGTTTGGCAATTTGGGAATAAAATACGGTCCGAGCTATAATCCCCGTTACTTATGGACTAGTACCATACAAGGAACTACATGACCATGATAGTATGGTGTATAAGGTATATTAAAAGTAAGTAGTATTTTAAGTAAGTTGATATAATTCTTAACTATGTGGGTAATTAGTTAATTATTGGATAATGCGAATTACCTAGTTAATTAAGGAATTGTTGGGTGGTTAATTAGAGAAATTAGATAAGATTAAATCCTTCCCCAACGTGGCATCCCATCACTATAATTAGTGACTCATGAATTATGTTGCAAAATGGAAAAGTTAGGTAAATTTTGGGTGGCTTAGTTATTATGCAAATGGGCCCCACAAATCTTAATTGTAAAGGACTTTCACAAATCCGTAAGTGAGATACTTACGGATGGAAAATCTCAAACAAGATTCATATGACTCTTTTACAAAGTAAGATAGATTAACGTAAGTTTGCTTCAGCAAGTTCATATAAGAACATGTATATACATGTAACGTGAGTACTTTTAAAAAGAAATTCACACGAGACTACGTAATGTTATGGCAACGGGATTTTACGATTTTAAGGGAGTACGGTGCAATCCTTCTCAAGAATACCTAACAGATTTTTCTCTACTCCAGGTATGTTAAGGCTAAGCCCTTCCTTCATTTTGGCATGATTTTGTAACTACATATGTTTGATAACGAGGCATAAAGAGAAGTTCATACTCCTGAATTTATATACATTATCCTAGTCTCATAAGTTATAGTATTCTCCCTTATCGGGACTTTACATTCAATTGAGTATTGTCTTCTTCCAGTTAAGAGAGCAGAAGGTCTCTCTCTCTCTCTCTCTCTCTCTCTCTCTCTATATATATATATATATATATATATATATATATATATATACACACACAATATTATAGTATTTTTACCACCATCGAGCTATAATCGGTGGGCAGGCCCCTATTGGTCAACCTCTGATAAGATGATAAGTTATATACCGAGCCTACTGTGCCCGAGCGCCTATGAGCGAGCCCAGTTAGCCGATATACAAAGCCTAGTATGGCTGAGCGCCTATGAGCGAGCCTATTATGACGGAGCAGTTGTATATATACTGAGCCTTATATGGCCGGACAATTATTTTACTTATTATATTGAGAGAGTTGAGTCAGTATCAGCATATAAGCATATCTTCAGATTATCTTTGACTCCCAGTTACTTTCTGTTATTATATTATCAATTCAGGTTCAGCTTTTAGTTATTCTGTTGCCTTACATACTTGGTACATTATTTCGTATCGACGTCCCTTTCTCTTGGGATGCTGCATTTCATGCGTGCAGATTCGGACAAACAAGCGGGTAGACCTCCTCAGTAGGTGTTGGACGAGTTTAGCTTTATCGGTAAGCTCCACGTCTTTCGGAGTTGCCTGGTCTAGGAGTTTTATGTACATCTTGTGTATATATGTATGTAGGTTATGAGTAGGGCGGGGCCTTATTCCGATCACGGTACATCCATCAGTAGAGGCTTGTAGACTTATCCTGTCAGTTAGTGCAGTATGTTTGGCTTGTAGGCCTTGTATGTATATTTTTTTGTTTGGCAGCTGTAGTAGTTATGCCAGCCTTGCCGGCCCAGCTTTATATTGATGTTTAGTCAGCTTTGGTATCCATTCAGTTTTATATTTTGCTTCGCAAATTGTCTTGCACTGTGGCACATAGCCAAAGTATAACATTATATGTTCATATTCCCTTAGTCGCAAGTTGGTATGCAAGGATAGATGAGGCACCGGGTGCCGGTCTCGCCCCCCAGGTTTGGAGCATGACATGACTCATTTCTTTAAATCTAAGAATCAGGAACATGGTCCCTACTCAATTCCTACTAGGAAACTCTATACCTCATTTGTCGAATTAATGATGTTATCACAATGATTAACCATGTCAGCACTATTGGTAGTAACCTTCATGTCTATTAGGATATAACCTCCTAAAATGCTCTGCTCAGCACATTGATGGAATCTTGAAAAATTCCAGCCCAATCTCGGACCTCGTTGTTCCTATTTACGGTAACCTATAGGGGTTTAAGGTTGATACATGTCAAAGAAGAAGCATCATCCCGTGATCAAATATATTGGATAGGAAGATTTATGGTAATATTCAAGCTAGCACATCTTAGAGTAATTACGGAAGGTCGCCAAAGGTTTAGTTTGGGTGTTCGATGTAGGGATCTAGAGTTGAAGAAAGTGAACATGTTATTCTCAAGATTTTCTCTATGATTATATTGGGTGAATTGTTAAGAAAGGTAAAGTATGTGTAGTCTCATATTGGCCTATGGGTATAGTGATGCATTTTTCCACTGGCTATCTTGAAAGAAAATGAAACATCCTATTTATTGTTGAAAGGATTTTTGGGAGAATTACTATTTTCAAACTTACTTATATTTTTGGCAACTTCGGTAAACGACTTGGGATTTTCACTGACACACTTGAAAGACAGAACTATTTTCAGAAATCATGATTTAGCTGAGCATTTACTCTTTGAGTTACTTCTTGTATTATTTGCTTTATGTTGTTATGAATTGTTTTTGGTTATTGGAGCTGGACTCTGACCTTGGTACAAGCTCGTCACTACTTTCAACCTAAGGTTAGATTTGTTACTTATTGAGTACATGGGGTCGGTTGTACTCATACTACACTTCTGTACCTTGCGTGCAGATGTTGCTGTGTTCGTTGGGAGCTGTATCTAAAGATGTACCTGCGTTCCGGTTGTAGCTTCTTCTTGTTCATGGTAGCCTTAGATTCATAAAACTCTATTTATGTACTTTTCAAACAGATGATGTATTCACTTCATACCAGCTTTGTAAACTCTATTCTTAGAAACTTATGATTTGTACTGCCTGTCCTTCGAAAGTATTTTAGAGTTAGTTATATATTAATGGAATTGGATAGTTGTTAATTGGCTTACCTGACGGGTTGGGTTAGATGCCATCACCACTAGGTGGATTTTGGGTCGTGACAAGGTGGTATCAGATCACTAGGTTCATAGGTCCTACAAGTCAGGAACAAGTGTCTAGTAGAGCCGTGTGGATCAGTATGATGATTTCCATACCTATCTTCGAGAGGCTATAGGACATTTAGGATATATACTTCTCATCTCTCATTTCTTATCGTGAAGAATTGATTCGGCTTGAGACATAACTCTTTGAATTCCTTCCACGCATTCGCATGCACACATGAGCGCTCAATATCAGCTGTGCGTCGACGGCTTGTTATTCCATGGATGAAGTGCAAGGTGTGATTTCTGTTTGTTGGTGATGGGCCAGTCTGGAGGACTTGAGGCCATGGTTAGACCGTAGCTTAATCTCAGTAGCTTTAGTTGTAACTAGTACATTTGGACTCATTTGTCCGGTAATGTCCCTATGAATAGAATTTGTGGCTCGATGAGCGACTGAATGGCTATATGATAAGTATGATTTAACTGCAGTATGTGTTAAGACGATTTGAATGTGATGAGAAGTGTTTCCTTAAAATGTAAAGAAATGGCCATTGGGTGCTTGATTTTTGTTTTGATATGACGTACAGTCTCGAGTATGAATGTTTTGAAGGATCTTCCACGTTGTTAAATTTTGGGAGATATTAAATTCTCATGTCTTGTTAATAAGTTTGGACTCAGAAAGATTTAGTGATTGCATAGTAATTGTGATTGCGAAAGGGGTATAACAAAATGCCAATTTAAGGCTAAACAGGTGGGTAGTCCCCATGCAGAGTGATCTACGTAGGTGTATTCCTTATAGTGTTGAGTGGAGAGTTTCTTATCTACCAGTGGGGGTATGTGTTGAGATTTAAATTTGAATCCGGTTGAGAAAGTTGACTTGACTGTCAAGAGAATAAATGCGAGTTTAGCGGACGATTGAGGTATTTTTTATGATTGGCGTTGTCTGAGCTTGAGAAGAATTTTCGTTGTACTGACTGCGATATTATGACAGTAATAGAGTATGGATATTGTGAGTTATCGAGTGTTTTAATCTATGGATTTGAGCCAAGTGAAGTAGCCTGCTATTGACAATTCAATTCATAGTTATATGTTAAAATTTATTTTTGATTTTAGGCATACTTGTGGATTAGTTATGACTTATAGAGGTTGAGATCGAGGATGACCCAAGTACTGGAATTCCTAAATATGGGTTATATTGCGCTTTATGAGTATATGAAATTTATGGGATGAGTGAGTTGTTATTTGTGAATAATGTAGTGTGCACGGAGTATGAATTTGATCGGTAGTGTTAAGGAAGGGTTACCTCTTTGAGTGTTGTTGTACTAATGGGGCACGTGACTTTCAGCGCATTTGGGCGGTGCAATATAGATTTGAGCAAAGTGGGTGACTCTCGATAAGGTACTAATGGATTAAAAAAAATGTATAAGTGGCAATTGAATGTTTTTTTCGGATTGGTATATCGCTAGAATCGGTTAGTTACATTTGATGGTGTCGGGACTTGCGGTAATTATATATGAATATGGATTCTATATTTTAGTATAATAAAAGGGAAGCAGAACAATTTTAAATTCACATAAGGTCTTTCGGAGTAAATGTCTCAGTTATCGGTCTTAGGGCACTGCGGTTCTATGGTAGGGTTCATGGAGTGAGTTGTGGTTAACGATCGGGGTGTGTTAGCAAGGAGAAGTATCAATCTGAAGACAAATTTGGAAGGGACTTGGAGAAATAGGACAACTTGGTAGTAGGTTGGATCAGTATGGTAATGGATATGATCGGTTCTTTAGGTGCTTATGATGTGGGGGTTTTTCTACAGGTGCTTTGTGGCAATACTCTTGGGTTTGGCGACCTACGTGGCTTGATTATGTGCAAATGGATTCCAAGGCATTCTCGAAGATTTCTACCACGGTTTGAGATGGATATTTCCTACCGGCCTAAGGAGCATGTCGAGTATTGTGATTTTCTACCTGATGGGATCAAATGTAAGGCTTCTGGCTGATCGGATATGTATTCTACTTGTAACTCAAAATTATTATGAGGTTTTGGTATTTTTCATATGATGGCATGATAGATGCGGTGTGTTGTGTGAAATTAAGGTCTGCGCGTGAAAGGTCACAATTTAGTTTTGAAAGGGAGGTCATAAATTCTTAGAGGGAATGGATGGTTTTCGATGTTTAGATGAATGCTATAACTATTTGGTATTGCGTGAGTAGAGTGTACACTTCAAAAGGTGCACTATGTTTTGAATTATGGATATGTCATAGGTATTGCGTCTCTCTCTTGGTTGATCGACTACTGATTTTAAGACGTTTCTATGTGGCACGAAAGAATAGGAGAAGTATGCCTCGTGGGATGATCGTGTATGAGAGATTTGTTAGACATTCAGGTAGTGGATATGGAATCAGAAATGGTGATTCATGTGTTCTATGGATTTGGAGACTGGTAGTTTTCAGGAGCAGATTGTTTCATTGTTGCGGACTGTGAAGTCATGGCCGAAGCTAGCCAGATGATAGTATGTATTATGATTCAGTCGTTGTGGATTTTCGGAGGGTTATTTATCTATTTGTGAGTGACCATAATTGATTTGGGGGTCCATTGGTAGGCCCAATTAGGATATGTATTCTACACCGAGTCGGATTGGTTGGTTCCATACTGCTATTATTGAAGGATGTGCCATTCGTTTGATGTTGAACTTATTCGTGTTCTAAATTGATCTGTGAGTAACTCTTCTATGCTACGAGGGGTTGTAATTCATTGGTCATATGCACACATGGTGTGGTTCTATTGGAGGCCACACGGTGGAATTCGAGCGAGATGAGTATTTGGGTATTGCATGATCGATTGCGTAATAGTTATGCTCTTTAAGGTTTTGTGTGGCATTGTGTCATTTGCCTATCCGTGGTTATTATTTTTAAGTCGGGTGGCTCGAGGTATATAATATTGACCAACGTTTGGATGGGGTCACGCGTTGCAGGGGAGTTATGTTAAGGTATGAACCTTGTGTTAGAATCGTGTGATGGTTCTACGATGTGTGATGGATTTTTAGCATTTATTTGTGGCGGTACTTGTTAATCTTGCGGAGCAAATCTCTCCCCTTTGAGTCATTTTCCATGACTGAGTACATTTGAATTGTTGCGTATTGGTGCACGGATGGCACGGTTTTTGGCTCCGTGTTATATTGGTGTGGCATGTCTGTGGGCTAGTTGTGTTATATAATATAAGGTCATTGGACCTAGGATGGTACTATCAGTTTCGATTACGGTATATTCGGGAGAATAATATAGAAAGTCGGCTTAGAAAGTGATTATGGTTCTGGTTGGGGTGAGAGAGCTCCATGACTTGTTGATATGATGAGGGGTCATGAGATTTCTGCGTGTTTCTTTCATTTTCAGCAGTGTACAAAGGTTTTGGAACAAGGTTTTGTTCGATATGGGGTTTAATGCTAGTACCTGATTGGTTTTGGAGTAGTTACTGTGATCAGAAATGGTGCTACGAGCATACGAGTTATGTAATATGTTATGTGATTATATCCGTGGTTGTAGTTATGGCTTGATGCAGCCTGTTCAGACTTATACAGTGTGTAACTGTGAGATTCGGGTCTTGTAAAAAAATTCTAAATGTGGGGAATTGAATTCCAAGGTTCTTGGGCCAACATTAAATTAATGATTCTTGTTGTGTTGTGTTGTCGGGCCTATATGGGATAGGGTGGCGTGGGATCACCCCGGGTACGTGCGTGCTAAGATGGAATAGTGATTTGGTGGCTAAGAAAGAACTCTTAACACGTTCGAGGATGAATGTATGTCTAAGTGGGGGAGAATGTAACAACTCGGTTGGTCATTTTGAGTATCACAGACCAGTTCCCCCATTTACTGCTCAATTTATGCTTTTCAATTGTTGTATGAATTACCGGGGTAATTGGTTCGGGTCCGGAAGGATTTCAGAATAAATTGAGACACTTAGTCTCATAATGGAAAGCTTAAGTTGGAAAAGTCGACCGAATGTTGATTTATGTGTAAACAACCTCAGATTTGAATTATGATGTTCCCAGTAGCTCCGTATGGTGATTTTGGACATAGGAGCGTGTCCGGAAAATTATTTGGAGGTCCGTAGTGGAATTTGGCTTGAAATGGCGAAGGTTGAATTTTTGGAAAGTTTGACCGGGGGGGTTGACTTTTTGATATCGGTGTCAAAATCCAATTCTAGTAATTTGAATAGCTTTGTTATGTCATTTATGACTTGTGTGCCAAATTTGAAGTCGTTCCGGATTGATTTGATGTGTTTTGGCACAAGATATAGAATTTGAAAGTTCAAAGTTCATAGATTTCGATTTGAGGTATGATTCGTCGTTTTGATGTTGTTAGGTGTGATTTGAGGCCTCGAGTAGGTCTGTATTATGTTATGGGACTTGTTGGTATGTTCGGATGGGGTCTCGAGGGGCTCGGGCGTGTTTCAGATTGATTTCGGATCATTTTTCTTCTTGTTGTTATTGATGGTTGCTGCTGGTTCTGGTGTGACCGCACCTGCGGCTGGTTTGCGCATGTGCGATGGTCGCAGAAGTGAGGGAATGTTGGCTGGGGAAGCATCGTAGAAGTGGTTCTTCAGGCACAAAAGTGCGATCGCAGATGCGACCATGGCCATTGCAGAAGCGGCCTGTCTCGCAAATGCGATCCTCTTTCCCGCAAAAGCGATGGTCTCAGATGCGACCTCTTGTCCGCAAATGCGAAAACGCTGGGCAAAACCCATTTAAGTTCCAGGTTTCGCTATTTTAGCTGTTTTTGGATTTTGGAGCTTGGTTTGGGCGATTTTGGAGAGGAATGTTTCCACACAACTTGGTGTAAGTGTTCTTGACTCCCTTGTGATAATATTTTATGAGTTAATATTCGTTTTCGGCGTGGGATTATTGTTTTTTCAAGAGAAATCAGAGGAATTTTCTGCAATTTCATAAAATAAATTTTCGAGATTTGAACACCGATTCAGAGTCGGATTTGAGTGAATTTGGTATGGTTAAACTTGTAATTGGATGGGTTGTCGAATTTTATGCGTTTTGTCGGATTCCCAGACGTGGGCCCCACTGTTAATATTTCGAGCGGAGTTAGGAATTTTCATAAATTTTTAATTTGTAAGCATTGGAGTAAATTGTGATTTATTTGCATGTTGTTTGAATAGAGACAGATCGTTTGGATTTAATTGAGGAGTTATGAAGCGTTCAGAAGTTGATACGCGCAGAATGGAATTTCTGGAGCATTGTTTAGCTTGCTCGACATTGAATTCGTCTTGTTCGAGGTAAGTAACTCTTCTAATCTTGGAGCTGAGGGTATGAACCTTGAATATACATGTTATGTGTTTGGTGTTGAGGTGACGCACATGCTAGGTGACGGGCGTGTGGGCGTACATCATGAAATCTCTACGTACTAGAGTTATGGAGCTATGATTCATGTTAGAAGCCATGTTTAGCTACATGCTTATTCTGTTGGGACCCACTGAGGTCATTACTGCTGTTGAGTTATTTGTTTACATTGCAATGTCATACTCAGTCATATTCATTTCATTGCATATCATACCTCAGTCTCTATTATTATTTATTGATACATCATATCATCATTTTTGGGCTAGTTCATGTCATTGTGAGCTCCAGAGACTGGAGAGGTTGATGACTGAGTGAGGCCGAGTGCTTGATTATGAGTGACATTTATGGGATCGGGCTGCACGCCGCAGTGGTTGTACTGATTTATGATAGCGCTTGGGCTTAAGGAGCCCCTCCGGAGTCTACACACACCCCCAGTGAGCGCGGTTGATTTATATTGAGGGATGGATCTTCCCTGGACATGGATCTTGTCCGAAGCATTTATACCTGGGGATGGATCTTCGCCACGGGCTGGATTGGCCCTACTCGGTACTGAGTGACT
Source organism: Nicotiana otophora (assembly GCA_000715115.1). Classification (NCBI taxonomy): domain Eukaryota; kingdom Viridiplantae; phylum Streptophyta; class Magnoliopsida; order Solanales; family Solanaceae; genus Nicotiana; species Nicotiana otophora. Next base: position 146,774 of record AWOL01S0007871.1, read on the forward strand.
GATGATCAGTTGATGTGTATATTCCGTAATGGATCTTCCCTAGGCCTGATTGGCCATATACAGTACCGAGTGACTGAGCATGATGAGTGTAATGTGTGAGACAAGGAGATTGAGTACTCTGAGAGTGTGAGTATATGAGTTCATCTCTAAGATACATTGCATTGACATGCACACATGACATACCTGCATATAGATGTATTTTCCTCTTGCTGTACGGTATCACGTCATTCATGACTTCTCACACATATTGGCTTATGGGCATAGTGATGCATTTTTCCACTGGCTATCTTGAAAGAAAATGAAGCATCTTATTTATTGTTGAAAGGATTTCGGTAAACGACGTGGGATTTTCACTGACACACTTGAAAGGCAGAACTATTTTCAGAAATCATGATTTAGCTGAGCATTTACTCTTTGAATTACTTCTTTTATCACTTGCTTTATGTTGTTATGAACTGTTGTTGGTTATTGGAGCTGAACTCTGACCTTGGTACAAGCTCGTCACTACTTTCAAGCTAAGGTTAGCTTTGTTACCTATTGAGTACATGGGCTCGGTTGTACTCATACTACACTTCTGCACCTTGCGTGCAAATGTTGGCTGCTGATGTTGCTGTGTTCGTTGAGAGATGGATCTGAAGATGTACATGCGTTCCGATTGTAGCTGCCTCTTGTTCATGGTAGCCTTAGATTCATAAAACTCTATTTATGTACTTTTCAAACAGATGATGTATTTACTTCATACCAACTTGGTAAACTCTATTCTTAGAAGCTCATGATTTTTACTACCAGTCCTTGGGAAGTGGTTTAGAGTTAGTTATATATTAGTGGAATTGGATAGTTTTTAATTGGCTTAACTGACGGGTTGGGTTAGGTGTTATCACGACAAGGTGAATTTTGGGTCGTGACATTTATCACGATTCTTAAATCTATATTCATTTATTATTTCAATTCTTAATATCAAAAGTGTTATTTACAGTTGTTTGTGTTGATGGTTTATAGTTGGCTTGCCTAACAGTAACGTTGGGTGCCATCACGGCCTTTGGTGAGTATTGGGTCCTGGCAGCTTGGTATCAGAGCACTCAGTTTACATAGGTTTGACGAGTCATAAGCAGACCTAGTAGAGTCTTGCAGATCGGTACAAAGATGTTTGTACTTAACTTTAATGCGCTATAGGGTGTTAGGAAACTTCTCTTTCTTTATTTACTATCATGTTGTCGATGTAGTTCTAAATCTAAATATTTCTCTTACTCTCTCACAGATGGTAAGAACACTCTTGACGGCATTACCCGGTGGCAGAGGGGCTGCTCCCCTGGTCATTCGAGCTAGAGGTAGAGGCCGAGAGAGGGCCAAAGCTCCTGCTGGAGGACGAGGGCATCCCTGAGTTACCCCAGTGGTACCTCTAGTAGATCCGGTAGAGCATTATATTATTGAGGAGTAGGATCATATAAATGCAGCCGAGCATGCCCCGATAGAGTTCGTGACTGCATCGGACATTAAGGAGGTCATGGACCGTATGCTGCGGTATTTAAGTGATAATTAGGGATTTTGACTGCTTATTTGTACTCTTTTACTTGCGTTTTAGCTCTAAATTGCTTAAATGTATTCCTGAAATCTAACGAAATAGGCTTGCTTGCAGGAGTGTTAGAATATGAGCTAAAGAAAAGAAAATCAACTCAAGAAGGAGTAATATTGGAGAAGGACAAAAACAAAGCTAAAAGGGCACTGTGCGGACCGCACAATATTGACTGCGGCCGCAGATAATGAAGAAAATCTCTGACAAGAAATGACATGTAAAGTGCGGACCGCATAATTCTGGTGTGGCCACAGAAGACAAATATCAGAAAGATGTGATTTCAAGTTGAAGAAGAAATGCAGCCCGCACCATTTTTGTGCTGCCACATAATCAAGAGCGCGGCCACACTCATTTATATGCGGCCCGCAGAAGTCTCATGCAGCCAGAGCCTAAAATCAGGAGTGCGGTGTCACGCCCCAAACCTGAAGGGACGTGGCCGGCACCCGGTACCATACTCGGCCCGAGCGTACCACTCTGTAACTGTGAACTCTAGAGGAATAACCCTCAACCTACGCCGATGAGACCATATTCTGAATCATCTGAAAATATCGTCTGTCTCATCTAAGGGGTAAACATACCCAAACACTCATATATATATATAAATGTACAGACTGACGAGGCCGCCGTGAACATCTACTGTTATACAAACTATACAGGACTTGTCTACAAGCCTCTAGAGATAGTTGAACTATATCATGGTCGGGACAGGGCCTCGACCTACCCATCAAACCTGTATATATAAAACGGACTCCAAGGTCTAGACCTGGTAACTCCGGGGAAGTGGAGCTTACCAACCAAGCTGATATTTGGCTCTGTCTACTGGGAAGGTCTATCCAGCTGTCTATCAGGACCTGCAGGCATGAAATGCAGCGTCCCCAACAAAGGGACGTCAGTACAAATAATGTACTGAGTATGTAAGGCAACAAAATAACTGAAAGCTGAAACTGAATTGATGATATAATAACGAAATATAACTGGGAGTCAAAAATAATCTGAAGATATGCTTACCTGCTGATACTGACTCAACTCTCTCCATATAGTATGTAAAAAAAGTTGTCCGGCCCTATAAGGCTCGGTATGTGTAACTGCTCTGCCGTAGTAGGCTCGCTCATAGGCGCTCGGCCATACTAGGCTCTGTATCTCGGCCATTCTGGGCTCGCTCATAGGCGCTCGGCCACAGTAGGCTCGGTATATACTTACCATCTGATCAGTGGTTGCCCAATAGGGGCCTGCCCATCGATTATAGCTCGATGGTGGTAAAAATACTGTAACACTGTATATATATATATACTCTCTGCTCTCTTAGATGAAATAAGACAATACTAAACTGAATATGAAGTCCCGATAAGGGAGAATACTGTAACTTCTGAGACTAGGATAATGTGAATAAATTCAGGAATACGAACTTCTCTTTATGCCTCGTTATCAAACTCATGTAGTTACGGGATCATGCCAAAATGAAGAAAGGTTTAGCCTTAACATACCTTATCACAATATTTCCAATCACCAACTTGAACTCACCTCTTCTCACCTTAATCTACAACAACGATAATAATACTATCATTAAGTTACGAAAGGTACAACTAACGCACAACGAACGACAAGCTTATTTTGTATTAAAACGGGCAGCATCTCCCCTATAATTCTTACTTCCTCCAAATTCAAGATAACACCAACAATACAAGAACAGAACAATAACAACATATATACATCATTTTCCAGTCCTATATACACCATCAAATACTACAAAACAGCCCAACACACCCCAATCTCTTCATACACAAAACGACCACCGTGGTAGTGTCAAACGACCCGGAAATGTTATGATGAACGACCAGCCCAACATCCTGCATTTATGTGGTGTTTCTCCACACCCTTCCTCCTCCAAAACTCTCACAAAACAGTAGTAAAAGACGCTGCCCAACAGCACAACAAAACAGTCCACAAAACAGTCCGCTACAAGTGAATAACTCGAACTCACGGCTTCCGATCACCGTCCCGTGAGTTCTTACAAGTATAGAACGACTTACCATGAATTTACAGCAGACAAAATGGATGAAAGAGAGCAGTAAACTCACCTTATTTGTTGGATAACTCAGCTCCTATCTTGGTTCTTCAAACTCTAGGTTTTACCTCCAATTAGAACTTGAAAGGGAGAGAAAATCAATTAGGGTTTGTGGGAAATTTTTGGGAGGATTTTTTTGCAGAGCTTATGTCTGATTATTATGCTCTATTTTAAGTCTAATATATGAAGAAAATAGGCCTTTAAAAGGCCTCTTTGGACGACCCGAAATGGCCCATTTTTGGGCTTTCATTTAAGCAAGTAGGTGACACACCTACTTGTCACCTAGCAGCTTGCGCAGTATCGCAAACATGCCCATATCTCTCTACTCCGATGTCGTATTGACAAACGGTTTAATGCGTTGGAAAATAGACTCATAGATCTTTAATTTGATGGGTGGAACACCCCATAACTCTAAGTATATTGGGAGAAAATTGCAGTTACATTTGACCCAAAGTTTCTGTAAAACTTATGAACGTAACTTGTGATGACTTTCATCGACTTTTGTTCCACCACTCGCTTGACTTCAAAACATAACACACGACTATCATACGACTAACATAACTCATAACATAACCTACTTATCAATTTAAACACCCTGGTCTCACTCCAAAAGTACATGTTATAACATTCCCAATTTGTCGACTTTCGACGAAACATTATTTGTTTTCAATTCCTTTAGCTTCTGAAACTTCCAACCATCTTTGTACTTGTTGTTCATGATCTTCAATATTTGTAACCTCCGAGGTAATATGATTAACTTACTTTGCAAACTTTTCAAATATGATTTCATTTTTGAGCTTACATCAATTGACTTATGACGACTCGTACGTACGAAAACATGGGTTGTAACATGCGGACTGCACTATAATTGTGCGGCGGCACTCACAAATGTGCGGTCTGCAGTAGTTGAAGGAGTGCAGCCGCAGAACTGGAACCTATCAAGCCAAGTCTCGTTGTGCGGACCGCACATATAATTATGCGGACGCACAACCTCCGCAGGGGCATTTTTGTCAGATATTTTAAGCTTAGTATAAATAACACTTTTTGTCATTTTTAAGGTATGTTTGTTTTTGGGAGAGCACCCGAGCCGTTGTTCTTCACTGGTTTGAGTAATATTGTACTAGATTAGCTTCTAAACATTAGAATTTCTTTCCCTAATCAATTATTATGCATTCTATCTTAATGTCTTCTTGTATTTCTTCATTTTTCATGAGTAGCTAAATTTCTAACTAGATTTGTGGCCCAACCCTAGTATGGGTACTTAATGGGTGTTTGATTTAGGACTTATTTGTGATTGGGTTAGTTATATTTTGCCTATATCTTGCTTGAATTCAAGAATTAATGGTTGCAAACATTGATTCATGCCTAATTGACTTAGTCTAGGAAAACTTGGCTAACAAGAAATTGGGGTGAACTCAAAAAATTGATAGCCCCAATAATAGGGTTGAATCTAGAGATAGTAAGAACCGCCTTGAGCATTTATCACTTGTTTTGTGAAATACCCATTTGGACTGAAGAAAGCCAAATTGGGCAAAACCACTCAAACTACCGAGAGGTATAGAGTGGGTAATTGCATGTGATTTCTATATTATAGCCCCGACCAATCAGGCTTGTCCTAGAGTTTTCAATCCATTAGGTAACCACCTAGGTAGAAGTCACGACACTAGATCTTTTATCATTTGGAAAAGAACGAAAACCAAAAATATTGTCTCCTAGTTTTATAATTGCAATCAATAGTTTAAAGTAGAAGTAGAAACAACAAACAAGAATGTGTAAGTGTAATCTAAGGCATATTGTGCAATTATACTAAATATATACCTAATCCCAATTCTAACTCCCTAAGGATTCGACCCCGACTTGCGTTGGGTTTTATTATTTCTTCGACTACCTCACTACCTATATTTGTGGTGTGAGTTTGGGCGACATCAATTTTTAGCGTCGTTACTGGGGGAGTAAATGGATTTAGCTATATATCTAGGTTATTGTGTGATTTGTCTTTTTTTCCTCCCGAGTCACTAATTTTGTTTTTGAATTGCTTATAGGTATGAGAATGGCTCTCAACAACGAGCCCATTATTAATTTGCCATTGGGGGAGGAAGTGGATGATGATCAAGGAGATGAGGTTCTTCACGAACCTCAAGCAAATAGGTGAGGAAGACCGCCTAATGATAATGTTCCTGTCCCTCCCCCACCTCCACCAAGAGCGGCAGCGCACCGGGTGTTGTCGAACGAGGGTTATGCAAGTGCTAATGTCCCGCCCCACATTAGGGCAGGCAACCTTCAAATCACCAACGTGATGCTTACACTACTTGAGCAACGTGGATTCTTCACCGGGGCTCCAAATCAAAATTCTTACAAGCATCTCAAGGGGTTCGTCGATAATTGTTGGGGGAGCAAGCAAACCAATGTTTCTAGGGACACGCTGAGGTTGAGGCTATTGCCTTTCTCTTTACGGGGAAAAGCATTGGACTGGCTATAGAGATTTCCCAATCATTCCATCCATACATGGGATGAGTTGGACGAAACATTCATTGCCAAATTCTTCCCTCTGGGGCACATGGCTGCACTACAGGATGAAATTATAGCGTTCAAGCAAGAGCCCAATGAGCCATTACATGAGATTTGGGAAAGATATCGTACCATGGTTAAAGAGTGCCCGAATAATGATATGACCGAGGCCATGATCCAACAATCCTTCTACATGGGGATCAACACAACAAATCAATGTGTAGTAAATCAACTCGCCGGCAGGAACTTCATGAACACACCTTATTCCGAAGCTTGTGAAATTTTGGATGAGATGGCAGATACCTCATCGGCATGGCAAAGTAGGGCCAATGTTCCGCAAGGTGACCCCAATGTCATTCACTTACATAAGGAACTACATGATCAAGGGCAATCTATCGCATAGTTGACAACCACAATGAACCAATTGGCCAAAGCTCAGCTGCAACAAATTCAAGGGACAAAACAAGTGAATGAGATGGAAGGTGTAAATATGATGATGAACAGGAGACGACAAAAAGGTCAACAAGTGCAAAGCCGTCCGGAACAATTCATGCAAGATGATAGTGGGTATTACCAAAGTGATTCATATAATGAGCAAGAAGAAGAAGTGCAATACGTCAACAATTATCAAGGTCAAAGAAACAACATTCAAAATCAACAACAATGGAAATCAAAAGGAAATCAAGGAAATTGGAACAACCATGGCCACCAAGGTAATTGGAGTGATGGAAACAACAATCAAAGTAATTGGAATAATCAAGGAAACCAAGGCAATTGGAGTGGCAACAATCAAAGTAATTGGGGAGGTAATTAAGGAGGGTGGAACAACAACAACAACCGGGGGTCGGGTTTTCAAAGACCCCGATGTTCTGACAACTGAGCAAAAATCCACCTCCCTGTCCTTCTCAAGGCCCAAGCTCTTCTAACAATGAGATGGTACAGATTGAAAGTATGTTTAAACAAATGATGGAGAAAAATGCTGACTCCGATGCTCAATTAGCCTCCCACAACACTTTAATCTGCAATTTGGAGGTTCAACTTGGCCAAATCTCACAAGCATTGAACACTCGTCCTAAGGAAGCACTACCAAGTGATGCGGTGGTGAACCAAAAGGGTGGAATAATACGGGACATGCTATGGCCGTAACTATGAGAAGTGGAAAAGGTGGAGATGCAACCACCTCAAATCAAAGAAGAATTATGGATGATGATGTTGTAGTGTAAGAAGATGAAATTCCAAGCAATGTGGTTCAAGCTAATGACGAAGTCATAACTGATATTGATGAAAATATGGAGGAGACGCAAGAAGATGTGAACCCGTCTAGGGAGCACATGATTGACATACCAGAACCGGTAGTGCCAAAGGCTAAGGCACCAATGCCAAGGCCTCCTCCACCATACCCTCAAAGGCTTGCAAAGCAAAATAATGAGAACCAATTCAAAAAGTTTATTGACGTGATGAGGAGTTTGTCTATCAATGTACCATTGGTTGAGGTGTTAGAACAAATGTCGGGTTATTCAAAGTTCATGAAGGACATGGTCACCAAGAATAGGTCAATGAATTGTGAAACTATCAAGATGACAGATCAAGTGAATGCTATTATGCACTCAATGGCTCCAAAATTAGAAGATTCGGGTGCTTTCACAATCCCTTGCACTATTGGGAGCGCCGACTTTGCCAAAGCTTTATGTGATTTGGGGTCAAGTATCAACTTGATGCACCACTCTGTGGTTAAACCCTTGGGAATTAGGCAACCAAGACCCATATCTATGAGGTTGCAGATGGCGGATCGGACTATGAAGAGGCCATTAGGAATTATTTATGATGTGTTAGTCCGAGTTGATAAGTTCATCCTTCCAGCGGACTTTGTGATCCTTGATTGTAAGGTTGACTACGAGGTGTCTATTATCTTGGGTAGACCTTTCCTTTCTACGGGGAAGGCTCTTGTTGATGTGGAAGCCGGTGAGCTCACTTTCTGGGTGGGTGACGAAAAGGTAGTTTTCCATGTGTGCAAATCGCTGAGGCAACCAAATAGCAACGAAGTATGTTCGTTCATGGATTTAGTGACCGAAGTAATTATTGATAATGCTAGTGCTGTGATGATTGTTGAGGATACCTTGGAAGGTGTGTTGCTCAATCATGATGATGATGAGAAGGAAGTCTTTGTAGAATGTGTCAATGCTTTTCAAGGAATGGGGTCATATACTTATGAACCCCGAAAATTGTCCTTAGATCTTGAGAACCGGAAGACTCCTCCAACAAAGCCCTCAATCGAGGAGCCTCCCACTTTGGAGTTAAAGCCTTTGCCTTCATATCTCAGGTATGTGTTTCTTGGCCCTTTTTCCACTTTACTTGTTATTCTTTCCTCTTTCTTGATTAATGTGCATGTAGATTCTACTTTGGCAGTACTCCAAAAGAGGAAGAAAGTTATAGGTTGGACATTGGCGGATATTCGGGGTATAAGCCCCGCCTTTTGCATGCACAAGATTATTTTGGATGAGGATTCCAACCCCTCCGTGGAGCATCAAAGAAGATTGAATGAAGCAATGCAAAAGGTAGTGAAGAAGGAGATCATAAAGTGTTTGGATGCCGGGGTTGTTTACCCCATTTACAATAGCTCATGGACTTCTTCGGTGCAATGTGTCCCAAAGAAAGGGGGCATGACTGTGATAACTAATGACAAGAATGAATTGATCCCCATAAGAACTGTTACCGGGTGGAGAGTGTGCATGGACTATAGGAAGCTCAACAAAGTCAATCGGAAAGATCATTTTCCGCTTCCATTTCTTGATCCAAAGTTGGATAGGTTGGCCGGATGTGCTTTTTTTTTCTTTCTGGATGGATACTCCGGCTATAATAAACTTCTTATTGCTCCCGAGGACCAAGAGAAGACCACTTTCACTTGTCCATATGGTACCTTTGCATTCTCGAGGATGCCATTTGGGTTATGTAATGCACCGGTGACTTTTCAATGGTGTATGCTGGCTATTGTCACTGATATGGTGGAAGATATTCTTGAGGTCTTCATGGACGATTTCTCCATCGTTGGGAATTATTTTGATGATTTCTTGAACAACTTGGACAAGGTATTGACAAGATGTGAGGAAACTAACTTGGTTTTGAATTGGGAGAAATGTCACTTCGTGGTCGAGGAAGGCATTGTCCTCGGTCACAAGAATTCAAAGTATGGTATTGAGGTTGATAAGGCCAAAGTTGAAGTGATCTCCAAACTCCCTCCCCCTACATCCGTGAAGGAAGAGGAGCTTTTTGGGTCATGCGGGGTTCTATCACCGATTCATCAAGGATTTTTCTAAGGTGGTGAACCCTTTGTGTAAACTTTTGGGGAAGGATGCCAAGTTCCATTTCAATGAAGATTGCATGAAGGAATTCGAGTTTCTTAAGTTCAAGTTGACTACTACTCCTATTATTACCACACCGGATTCGAGCTTTCCTTTTGAGCTCATGTATGCCGCAAGTGATGTGGCGGATGGAGCGCTGTTGGGGCAACGTATCAACAAAATCTTCCATCCGGTCTATTAAGCAAGCAAGACCAAGAATGATGCCCAAGTCAACTATACAGTGACCGTAAAAGAGCTCCTTGCTATTGTATTTGCTATGGAGAAGTTTCTCCCGTACTTGATGGGTACAAAGGTGATTTTTCACACCGACCATGCGGGGCTTCGAAATCTGATGAGCAAGAAGGATTCTAAGGCAAGGTTGATAAGGTGGGTGCTTCTATTGCAAGAGTTTGATCTAGAGATTCAAGACCATAGGGGTAGTGAGAATCAAATGGCGAATCATTTGTCCCGATTGGAGGAGGAGGTGAGGCCACATGATGGCCTTGAGATAAATGATTAATTTCCCGACGAGATACTCCTAGCCATTTCTATGACAGGGATGCCATGGTGTGCCAACTTTTCCAATTATCTTGTGAGTGGCATTGTACTGAATGAGTTCTCTTCAAACCAAAGGAAGAAGCTCAAACAGGATTGCCATGACTATTATTGGGATGAGCCGTATCTTTTTCGGATATGTACCGATGGTGTGATCCGATGATGTGTGCCGGAGGAAGAACAAATGGGTATTCTTGAGGCTTGCCACTCTTCACCGTATGGTGGTCACCATGGTGGAGCAAGAACGGCGGCAAAAGTTTTGAGTTGTGGATTCTATAGGCCTACTCTCTACAAGGATGCTAGTGAACTTGTCAAGTGGTATGATGAATGCCAAAGGGCCGATGGGATCTCAAAGAAGAATGAAATGCCTCTCACCACCATTTTGGAAATAGATATTTTCGATGTGTGGGGTATTGATTTTATGGGTCCGTTTGTTAGCTCTTGTGGGAACACCTACATTCTAGTTGCGATGGATTATGTATCTAAATGGGTTGAGGCCATTGCTTTTCCTAACAATGAAGCAAGGAGTGTGGTGGCAGTCTTGAAAAAGAACATCTTCACGAGGTTTGGTACCCCAAGAGCCATTATTAGTGATGGGGGTGCGCATTTTTGCAACAAGGCTTTTAATACCTTACTCACAAAGTATGGTGTCACTCACAAAGTATCAACTCCCTACCTTCCTCAAGCAAGCGGACAAGTTGAAGTCTCCAACTGGAAGATAAAGAATATTTTGTCAAAGACAATGAATGCCAATCAGACGGATTGGTCAAGAAAACTTGATGATGCTCTTTGAGCTTCTAGAAAGACCTAGAAAATACCGATCGGGATGTCTCCATACCGGTTAGTGTTCAGGAAGGCATGCCATCTTCTGGTAGAACTTGAGCATAAGTCCATGTGGTCTTTGAAGAAGTTGAACCTTGAATGGGATCTCGCGGCAAATCTAAGGGTGTCACAGTTGAATGAGCTTGATGAATTCCGGTATCATGCCTACGCAAGCTCATCCCTTTACAAGAAGAAGATGAAGTACCTCCATGAGAAATACATCCACAGTAAGGAATTTAAAGACGGTGATCTTGTGCTATTGTTCAATTCTCGGTTACGGATGTTTCCGGGTAAGTTGAAGTCAAAATGGAATGGCCCCTTTGAAGTGGTGAAGGTAACTCCGTTTAGTGCTCTAGATTTGAAAAATAAGAATGACAAGTTGTTTCGAGTCAATGGGCACCAGGTTAAACATTATATTGGCAAGGTTGATGATAGCCACATTGTAGCGGTCCTTCATTTCAAATGATTGGTAATTTGAGTCGTGCCGCGACGTTAAATCTGGCGCTTCCTGGGAGGCAACCCATGTGTCTTTTTCTATTTCTCTTTCTCCTTTGTTAGATAGGCTTTGTTTTATGCTAACTAGTTTTGAAGTATATGCAGGAATGGGTGTGTATTGCAGGGAATAAGCAAGAAAAGTTGGCTAAGTGTCACAAAAGTGCGAACCGCACCAAAATTATGCAGACCGCACAATCACTCTGCGACCGCACAATTCTGTGTGCGATCGCACAACTGGGAGATCAAAAATGGATGGTCTCTGAAGTATGGCCTATCAAATTTCCTTAACAATTTGCGGCCGCCCAAAACATTATACGGTTCGCACAAATTTTGCGGCCACACTCATTTTTGTGCGGACCGCAGAATTTCTTCCACGGTACATGTAAGTAGTGCGAACCGCATTCAAAATTGTGCGGCCGCACTCAGGTAAGTTCTGGGCCCGATAGGTCAACCTATAAATAGGGCTTTACAATACTTTTCACACTTTACAATCTCTGAACTCTCGAGCCCTAAGCAAACACAGTGCATCCCCCACTAGTTATCAAACTTCAGGCATTTCATCTATGTAGATTCTCACTTGCACCCTTCATTACTGGTATGTTCATTTCATCTTTAGATTGTTCATCTTCTCTTAGTTTTGTTCTTTTGTCTAGGGTTAATTTCATGCCTAACAATGCCAATAGTTAGTCATATTTAATCAATATCATGTGCGTAACTTCATAATTATTAATTGGGGCCCGGGTAAATCGCTAATCATGCTTAATTGTTAGGGCCATGTCTAATTCTTGCAAAACTTGTATGAATCGTAAAGCAGTGCCGTGTTAATCCAAATTGTGCGGCCGCATACACTTTCGTGCGGTCCGCAGTTTCTAAGTTAGGGCATCTGTATGCTTGCATTGTGCGGACTGCACTCAAAAATATGCGGTCCGCAGTCAAAATTGTGTAGTCCGCAGTGTCATATGATCAGAGACACAGTAGTCTGAACCTGGGGCTGTGTGGCCGCAGTCAAAATTGTGCGGTCTGCACTTTTGATTGGGCGGCCTCACTCACTTTTGTATGGTACGCACTTGGCAGTGTGCGGCCGCACCCACTTTTGTGCGGTCCACACTTGGCAGTGTGCGGCTGCACTCACTTTTGTGCGGTCCGCACTGCCTCTCCTACGAACCTAAACACTAACTGATTCTTATTGTTATAATTGCAAACAATGGTTAGATCACGTGGTAGAGGAGATTCATCAAAAGGGAGGGCAGAACCCTCCCGAGGCCGAGGACGAAGCAAGTGTAACCTACCACTAGCCATCCAGAGAGTGATAAGCAAGAAGGCTACGGCCAACAGAGTCCCTGAATCATCAGACACCAGTGAATATCTCCCTTCTAGGAAAGTTTCTGATGGAAACTTTGACAAGCCCCACCTAACACCCAATCTCAACAAGTCCCGAGTAGATTCCACTTGGTTGATAAATCATCTTCCGCTGCTAGTTCTTCTAAAGGTTCGGAAGAGGGTAGCCATGCTTCTGAGCCGTCTTCCTCACATGCCCCGGCTGCACCAATCAATGTTGATGATGATGATGGTGGTGGAGGGGGTGATTCTACAGTGGGGGGG